>JBBPBO010001985.1:69275754-69485840 GCA_037974295.1 Cicer cuneatum | reverse complement strand
ATAAAGATTTGGTATAAGATTTCAAAGAGAAAGTAAATGATATATAAATTATATAATAGATAGTAAATTATAATATTTTGTATTAGTAAACACTAAATTTATATTATCTATAATTATACAATAAGTATTAATAACATACTTTCAATACAATCCTTAACATCCACATTTCAATATACTTTATTTTATAAAGATTTGGTATAAGATTTCAAAGAGAAAGTAAATGATATATAAATTATATAATAGATAGTAAATTATAATATTTTGTATTAGTAAACACTAAATTTATATTATCTATAATTATACAATAAGTATTAATAACATACTTTCAATACAATCCTTAACATCCACATTTCAATATACTTTATTTTATTTTAGAAATTTATTAAGTTCTATTAAAATATGTAAATTTAATTTATATTTAATGAGATAAACGTAAATTTCAATAAATAAAAAAATATATTATAAAATATATTTTAAAGATTATATTACTAACATTATTTATAACTCTAATATAGATAGCAACTGTAGCAATGTCTACGATCACAGTGGTAGTACACCCACATTCTTATCACAATTTAAAATTATGATCGGTGTTATTATATTATATATAATATATATATGATGGTATCAATCTCTTTTGCAAGTTAGGGTATGGTAACTTTTAAATATAAAAAAGTATAGTACGTGTCAATTATAATCTTTTTTGGCTTAAGCATGCGTGGCATTATCTTATTGATAGATATGGAGGTCATGGCTAAAGCTGAATCCTTCTTCTTTTTTTTAGGTACGGAAGGATATTTCATCTTTTGTTATATTTTCTCACCCTTAAGCATCTCACTTTCATCGGTAGAAATTGGGTTACAGTCAATTTTGGACTCTTATGTTTCATTGGGTACAGTCATGTCATGATAATCCTTTGCATGTTTGGCTGTTAACGATTTCTTCAACCACAAGATGAACACCATTTTCTAGGGTGGGGTCCACAGGAATAACTAGTAAGTGTGTGTTTCAATTTTCCTTTTAAAAAATTAAAGGTTTAGTTTGGTTACTACAAATAGGCTTTGGTCAAATCATTGTTGGAGGATTTTCTAATATAAGATAAATTAATCATGATATTTGGTCAAATCTATTATTTGAGACTTTTCTAACATAAGAATAATCATGATAGTATAAGTGGATGTTTGGATTATAGCCAATTGTTGAATAAAGAAATGTCACATGTGTGGTTTATGGTGAATGGATCAATCATAAAGAATTATTGAAAATTTAAACAGTTACCAAATTACCTTTAAATAGAAGTTCACGATTTTCATGTGTTTATGATTGAATCAGTAATATAATATTATTGATTCAATAAAACAAATTTAAAATCAGTTTGAAGTATTAATATTTATTCTTTTCATTTTTTATCATAAATATTAATCAAATCTCAGTTCCAATTGTGGGTATGAGTAATATGATGAATTTCTACTGATTGAAAATTTAATGTTAGAGTTTTGAACAATTTGCAACTATAGATGTAACATAGATTATATGAGACATTGATTCTTTGTCTTAGATGTTGTCAAAGATTAAATATAATCTTATAAATGCAGTTTTAGATTATATTTTATACTCCTAGTTTTTTAGTTTGACTACAAATATGTTTGATAATATTAAGTTGGTTATATTAGAACACCAATTTTAATTTATATTTATAAACATCAAGTATCTTTTATGTAGGCAATAAATACTTTGAAATTTTCTCTCCTACATTTCAGGGAATTAGATTAAAATTAGAAGTGATGTACCCAATCCCAATTATAAAAAATAAAAAAAAAATTCATATTTTTCACTTACATTATAAACAAATTTTAACTATCATCATTAATGTTCAGTAAAAAAATAAATTGTCTTCATATACGTTACTATTTACATAATGTATTTATCTCTCTCTTGCTTGATTGGATTCCCTTCCTAACTTTATTTTTGAAGAATTTTTTGGAAAAATATATTTGATTTATTGTCTTATAGATTTTGTTACCTTCATATGAGTCAGGTTTATGTCCTCCGTGCTATTATTTTCTTTATTATTATTAATGATATTTTTATGTGTTATAAATGATTATCAGTGTTTACCATACCAGCTTAGTTGGATCACTTTCACTATAGTAATGTTTTTGCATATCATATTTTAATAATTTTGCTTAATATTTTTATTAATAATTGTTAAAAGTTTTTACTTTTTTTTTAGTTTTCAAAGAGTACAAGGACATTTTGAAATTGGATTAGCTTAATGTCTGATGTGCTAGTCAACAAGAGCTTAGATCAATCTAATTTTTAATATGAGCTAATTGGACTAGATAAAAAAATATTCTATGTTTTTGCGATAATATTTTTACAACTTTTTGATCGGAGATGTAACAAATCATCCCTTTATTCCTTAACATTTTTTAATTATTTTCAATATTTATTATAAAGAATAACTATATTTAACTAAATTTTTAATAATATGTGATTATTTTTTTCTTATAACTTGTTATGTTTAAACACTCTTGTGTTTAAGTTTTAACATCAATCTTAATGTTAAAATCATAATTTGAGAGGAAAAAAAAAAGTTAACTTTTTATTCAATTAAATTTAAATTATGATTTGCAGACTATTCCACTATATAAATATTAGGAATCCATGATGATTGAGTTAATGTTATTTTAGCATTTCAAGCTTCACAAACTCCAAATTTGTGGTAACTAATCATGAAAGTACAAGACACATGACAAATTTTGAATCTAAACAAATATCAATACGGCAGCAACAAATAGAAAAGACTTTTTATTTATTTATTTATTTTTGATTCCTCACACTCACACAGTGTTCAGAGTTATAAACATTATTTATTTATCATATCATCATGTAACTTTTGAAGTTCACTGAAGCTGGTTGGCACAGTGGAAGTAAAAGACTATCAGGTATAGAGAAAAAAAAAATGTTCAATGCTTGTTGTTGTTGTTTTTTGCAATTGAATGCACTTGTCTTTTTGGACAGAAAGTGTCAGGAAAGTGCACTCTGAGGGTTAAAACTGTTCACACACTCTGTTTCCTCTGTCTCAAAACACATGCTCTCTCTCTTCCTTTTTTTTTTTATTTTTTTATTTTAATTTCACTTAACTGACCCTTTTTCATTCATTAACACAAAAATTTCCTAAATAACATTTTCTTCTATTTCCTTTTTTTGTGTTTTGTGAATGTGTGTATTTTTTTTGCTGACTCTTTGCTGTTGCATTGCAGGCTTAAAAAGATCACCTGGCTGCCTTTTGTTTTTTCTTTGACTGGAATCATCAGACTATTCAGCAGCACTTCCCTACTTGTTGTTGTATAATAATATAATTTGTTTACAAATTCATCTATTATTATTATTAAATTGGTTTTAGACAACACATTTTTCTTTTGCTTATTACTTGTTTTTTTTAAGATAAAAAACTTGCTTATTTTTAATATTTCTAATATGTTTATATGTTTATGTTTAATTGAACGAGAATTTGACAAAATTACAATGTTAATGTGATTTTGTTTGAAATTAAAATATATAATTTTTTTTTTCAAAATCATAATAGTTTTTCTAAACTCACCTTCAATTTAAATATACAATTAATTTTGATTAAAATTGAATTAAATATAAATTTAGGGTGGTTTGGGCGAAGAATAAAAGGGTTTCAAAGAAACAATTAACAAAAAAGAAGAGTTTTAACTACATAAATTCAAAACTAAAACTCACATTGAAAAAAAAAACCAAATTAAAATCAATTAACAAGGAAAAAATGCAACAATTATGGATATCGTGCCAACATGGAGTTTTAATATTTATAAGTGATTTATGCAGTGATTGCACATGTTATTTAGTTTTGGGTGTCTATATTGTTTGGTTATTGATGAATTGATGCTTTTGTGCATTGTGTGATGTTGTAGTATTGGTGTTTTTCTAAGCCATGAAGAGAGGTGTAAGATTCATGTTTTAATCTATTCAAGTATTGTGCTTAGATTAACATTAAGTCTGGGAATTTGTTCCCAACGTTTTCAAGTTTTGGGAGAGAATATTCAACTCATAACAAATATTTCAGGTAACATTTTAGTTATTTATCTTTTTTTTTTTGTTTGATCATTTATTTTAATTTTAAATGACAATTTAATCATTTATGTTTTAAAATGTTAACAATATTATCCTTTTTTGTTTTACAAAAATTCAAAAAATTCATCAAAATTTTCAACCAAAACCCATAAAATTAATTATATTATTTAATATAATACAAATTTTATCAAATTCGTAAATCAAATATTCAAATAAACTCATATTTTCATTTTTTATTTGATTTTTAAAATTCTATCTAATAAAGAATAAAAATATGAATTTATTTGAATATTTGAGTTACGAATTTGATAAAATTTGTATTATATTAAAGAATATAATTAATTTTATGGGTTTTGACTGAAAATTTGGATGAATTTTTTGAATTTTTGTAAAAAAAAAGGATAATATTGTTAACATTTTAAAACATAAAGGATTAAATTGTCACTTAAAATTAAAATAAAGGACCAAATCGGGAAAAAAAAAGAAGATAAAGGACTAAAACGTTACCTAAAATTAAGTTAATGGACCATAGATGCTATTTAGGTTCCCTATCTTTAATACTTCGTCTGTTTCAATGAATATCGTACAAAAACATTTATTTTAAAATAAATTTAATCATCAATATTCAACACAGTACTATAATAATTACTATATGCATAATTTAAAAAATATTATAGTACGTTATATTGATGATAATAAAAAAATTATTAAATTAAAATAGATATTTTAATAAAATAAATTATTTTTTTTAATTATTATTTTTTTATTAATGTATAAAAACCTTAAACAAAACTCAAAAACTCAATAAAAAATGAATAAATTAATTTTCTATTTCTCTCTCGTAACATGAAGTGAGAGAAATTTTTTAAGTTTTGAGTTACCGTATATAGTTCAACTAAGAACATGGATTTAATAATAAAAATAAATAAAAATTATATTAAAATTTTAAAATATATGTCATTTTTTTTTTGAGATAATATTGTTTTAAATTGTAATAATTATTGTGGGATAAAGGATATAATATTTTCATAATTATTTACATTTTATGTGTTTAAAATTAATCAAAATAAAATATAAACGAACAGAGATAATGAAGAAAGATAAAAAAAGAAAAAAAAATATATAATATTACATTATTATATTCAAAAGGTATATACTATTTAGACTAGAATTGATGTAGGACTAAACACTCATAATTAAAGTATAACAATTTTCTCTTAAGTATGAGACTCTTATATCACTATATTTGCAACACTTTTTACAAATTAACGCAATGCTCCTACTGACTATATCGTCAAAAACACTTTTGAAACAAAGATCCATTTCACCTAGACTACTAAGAAACATGAATGTTGGGTCATGAGGAGAACTCAAGAGATCTTCACATTGGATTAGACTAACCACATAAGTACTTTGGACAACACACTTTCACTCAAATCTTAAGGTATTTTCCTCATTTATATGTTTTTGTCCAACATGTACTTTTTTTTATCAAATGTGAGACTTTTACTACATATTTGAGACACTAATAATATCTTGCTTGAGTGTGAGTTTATTCATTCATCTTGAATTGCCCCCCTTACCCACATACACTTGCATATTGTCTTAGTCTCACTACATCAACAAAACACACTCCATGACCACCACATTGTTAGGAAAGCAACACAACATATTCAAATCATCAACTTTGATACCATTGTTTGGTCATCACATTAGGTTAGAGTGATAACTATGTTATATTTACTTATATATTCAATACTTTTAAGATTTCAAGTGAAGATGTTGAGCAACATATTAGTGAGGAAATTCATATACTCAATATTTTAAAATTTTGATTAAAGATTATCATTGTTGATAAGGAAAATATAGTAGATCATTATACTAAACTAGTCACCTATATTATATATTTTTCAATCATGTACTTTTTAATTGATGTAAACGAACATGTCAAACATGAATGCTAACACTATCATAGAATACAAACCTATTTATTACAAAGTGTCGATAATTGCCTCCACTTAATTTTAAAAAATAAATATTTTTAGTATTTAATATACTAAAAATAAATTATATGATAAAGAGAAAATCTATATTATAAAGTGTGCCTCCACTATATTTTATTTTTTAAAATAAATGTGTAGTGTAGTTATAATAATCTTTAAATGTATTAAAATTATAAAAATAAACTTAAATATGTATCTTTTATTGATTATTTTAGTCTTTAAATATGTCTAGTTAATTAATTTAGTCTTCATTTTTTTTTAGTCACTTTTGATCTATTTTTTACTAAAAAAATAGAAATTTAAAAATATATTTTAAAAATTTAATTTTAATAAATTTAAATACAACAACAACCGAAAAAGATATATAATGCGTCTATTACTTAAATTTCTGCGTCTATCCTTCATAGTCATGAATTTATTCATCTTGTTTCCTTGTATGATTATAAAGTTTCTATTTGTTGAACTAATTTGAAAGAAAATAATCATATATAAATGTCAAATTTCTTATGTAGGAGCATATAATAATGTGGTAGAAAATAAGTTCGCCGCATTTGCTTTGCAAACGGCGATTTGTCCAAAAACCAAACCTTGCAAACGATGGGCTTAAAACTTTTTTGGTGTATTTTTTGCTGTTGTTGTGAATCGGTTGGTTTAAATTTGTTGATATTTGGAGAAACGTAGTAAATATCAACATCTTTGATTTTTTTTTTAAACATCTTTGATTTTTTAATAGTTTACTAAAAAAAATATTTTATTAGTTACAATAATTTACCCTTACGTTATATATAATTCTTTTTATTTTAAAAAAGTTCTCTAGAACTTATTCATATCACAATGTCGCTAATTTTATATGATATTTATACAAATTATTTATTTTACTTTATCTTTTATTAAAACAATCAAAAAAAATTATTTTACCTTTTCGATTGTCTTTTGAAAAATTTAAACTTTAAATTTTTTTGAAATACAAATGTGAATTAAGGAATACAAATATGTTCTAAAAAATATAGATTTTAATTTTTGTGTTATAAAAAACTCAATTTATAAGTTTTTTTTGTACATACTATTTGACAAGTTTTGGGTTTTGTATTTTTTCTTTGAAAAATATTATATTTTTCAAAAACTTGAAATTAAGTTTTTCAAAATAGTGTTTTAAAATATTTAGAAGTTGAAATATTTTTGAGTTTCGTAAAATTTAAATTTTAAAATTTTCTATACATACTTTAACAATATGTGTTTTTCTAAAAAATATTTAATATATAAAAAAACTTTTCAAAAAATTTTTTGTGTTGAATTTTTTTAAAAAAATAATGAATTTTGTATTTATTTTATTTCAAAATAAAGATAAAATTAAATTTTTATTAAAATGTAAGGATACGAGTATAATTGTATGGCATAGGTAAACTTTTTTAGAATGTCTACTGGATTGTGGATTGATCCAGAAGTGAGTAAGGCTGAGTGTCTAAGCCTGACTCCACATTTTTTTAGTCGAGAAAATGTGGCAACATTTTACATTGAATCTCATATTTTTATTCTTATTCTCGTATTTTATACAAATTATTTATTTTATTTTTTTAAAAAATAAAATTTTTTTATCCAATTAAATTTAAATTAGATTCTAGAAAATATAAAAAAAAAATTTTTTACACAAATGTGATTCAAAAAATTTAAACTGTGTATAGAAAAATTAAATTTGTTTTTAAAATTTGAAATTTGTGTTACTCAAACTTTTTTTCAAGTTCTTCTATAACAACCATTCTCAGCTAGAATATGACAATTTAACCCAATACACCTTAATAAAACAGAGGTAAAATATAATCAATAATAAATTTGAATTACCAGCATAACTGAAAATTATATTCATAAATATAGTATACAACTTGTTTAATAGATTCATAAAATATTACATTTTGGAAAGAAACTACGATTGTCTAATTGCATCATAAAATATTACATTTTAAAAAGAAACTACGATTGTCTAACTGCATCATAAAATAAAACATCAAATTTTAATTTCACGAGTTTAATACTAATTTTCTAAAGCTAAATCCACATTTCATATTCCCCCAACTGCTAAATAAAAATAAACGGGATAGCATAAAAATATCTCAATGAGCTCTGAAAATAAAGGAGATAGGCAATCTTAAATTTTTTTTCTTCGTAAATATGTATAAAACATGAAAACAAATATGCATCTCAAATTAAAACTTTCAGCTTTAATTTTCATAAAAGTTTTATTTACAATAATTTTTCTTTATTAATTCTGAAAAACATATGTATGACATCAAATCTTTTCTTTTGGAATAAGGAAACACCGCTCAATATCTTGATGTGGGTCACCAAGATAATTGAGTCTTGATTGGTAAAGGTGGTTTGGCCAAACTTCAATCAGCGTCCTAATTGTTCTCCTTTACCTGTTATTCCATGCTTGAAACAACTTGAATGTCCCATTATGAATAAGGTCATGCATGATCTGATTAATGAGACTGTACTGAACTTGAGATGTTTTGTATGAAATGTCTTTATTATGTTATGTATGCAATGCATCTTTTTTTGCTACAACAATTATAAATAACATAGCAATATACAAAATCCATAATAATTTAATCATAAGTCCCTAATTCAAAACTAAAACTAGAGATAGAAAAATAAAAAACAACATCGGAGTCATGAAAATAGTAGCAACATTAGAGTCATGAAAAATCATTTGGATGCAGTTTTAAAACATCTATATGCGAAAAATTCGATTTCCTCACACTCTATTTCTCCCAACCCGTAATAATCCCAAAACAATTTCTTTAAAGAATTTCAGCGAATAAATTCCCAAAATCCTCATGCTAGAAGAAGTTAATGTAACGGAACTCACAATTTCGCATACGCATTAGAGGGAGCAGCAGTAATGAGCAGAAATTGTGCTCAACAAACATATTGACCTTAAATTAAGGTCTACGTATCTAATTAAATTTTCTGAACACATAATTCATTCACAAACATCACACAAACAAATATAAGCTGCATGAACGTTCTTCAAAACTATTTGCCTGAAATTTCCAATGAAATCCCTATGTGTTAAATTTCATTTTTCCTCACTATTTTAGTTCTTTTCTTCCATTCCCCCTTTTTCCCAAATAGTTTCAGAATTTGTAATAAAATATAATCCCATAATCTCACATGATAAAAAGCTTTAATGTAAAGAATTCACCATTGGTGTTTTAGGGGAGGAGGTTAGAGTTTGATTAGGACAACTTCGAACATCCCTATTGAGTCGAACTACTGTATTGACCCAAGTTCTTCAATAGGTAATCCCCATGTTTAACGGATCGAGTCTTATCTTTAAGGATGCAAGGGTAAATTCATACATGCAAAGATACATTCAAACAAGGCTAGGAAACATAGGGACCTTAGAAAGCTTTTGATTTTGGAGGATTTGGAGAAGAAAAGAGAATGAAAGGTTTGGAGATTGAAGTGAACAAAGAAGAAAAAAAATTCCCCCTTGCCCTTTTCCTTATTACTCTTTTGCCCCAATTTTAATTAAGTGGACCGTTACATTTTCAAATTTTTTCAAAAAACTTGAAAAAAATTTGTCCGAACACAAATATTTCTAGAAAAATCAAAATTTGTTTTCAGTAAAACTCTTTTTAAATTTTCCGGAACACAAACCTAAATAAAAAGCATAAAATTTAAGTTTTTTATAATTTAAAAAACTATAAAATACAACTATTAATTTATTATTAAAATGTGTGGGTTGAAGTATAATTGAGTAGGTATAGAGTAAATTTTTTAAAATATGGGTTCACAAAATAAAGAGGGCAAGCCCGACAAACCCAAACAACAAAATGCAAACGGGCCAGCACGGAAACAATTAGGCCCAAAGATAAACAATGCAGGTTTCACTACACAGGCACATTCCCCTGTTTTTTGAAAGAAAAAAAATGATATTTTAATGTTTGGAGAAAAAAAATAACGTCATATTTGTGGTTTGGTGAATAAAACAAATGTCACGTTGAAAAGATATAATGCACTTAATATCAATTTTATTTTATAAAGTTACAGTGAATATGAAATGGAGGGAGTTATACAAAATAAACTATCAGTTTTATGCTTTAGTAAAATCCACATCGATATATTACAATCCAAGCTCAAGCATCCTGAATTGTTACTTAGTACATCTTACAAATTTACGGAAAAATATTAGACATTACAATTAGAATAGAGATATATTTTATGCAATTCTCTACCAAGAAGTCTGACTTTCTACTCTACATTATTCTCTCTTTTTGTATATATGTTTTTCTCTTTTGTGTATTTACTTTTGTCCGAAGAGGATGAGCATGAGCACGAGTCTATTCACGAAGTCATTGCGAATTAATGAATATATTTATGAAATTTTAAAATATTACTCAAAATAATTTCTATGTAAACTTTATCCTTACCGATTATTTTGTGCCAAACTAATTGAATATGTAATCCTCTACTTTGACATCATGTTAATATTATCATAACAATGATTTAATTGCCTATGAAATTTTGATATTTCATGAACTCATTTCTATGTAATGATTCTAAGTACAACTACAAGATAACAAAGATTGCATAGACAAATGAAATTAATGTGAAATTAACTTGAATAAACTATATATTCAATTAATATATGAACTACCTTGGGTGATACTTTACAATTTTAAAGATGTGTTTGATAATTTACAATATTCAAACTAATTTGATTAATACTTACAATTTTTAAGATCAATTTTATTATTTGCTCCAAAACAAATGTATTATTATTATTATTTTTCAACTTGAAGTACAAACTCAAAAAGACCATCTTTTATCTATGAGTAAATCATCAAATTGGTCTATACATTAAAACACTCTCAAATAGGTCATAATATTATGAATATTTCAAAAACCTTTTGAACTTTATCAAACAATACTTATATCAGTCCTACTTATATAGGTCCTTGTGATTGTAAGTGGCTAAATATGAAAACCAAATTGCAAATTTTGATAATAATATTAAGAACTAAATTGATAGTAATTTATTAAATATAAAATATAATTGATAGTAAATAATTAAATATATATACAACTTAATAATTTAACTATATACATTTGACAAAAGACTGATACGAATAATATTTGATAAAATCAAAGAATTGTTAAAATATTTACAATCTCAAATACCTATTTTAGATCTACGTATAATGTCCCAAACAACTTTGATGATTTATTTTTTAGGAACAATTTCATCTTAATTTGAACTCAATTTTTGTAGTCTTTAAAGTCTATATTTTATTCAACTTTTTAGGTCGAACCAAATTGGATCTGTCCATTTTGCCAACTGTAGTTGAGAGTGGTTACAATCAAAATTAAAATAGAATGGTAATTGTTTTGTTTTAGGCCACATGTATAGGAGAGGTACAAAGTAGGGACTCATTTATTATGTGTTAGAACATTATATCAGAATCCTCATTTATTTTTTGCACCATAGATATTTTGCTTAGTCATTTTCCAATAAATATCTAAAGGAATCCCAAAAAAAATCTTGTCCTGTTAAGGGCAGAGTTAAATTGAACAACAGTAAATATTAAACTTCACAACACATTTCTGAGATATTATTGTTTCCATGTCCAATATTAATTATCTTCAATATTGTTCCAAACTAGTAATTGGAATATTCCAATTAAAACCTCTTCTACTTGCAAAGTACATGCCAAAAACTAACACTATAGACAAACAAGTAGTTATATACGCTAGCTATAAACTTTTGTGCTCTTAATGCAATGAGGTATTCTATACCGGGTGATGCTGATAAGTGATAAGAAATCTTAGCAGGAAGAAATTTCCTCTTGTCCATACATTTACATGGTTCATATTCATACAAACAGCAATGTTTTAGCTGTCTAGTATATGTCTCTTTGTGTTTCTTTTTTCTTCCCACGTGATGTTGGGCCACACTTAATTAAGGTCGTGATTCCATACAGTTCAAATACATGCAGTTTCACACTGTATTGTATCTTGGCCGTTTATTTTAGATTCGATACTCTATATCACATAGTCAATTTTACTATATGAAACAATCTCTGACGTCGATCTAAATCGGATGGCTGAGAACTTTGATGCAGTTACATCATAGAATTAGAATAGTTTTTTTGTCATTGTTATTGTTTTGATTAAATCATTACAAGGTTCTTTGAAATTAAGGAAAATAATTGTTTGTCTGTAAACTGTTTTTGTAAATTAATTGTATATTTGACATGCCATTTTTGTGGAATGTTATCTTCAAAATGATGTAGATTGATGATAATATATTATAATTACTACTATCATTGACTTTTCAATTTCAATATACATCAAGGGTTTTCTTTTAGTCAGGATATTGAGAACAGGCCCTCATCCGTTGGATTGTGTTACCAATAGTTTTTATGTCTAGCAGCTGCGTCGCCCTATCAAGAATTATAATGCATGTGATTATGACTGGAATTTAAAATCTTAATCTTGGTTTTAGAACAACAAAAATCCAATTCTATAAAGTAAATAAATAAACGTACACAAGACACTAATGATTAATTACAGAGTTCAATTAACAATGACAAAAAAATATAATTAAAAATTATATTTTTTTTTATTCTGTTAAACGACACTCGAGCGATTATTCACTTGTCAACCTATACTAAACTTACACTAACTTTGATTAATTAGCACTTTTTCCAATTTAAATATATTTCCTATCCTTTTAGCCTTTTCATTCTCAAGACCCAAAATCCCAATAACAAACAAGTGTCTCCTTTTACTGACCAAATGATTTATTAATTATGAAAATAACTTTTCTTTTCCTTTTCATAAGAAATATCCCATATAATACATATATGGATCCCATGGAGTCAACTGCACCAATCAGCACAATGAAAACAATTCAATTAAAAATTTAAAATTCTGAACTTAATTTCTCAACCGTTTAATCTTGATCGGACATCTAGAATCCAAATCCCATAAAATACACTCTCACTATTCATTTGTCCTTTTTTGTTCCATGAGAATATAACCAACACTACAACTTGCAACAAAAACTCTTATATATAACACCACTATTATGCATCACATTCTCATTAAAAAATCAAAAGCAACAAATTGATCATAAAAATGCTTCACATAATCCTCTTGATTTCTCTCCTCATAACAACAAGTTCCAATGCATCAGTCCAAGATTTCTGTGTAGCAGACATAAAAGCCTCAGACACACCATCAGGCTACCCTTGCAAAGCAGCAACAACAGTAACATCAGATGACTTTGCATTCTCAGGCTTAATTGAAGCAGGAAACACAACAAACATCATAAATGCAGCAGTGACACCAGCATTTGTAGCACAATTTCCAGCTCTCAATGGTCTTGGTCTATCAGCTGCAAGACTAGACCTTGGTCCAGCTGGTGTTATCCCTTTACACACTCATCCAGGTGCTAGTGAACTTCTGATAGTGAAACAAGGTCACATCACTGCTGGTTTTGTTTCATCAGCTAACACTGTTTATATAAAAACATTGAAGAAAGGTGAGATTATGGTTTTTCCACAAGGTTTGTTGCATTTTCAAGCTACTGCTGGTAAGAGAAATGCTGTTGCTTTTGCTGTTTTTAGTAGTGCTAGTCCTGGACTTCAAATCCTTGATTTTGCACTTTTTGCTAGTAATTTCTCTACTCCTTTGATTACTAAGACTACTTTTCTTGATCCTGTTCTTGTCAAGAAGCTTAAGAGTGTTCTTGGTGGAAGTGGCTAGAGATGCACTAGTTATGTTGTCATTTAAATTTAATCTATTTTGTTCTGTTGTAATTTTCAATTCATTTTAATTAGTTTCTTAGATGTGATTTCATCTTTCATATCAATGTGAAGTAATAAATTTGTGTCTATTATGATTTATTTTTTTTTCCATTTGTTAGTTCAAATAATTTATTTATTTGTCTAGCTATTTATTTATGAGTAATGTTATTTGGATCGAAATACGAAATTGTAAAACTGAAATATAAGAGTATTTAATATAGTTCGCACAATAATACTTACGTCTCCAATTATAGAGCAGATATATTTTATTTGTATTAGATTGTAAGAATTAAAATTTATAGAGTATAAATTATGTTTAAATATTAACATTCATATTACAACAATATCTATGCAATATCTATGCGATCAATCTCGAGCACTTACTATTGTCTATAAACCATACTCAATATAGACATCAAATTTGTAAATACCAAAATTGACATCGAATAACATCCGGTTAAAATGAGTTTGTGTTCAAAATAGAAGGGAAAGAAAAAATTACTAAAAACAAAAAACAAAAAATAAAACGATGTCCTGCATCAAAATTGATGTGAAAATAAAATTTAATCTCTATATATAAATTTTTTTAAATTTTATACGTTTATTCAACATATTATTTTTTATTTATCTCTATCACATTATTGACATATTATATTTATCGAATTATTCCTTCTAAATATTGACATTACTGACATATTAAAGTGTTGATGGAGTGTGCCTCTAAATATTTTCCGATAATATTTGTGTTTATTTATTTGAAGGTTTTGCCGATGTTGTTGGAGAATCTTATCCAAATTCAATTTCCAATGTTGATGTATTGCCATGCATTGCCATGCATGTCACTGTTATGTTGAGATGAGCTAGAGTTTTATTTTATTGCTTTTTTATTTTCAATAGATGTTAGTTGTCCTAATTCAATTTGGCCCCACTCCAACAATTAATGGATGCATATTCGAATATGTAAATTAGGTGTCAATATTTATGTAAATTTTATTTACTCTTGGTATACAAATATGAAACTCGGTATTTTAGTTATTTATGATTGAATTTAGACAATTTGCAATCCCTTGTAAATTTTGATTGGACTTGTTGATTAATTAATTTACCATAACTTTAAAATGAAAGATGCTTCAACCCATCAAATATAATTAATATCAACTTTTAAAAAGGAAGATCGCTTCAAACCATCAAATATAATTAATATCAACTTAAAAGTGTCAATTATTTTGAGTTATTTTTTTAATAAATAGTTTTATTATTGCATAGCATAGAAAGTATCATTTTTATAATTTAATATTTAAAATTAAATGGTCACCTCTTGTTACTCTCACTTGATATGTGACACATGTAAAAATAGCATATATTAATATATATATATATATATATATATATATATATATGTATGTATTAAGTGAAAGTAAGAAGGTAACTCAAACAATAAATACACCTTAAGAATGGTAACTTATATTTACAAATAGAACTTTTTATTTCTTTCAAACATCATCATCGAGAGTATTAGACTTGCATTATCATTGTTCATCTCCTTTTGAAAATTGAGTGAAAAAAAACTTCTTTCGAGAATTGACAACTCATTTAAACCATCATTGATGAATGATAAATTAGAATACCACTTATAAACTTGTAATATACAAATTAGAATTCTATCAAAAACTAGACTATACATTTAATATACAAAATTTTAAGATTATTTAAATATTTATAAATAATTTACATTTATCTTATTTTAATGAGTTATAGAAGATCACATGCTTAGTATTAAATTAAAGTTTAAAACAACTATGTATGATCGGTTTCAACTTTATTTTATTACTATAAACTCGAAATAAATACATAACAAATTTGATACCTCTAAAAGAAATAAATTGATAAAAATCAATTGTTGATAATATAACAACAATTAATTTAATTATTAATAGTTGATATTATAACATATTATAAGACATTCAGTTTTTCTATTATTATAACATATTTTATCGTTCACAGTCCAATACGAACTTATTACAATATTATTTATAAATTTGAATCCTTTAAAATGAGAAGTTAGTAAAATGAGTAAATCTATAGTGGATATTAAAGTTGTTCATGTGTCGTGATTAATCATGCATGTGCACATAATATCAATAATTTATTTAATAATTAATAATTAATATTACTCACTATATACTTTTTAAAATGAATTATTTACTTTAGATAAGTCAAATACATTCTTTCTAGTGTGCAATTTTGTTTTGTTAATACATTTTCTCAAATTGTTTATTTATTCATGCAATTATTCAATCATGTTATTTTATTTATTTTTCGTTGAAACTCTCAAATTTCTGTTTAGTTAAATATTTATGGGTTTGTCATTTGTGATAAAAAAAATGTCAAACTCAAATTATTTGTACAAATATGATACAATTTAAAGAGTTTTATACGATGTGATGTAGTTGCTTAAAGTTTTATTTTCAGATATAGAATATTATTCTAAAATAAAATATAAATAAAAATAATAATTAAAAAGTTAATATATTTAATTTTATTTAAAATTAGATATATTAATTTTTTTATTATTATTTATATTCGAATGAAATATTTTTTATAGAGCTTGTATTTGTGATGAAACATATAAATAAATTAAGAGGATATAAGATTTACGTAATGTCTCACGTAAAATAATAGAAGAATAAAATGATAAAAGATCTCGTATTCTAACTCCTATCTTGATATATACTACCAAAACATATAAATAAATTAATGTTGAGACATGATTCACATGAACTTAACGACTCCCAAGCATTCCTTATGAACAAAAAATACGGAATCATTTTGTTTGGACAGAAAAGCATTTTTGATGTAGGAAGGTTCACGGCCAGAATCAAGAAAGAAACGGCTTTGTGTACAAACGCAATAAAAAATGCGAAAAACGATTGTTCGGTGTCAGATTGAGTTTTAAAAAAAAAAATAGAAAAAATTTACATTCTAAAATTTCAGGTATGTAAAAAAAACTAAGAAATTTGTTTTTATATATTTAGAATTTTCGATTAGTATGTAAAAAAAACAGAGATATGGAGACATAAAAAATAGGTTGATTGTTTTTTTGTTTTTTTACTTTTTATTATCATTGAAAGTATTTTTGAAAGTTGATCCAAAAAGTGATAAATTATAAGGATAAGAGTCGAGTTGTAAGGCTATGGACTCCAATTCTCATAACAGGCCATTGAATGGGCTTAGCAATGAGAAGAAAGCCCAATCCCTAATGGGAAGTTGGTAAGCCACACTCCAAAACTGTTTACCTTATTTGGACAAAAAATTATATTCTTATTAAAATCAATTTTTTTAAGTAACTTATTTTAAAACATTAAAAACATAAGGAAAAGGCTATTTTTTATGAATAGATCAATTGAACTAAATAGACAAACGTTTTTTGATTGCCTATTACACCCACTAATCCTCCCTGTAGTATGTACAATACTTTTTTTAGATGTAGTTTTAAATTTATTTACATATCTTTGTTATTTTTGTTAATAATAATTGTTATTATTTTTTATGATTTTTTTTCTATATTACTCTTAACAATTTATTATCTTATACTACTTCTTTTTCTTCTATAAACAGTTAAAAATATTATTATTAACACCATAATTAATATTATTTTGAAAATAATAAATAAATAGGAACACAATTTACTTCAAAAGCAATATTTAAAAAGAAATAGAGATGGTGCTGAAATATATTGCCAATAATAAATAACCTTAATCTATACATTATAACCTATCAAAAAATATTACATATGATTTCATTATTTGTTTATTTTTATTTCAAAATATCTATTTTCTATTTGGTAAAATATGAGATATTACAAGACATAAACTCATAAAATAAATGAATAAATTATTATAATCAATAAAAATTGAACAATATACGAGAGTCTTATCGTGTGCAATATTTTGCACACCTTAGAAAATCGATTAAAATGGAAATATACTTGAAAATTAATAGGTCAAACGATTGTAATTTAATTCATATAATTATACAGTTATCATATTAATCTTTTCAATAAAAGCGAATATAGTACAACTATAGTCACATAAATGCAATAGTAAAAAGAGGTGGAAATATTTGATGTGTTTGGTAGCCGGTTTTTAACCCACAATACCTCTCTATTCCATTTCAATAAGTTAGTGTATACAAATATTTATATTGTTTGTCAAAGAAATAAAAAATACAATTGTTATGTATACAATTAAGGTAATCACAATTATACAGGGAGTTTCTAAAAGTGCATGAGCAAATGCAAATTGCGTTTATACAATTTTTTTTAATCCTTTAGTTTTTAAGAGATTAAAACTCTAATAATCTAAAGTTCGACCAAAAGCAAAATAAAATTTAATCAAAAATTATTTTAATAAAAATTCAAACTTCTTATCTTAAACAATTCATCCTTTAACATATATTAAATTTAAGTATTAAGTGTTGTTTTTCACTAAAAATGTATATAATCACTCGTCATTTAATTCGAATCTATAACAATTATCTCAAAGTTCGTTCAGTAGTGTTCTTAAAGAATTTTTTAGTTAAAAATAACGTTATAACTTATAACACTTGCGTGTATATTATTCTAATCTCAAATATAAATATGATAAAAAAAAAAAATTTCCACTTACTTTTATTTGAGACAAACTATGTGAGAAACTACCATACTATACTCAAGTTTTGTCCTCTAACTAAATTAATGTATCCTAAGATATCAAAATTGACTTGTCAAAATCAATATTTGACTAAAGTTAACTTTGCGTTTAAGGACTTCTACATTTATATAACTAGATCCACTTAATGTATTATAATCGAATTATTACCATATCTTAAGCCTCAAACATTGCAATTAAACATAGAAATAAAGCACATTACAAGTATATAAACACCATAGAACTCTTCATTTTGATTCATCCAAAAATAAAAAATGATTTTCATTCTTTTCCTCCTAACACTTCTCTCACATTCCACATCAAATGCATCAGTAGTAGATTTCTGTGTAGCAGATTTAACTTCACCACAAACACCTTCAGGCTACCCATGCAAATCATCAGTAACAATTGATGACTTTGTTTTCACAAATTTCAAACCAGGAAACACATCAACTCCTTTAAAATCATCATTAACACCTGCATTTGTTAATCAATTTCCAGCTCTTAATGGACTTGGATTATCAGCAGCAAGGTTAGACTTAGGCGTTGGAGGCGTAGTACCGATGCATTCGCATCGCGGCGCGTCGGAATTAATGATAATGGTTCAAGGTGTTATAACTGCTGGTTTTATTTCCACTGATAACTCTGTTTTTGTTAAGACATTAACAAAGGGGGATATTATGGTAATTCCACAAGGTTTGTTGCATTTTCAATTTAATGCTGGGAGGAATAAAGCTACTGCTTTTCTTACACTTAGTAGTTCAAATCCTGGTGCACAACTTGTTGATTTTGCTTTGTTTGGAAATAGTTTGAGTTCTGGTTATGTTGAAAAGACTACTTTGCTTGATCATGATCAAGTTAAAA
Source organism: Cicer cuneatum (assembly GCA_037974295.1). NCBI lineage: Eukaryota > Viridiplantae > Streptophyta > Magnoliopsida > Fabales > Fabaceae > Cicer > Cicer cuneatum. The sequence continues at coordinate 69,466,367 of JBBPBO010001985.1, read as the reverse complement.
AACTTAAGGCTATTTTTGGAGGGAGTGGCTAGGTTTAATTGTTTTGAGTTTTGTTGTTTTATGTCCAAACCAATATTGTATTGTTTGTGGTTGTAAGGTTTGGTAATTGTTTTAGTCATTGAATTCCACCAATAAAATTTGTGTTTCTTTTTTTGCAATTAATTTGGCTATGGTTTGTCATATTAATGACAAGTCAAATTAAATTATCCATTTCTTTGTCAAATGTATGTTTCTAATCTACTGACTGGGAACAAATAAATAATGCCTCTTATTAGACATACGATTGTATGGTTTAGGGTTGTATTTTTCTATTTCTAATTATATAAAATGATCATTTATTTAGGAGTGTTTACGTGTTTTTGGTTGTCAAAATGTGTGGTTACCATCTATCTGTCTAGTCTGAAAGCGTTAAAGAGTTATGTTTGTGAGGTGAATTTCCAAAATATATTTGAAATTCTCTAATAGCTATACTAATATAGCAAAATTAAATAAATTAATGTATCACTTGGTGAAAAGATTGCAATGTTTGGGTTTAATGCATCTGTTAGCCATCGAATACAATCTTTCTCAAGAGTTATGTTCTTTCACTAATTGATACGAGATGGTGTAAATATTGGTTTATCTCAATGTCACTATATTGAGAAAGTGCTAAAGAAATTTGATCATTTTGATTATAAATCTATTTCTATCCCATTTGATCAAAATATTAGTTTACAACCTTATAAAGGATGTCATGTGGCACAACTAGATTATTCAAAGGTAATCAGATGCTTGATGTAAGTCATGACTTGTACCAGATTTGATATAAAATATGTTGTTGGAAGATTAAGTCAGTATACAAACAATCCAAGTAAAGAACATTGACATGCTATTAGTAAAGTATTAAAATATTTGAAAGGAACAATTAACTATAGTTTAATATATAGTGGATATCCTTCAATTTTAGAAAGATATACATATGCCAGTTGGGTAAATTATGTTGACGATCATGCTTCCACAAGTGGGTTGATCTTCAACCTTGGCGGATGTGCAGTTTCTTGGGGTTCAAAGAAACAAACTTGCATTGCCGACACCACTATGGCCTCAAAATTTATTGTTCTAGCTACAAGTAGTAAAGAGGCTGAATGACTAAGAATTTTGTTGTATGAGATACCAATTTGATCAAAGTTAATGGCTCTAGTACCCATACATTGTGATAGTCAATCCACACTATAAAAAGCATATAGCCAAATATATAATATATACAAAGCATAGCTATGTAAAGAATTTAATGGAGTGCTATCATAATGTTTGTAAGAATTGAAAAGAATCTTGCAGATCATTTGACGAAAGGTGTGACAAAAGACATGGTGTTGAAGATATCATTAGGGATGTGATACAAGCTCATATCTAAATAATCACCAATGGTGGAAATGATCAACTCACAGTTGAGTAACATCAAATTTTGAGTTCAATGATGAAAATACATTATTAAAGTGATTGAAATACTTGACAATAGATACATCCAAAATGGTAAAAGTACTTGGACCATAAAATAAAAGTGGTAGGATGAAGTCTCCTCTTAATGGACATATAACATATATTTGCTGGAATGTATAATTATTTGTGGAGGCAAATCGAACATAAAATTTATTGTGATACATTGACGCAGTCGGAATCGAAAAGGATTAGCAAGCGCTAAATCCGAAAGAACAAGCAAGTTCTAGAATCCACCAGAGAAGAGAAAACTCTCGAAATTAATTATTCAATTGAAAGATCCCCTTCGTTACAGCATAGAAAGTCTTTAAATAACTAAACGAAACCCTAGTACGAAAATTAGGCAAAACAGTAAAAGTCCGAAATTACAGGAAAAACTAAAAATGTTGTTTTGAGGCCCAAGACGAGCCCAAAAACTAAAAATGCTGTTCTGGAAAGGTATAATAATAGGCAATTTGACTCCGAACGATCGTTTTCCGCATTTCCCACTGCGTTTGTCCGCAAAGTCGTTTCTTCTTCAATTTTAGCTGCGAACCTTCCTACATTATACACACACTTTAGAATTTATTTGTGCAATATTCATAATTATTAGTTTCATCTTCTTTTTGTTCAAGATATGTCGCATACCTCTAACAAAAGATTCAACAATATTATCGTATGTTACATGAATTGTTTGATTTCATCTATACATACCAACAAAAAGTCAGGTTACATATATATATATATATATGTTGCCGATTTGTTTGTAGATCAATCTTGCAAAATTATATATTAGGGGTCAAATAAATGAAATGAAATGAACTGAATTCGGGATGTAGATGTGACGTCTTATATGGATATGGCAAAATTGGTTAAAAGATTGAGGTATGGAGATTTCAAAGGCTTAAAGAGTTGTCATCCAAAATTAACACTTAATCATGTATTGAAGCCACTAAATTGTGACTGAATCCGACTTCATTCAACAATGGAACTATTATAGTATTTAGTTCTCAATTACATGGTCGTGAGATTTTAAATTTTGAGATAAGGGTCAATTTTTATTTTTATTTTTTTGTGAAAAAAAGAATAAGTAAAATTTGTCTTATAGTTTGTTACAATTCAGTTGGGTAAATTTAGTATACTTTGTTCATTGGTACGATGCATATGTACGGATACTTGAAATTTGGTATAATACAAGATACAACATTTAAAAAAAAATATCAAGTTCCGTGTACGTTATAAAAAAAAACATGATTTTTTTTATATAATTTAATTTAACTAAAAGAGTTAAATTATTTTTACAATAAAAATTTAAAAAATTATAAATTGTGTTTATTTAGAACAACAAATTAACTCAAATAATAATATATTAATAACTATTTGAAAAGTATGTATGTTTCGTAAGTTCATAGTATTAAAAAATTCAATTGTATCATCTAAATTGCCTTTACAAGAATTTGTTATATGACAAAAAGAGTTATTAATATAAAATTTAAACTAATGAAGTAATGAAGTAATATTGTAGCTAGCCTCGACTAAGGATAGTTTATAAACATCAACACTCCCTAATCCATCAATGCGTCGTTTTATTAAAAACAAAGTTACCATTTTTTACCGAAGACCTGAAAATACTTTTAAAAAAAAAGTGGTGAGGATGTTCAAACGAATACTTTTTTTAATTATTCTTAGATGATCACTTATCAATTATATGATATCTTTCACATTTTCCCTCCATCCTCTCTCTATAACTGTTAATCAATCATTCTTCCAACTTGCAAGAATACCTTTCTATAAATAGCAACCCAATTCCAACATCCCTTCATACCAAATCAAAGAATTAATCATAACACAATAATAAAATGAAAATCATTCACACACTTTTCCTTGTCATTCTTCTCTCACATTCCACAACTTTTTCCCATGCATCTGTCCATGATTTCTGTGTAGCTGACTTAAAAGCTCCAGAAACCCCAACCGGCTACCACTGCAAACCTTTAACAAACATCACCGCCAACGATTTCGTCTTCCACGGCTTCGTCGCCGGAGACACAAAAAACACATTCAACGCCGCACTCACATCCGCATTCGTCACCGATTTCCCCGGTGTCAACGGACTCGGAATCTCCGCGGCCCGACTAGACATCGCGGAAGGCGGATCGATCCCCATGCACACGCATCCCGGTGCTACCGAGTTATTGATAATGGTTAAAGGTGAAATAACTGCTGGATTTATGACAACTAGTGCTGTTTATTCAAAGACATTGAAAGTTGGTGATGTTATGGTTTTTCCGCAAGGGATGTTGCATTTTCAAGTTAATTCTGGTAAAGGAATAGCCACTGCTTTTCTTAGTTTTAGTAGTGCAAACCCTGGTGCTCAATTGCTTGATCTTCTTTTGTTTGCTAATAATTTGTCTTCTGAATTGGTTGCACAAACTACTTTTCTTGATGTTGCACAAGTTAAGAAGTTAAAGCCTCGTTTTGGTGGAAGAGGGTAGGAATATTATGATAATATATTATATATTATCATAAACAACTTGAGTGATTCACTTGTTTGTTTGTGTGTTTTTTCTTCTTTTTTATTTCTATGTTTCAGCTATCTCAAAATGGTTTCGATGATTCAGCAAGCTTTGTAATTATAATAATGAATAAATTAATAAATTTGTGTCACATTTTTAGAAGGAATAGCCTAATAATTTAACTAAAGACATTAATGAGTTATATGCACGGGATTTAGAATTCAATCTCACATAGATATGTGGCAACTCGATTGGGCGTATTTTCTCTCCCGACTACTTGGAGAAAATCCGCATTCGTCTCTATTTTTAACACTTTTGTTTTTAGCATGTGTAAAATTTTAGATTTCATTGTTGCCGCGACAGATTTCGGGTTTTTCCACCCACACCCGCACTTATTCATATATATAAAATTATAAATTTAAAAATCATATATATTATAATTAGTATAATAAAATAATTATTATTAGACAATAATAAAATTAAAAAAAATATTTTTTTATAGAAATGAAATTTTAATTTTTAATATTTAAAAATATATTAAGTATATTCGATACGTGTATATATATAAAATTTAAAAATTACAATAATATTACTAGCTTGACGCGGATGTGGGATAAATATCAACACACATGCACTTGTCCTTGCACCCAATTTTAATTTCGGAGAAAATTCGCACCCACACCCAATCAAAGCGAATTTCCCCACCTAAATTAAGACAGTTTTAGATGGATACCCGCATGTGCGAGTTATGTTGTCATTCATAATATTCTCACACAATTAACATTTTCCTCTCTTTTAATATATATATTAATTTTTTTCTATAAAAAATAAAAATAAATAAATTTATGTTACATGATTTTTTTTGTTATTATCTTTTTTTTTTATCTCTCCATTTTTTTGGAAGGGAACGACTAATTAATGAATATATATATATCAAATATATATTTTGTATTTGCCATAATTTTTAAATCTATAAATTGTCTGTACTTTTATTATTCAAAAAATTATTAAATTTCGTTAATATGTGACATAATTTGCAAATAATTGAATTTGTTAAGTAGGTGTCTATGAAATTTGATATCTTATCTATATTTATGAACGCTTCTCAGAAGAAGCCTAGCTGTCTCCTAGGGATAGTTTAATTTATGAAATTTGATATCTTATCTATATAATGAAAGTATTTTATTCCAAAGTAGGTCCAATGACGCATTATTTGACATGAAAGAAAGCAAAAAGACACTGAATTAAAGGTGGCTTGATATCGTATATATCTCCCTTAAAAAAGCCTGTCCCTGTACTACAAATAATTATTGTTGAACAAATATGCTCCTTTAATTAATGATGAAGATAAATGTTGAACAAAATAATTTAAGTGGCATGCATGGAGGGGCGTAATAGGGCTGTCAACTTTCATATATCATGCCTTAAAAAAAACCTCACATATATGCATAAGGGATGGAAAGCCTAAACCGAAAGTAAATCGCAGTTAAAAATGTGTCCCCCTCACAACCGTTTGAGATGCTGGTTAGATCTTATATAATGACTATCCTATATTAATTTTTGAAAAATTCTTGAAAAACATTAAATAAAGATAAATAGTATGATTAATTTTTTCAACATAACATTTTAGCCTTGATTTCTTTGTAAAAAAATCAATCGTACTATACAGGTTGCTGTTAATTTTCTGACAAATAATGTCTAGGCTATATAAATGTTTATAATAATAATCTATAATGTATAATATTTGATAACTATTAATTTGTATATACCACTATTAGATATTATTTAATAAATTATATTATGAAATTATATATTTTATTAAGTATTTTGTTTTATTTTATTGCAAAAATTAGTTATTGTAATTTAATTTTAAGTAAAATGTATTATTATGTGGTTTAAATATTATTTATATTTATTTGTTTTAGTTTATGTAATTTTGTTTTGTTTGTAGTCTTGAAAATATATAATTTTTAGTTTTCTGTTTTTGTTATTTTATTTTAGTCCTTGCAAATTTATTTATATATAGTATGTTTAATTTTAGTTGCTCAAAATAAAGACTAAAATGAAATTGTTATCAATTTCAATACCAATAAATTTTACATAGACTAAAATAAATAAAAAATAAAAAAAAGTAGTATATTTATGGAGATTAAAAACAAATATTTGAGTAAATATCTAGTAAACTAATATTTTGATCCATGCATGTAACCTCTTTTGAATCGTAAGACATATATCACCATCATACTTAAGTAGTTTATTGATTTTAAATTCAATTTTTTAAGATATCTTGTTCAATTTTCCATAGTGTTATAAAAAGAAAAAAAAAAAACAAATATTTTAGTACATTTTTTACTCAAATTTTTAATGAACAAAGATATCACAATAAAACAAAGCTATATAAATAATCGCAATGATATATAATTTTTTTTAAAAGGAAAAATTGTGCTTTTACCCTTGAAGTTTCACAATATTGCAATTTTGACCCTATTTCATTTTTGTATCTATTTAAACAATGAGCTGGTAATTTTATTTATAAAAAGTGAGTTCGCGTAATCATAAAAAAATAAATTCCACCTCAGAGTTAGTCGAGTTAAAATTAAAGAGTCCAAAATTTTACAAAAGGGATAAAATTAAGGAGTTAAAATTGTTTGTAACTCGGCGGTAATAGTAAGTACTCTAAAAATAAACAAATGAAATACTATTATTAAAAAATTATGGTAGTTTAGTAAATTAAAATAGTTGGTGAGTTATGTGTAATAATGAAAGTAATGCGGTGAATCAAGTAACAGTGTTAGTTGTTTTCTCTTACTTTTCCTTTTACCTTTGAAATTTTTTAACTATATTATTGCACAGATTTGAGACAAATGGAACAAGTACAAGAAGCTCCTAATCAATTTGCTCCACAAGCACAACAAATATAAGATTTAGGCCTCTCATCATTGCTACCAACTCAAGAAAACGAGATAACCAAAAGAAAACCTAGTAAAATTTCTTATAGTGTTTGGTTACATTTTAATAAGAGAAATAATACACAGATATATGTAAGTATTGTGGGAAAGTGTACACAACCTCTTCTTTATCTCTTCACTTTTATTATTGATATTTGTTTTTGCAGATTCTCAATTGTTCCATATCATAATTTGAGGAACTTGTTAAGTGTTTGTTGAAGTTGACATTGCTTAGAATTGATAAATTTTCATATTTTAGGCTAAATAACACCAGTGGTCCCTTAATTTAATTTCAGTTAACGTTTTAGTCTTTTATCGTTTTTTTTTTTTCGATTTGGTCATTTATTTTAATTTTAAGTGACACTTTGATCTTTTATGTTTTAAAAAGTCAACAATATTATCCTTTTTTTTTTTACAAAAATTCATCAAAATTTTCAACCAAAACCCATAAAATTAATTATATTCTTTAATATAATACAAATTTCATCAAATTTGTAACTCAAATCTTCAAATAAACTCATATTTTCATTCTTTATTTGATGTTGTTAGAGATGGAAATATGAGTTTATTTGAAGATTTGAGTTTCGAATTTGATAAAATTTGTATTATATTGAAGAATTTAATTAATTTTATAGGTTTTGGTTGAAAATTTTGATGAATTTTTTGAATTTTTATAAAAAAAAGGATAACATTGTTGACATTTTAAAACATAAAAGCTCAAATTGTCACTTAAAATTAAAATAAAGGACCAAATCGGAAAAAAAAAAAGATAAAAGACTAAAACGTTAACTGAAATTAAGTTAAGGGACCACGGGTGCTATTTAGCCCATATTTTATTGATTTACTGTTGTTAAATTTATTTCTGTATTTGAAAATTGTTAGATTTTTTTTTTGTGAGAATTTGGCTTTTTTAAAGTATTGAATGATGTGATTGAAATTTTATAGTTTTTGAGATATTCAAGTATTAAATATATTTTCATTCAATATATTTTTTCGTAAAATAAAAAACAGATTATTATTTAATGTTATTATTTATGTATACCCGCCAACCCAACTCAATCCAACTCGTTCTTGATCGGTTTGGTTCGGGTTAAATGAAAAAAATACGAGTTTAGAACTTAACTCAACCCAAAAATAAAATGATTGGATCGGATATCAAATTTTATTAAAACCGGTACAACTCAACTCACGTACACCCCTACTTTCTATATCTCACTCCCTTTCTAAAGTGCACTTTTCTAAGTCACTCGACAATTGCCCTACCAACTCTTCTTCCCACGAGATTATATGAGCGCAACAAAACTCTCCATCTAAAATTATGGGTCCATTTCTTACGGTTTAAAAAAATAATAATTTTGAAGTATTTAATATTTTTGTTATAATGTTTTTGAAAAAGATTTTTTTTTAAAAAAAACTTCAAAATAAAAAATTGTTTAAATAGTTTTTTGAAAAAATCGTCTTTAAGTTTTTAATGTTTTTGTTACAACTTTTTTGGGATGACAAAATTTTAACAGATACTTAAAATAAAAATCTATTTTGTATAGCTATTAAAAAAAATTTTAGATATATTTTTTCTTAAAAAAAATGTAATTTTTATTATGTTAAAATTTCAAATAGTAAATGCTAAATTATTAAAATTATTAAATGTTAAAATTTTTTTTTTCATATATAATCAAATGAATTTGAAATAGTCACCACTGAATTTTTAAGTTCTCATAAAAACTATTTTTCAAAATATAAAAATGAAAATCACTTCTTTAATAAACTATAACATATTTGCCTTGTTAAAGTTAGATTCTAACTCAAAACTAGTGGTTTAGTTGGAAGAGACTAAATATTAGTTAAATAAATAGAAATTGATAGATAGATAGATAGGTTGGTATAAGTTAGTCATATAGACACGATCACTTTATTAGTTTTTTTTATGAAAACTTTTTCATCTTTTTGGAACTAGGACCACATTTTCATTTTGATAGATATATAGATTTGGCCATTTCTATGGTCCCTTGTTGAGAGAACGGGAAATTTCCCATCTCCCATAAATAGATTTGATATATTTAATGTGTGGATAAATTCATCACCGTAAATCTAGTGTTGTTAAGATGTTTTTAATATTATTAAGTTAATCTGTCAGAAAAATATCAAATTAAATTATTGAAATATATAATAATTAATCACCTTAAATTAATGAATAGTATGTAAATAAATATACTTAGTCTTTGAAAAAAATTATAAGATTCAATTTGATTAGTGAGAAAATTTTGTAACACCTAACTTAATTTTTAGGAAAAATAAAAGTTTTAGTGTATAAGAAAAAATTGGGACAGTTTAGTCATTATCTAATTCGGAAAACAGATAGATAGGTCCTAACAATAATTAAAAATGGATCATTTAATCTCTTACAATAATTAAAAAGAAAAGGATAAGTTAGGACCCAATTATCTCATTTCTAACTCAGATAAGAATTAAGTTATACTTATTTTTTTTTTCAGAAACTAAAAATTATGTACTTTTATTTTTTTAGAACCCAAATTGAATTTCACAAATTTTTTTAAAAACTTAAAAATAGATTAATTTCTATTCACGAATTTCATACTACTCATTATTTAAGGTGATTAATTATTAAATATTTTTCTTTAAAAATCAATAAATGTTTCAATTATTTAATTAAATATTTGTTTAAAACATTTAAACTGTATACAGATTTTGAAATGTATATACGGTGATGAATTTTTACGTAAAACAGAAAACACATAACTCCCATATAGATATTTACGCTTTTTTTTTTTGTTACAGATATTTATATTTATTACTTATAAAAAACTTACATTCATGATTCATGCAAGAAGACATATCTTTAATATTTTATTATAAACTCACATATCTTCTCATAATCTTTAAAAAACACTCTAAATCTATGATATAAAAACAAAATAAAAAATAAAATATAAAGGATTTTAAGGTATGTTTTGCAGCTACTACAAGCTAAGACCCTATATCTATATATCTTCTCACATTCACTTATCACAAATCCAATTTTCAAAGATGAAGATGATTCATAATATTATTCTATTCCTTTGTGGTTTTCTCTCATATACCTCTTGTTTATCTTCTTCTGTCAAAGATTTCTGTGTTGCAGACCTAACACTTCCAAACAACCCTTCAGGCTATCCATGCAAATCACAATCACTTGTAACAGTGAATGACTTTGTATTCTCTAACTTTGTACCTGGAAAGACAATAACACCTTTTAATGCTGCAGCAACATTTGCATCTGTAACTAACTTCCCAGGTATCAATGGACTTGGTATATCTGCAGCTAGAGTAGACATGAATATAAATGGAACTGTTCCAATGCACACACATTCTGATGCAACTGAATTACTATTCATGATTCAAGGTCAAATGACTTCTGGATTTGTAACACCAACAGATGTCTTTGTTAAAACTATTAATCCTGGTGATGTTATGGTATTTCCACAAGGACTATTGCATTTTCAAGTCAACTCTGGACCTGGAAAAGCTATTGCTTTTTCTGCTTATACTAGCTCAAATCCTAGCTTGCAAATACTTGATGATGTATTGTTTAGCAACAACTTATCAACTTCCTTAATTGCACAAACTACTTTCCTTGATTCTTCACAAATTAGGAAGCTTAAGGCTCTGTTTGGTGGCACTGACTAGGATTGTTTTTTATGAATCTACTTCTACTTTTGTTCCACATTATGTTGTGTCAGCAATAAACAAGTTATGTTATCAATAAACTTAGTTGCGTTTTGTTTTTCGTTTTTTAAGGGTTTTCTAGCGTACTTCCTATTTAAAATAAGTTTTGATGGTAATTTCATTGAATTCGAACTACCTAAACGTTCATATCTAACTTCTAAGTTTTATGAGATAATTTGTTTGAATGTTTTAGTAAGATTTTGACACAAACTTCCAAATATGACTAATGTTATTTTGTAGTTGATAAAGTGATTTTTTAGGTTGATTCATTTTTATTAGATGATTTGGAGTTGGATTTAATTGAGATATGTCTCGTGTATCTAGCAAGTGAGTTACTTAAGGAGTGAATACTCAAGTTAATTGAAGAAGCATCAATTGCACAATATAATATTTGTTAGACATGAATTTGACTTACAAACGCAAAGAGACTTCCATATATGCTACGGAGCATTTGATGTTTAGGATTTGAGATTGAATTTTTTTATGTAAAAGTAATATGAATTATAGTTTCATTGTAAAATATTTCATTATAGTTCTTTTTTGTCCAGTGAATTAAACGGTTCATTTTTAAAGTACATAATGATTGCAAATATCAAAATCCTAATTCATTCCAAAAGTTCATAATCATGATGTACCAATATTTACTTGATCTTAATTATCACCATATCAATATATAAAAATTTTGTTTATGCATTAATGTGCAGAAAACACACTTTAAATATTGAAACAAAGAAAACTCACAATCAATTTATAAAGTTCACTATCAATTTCTACAACATTGCAAGTGTAAAATTTGAAAAATTGGGGACAAAAACTATAAATCTTAAACAATGCTAAAGGTATGAAAATAAAGAGTAATGAGTTGAAATCATAAACAAAACAAAAAATGGAAGAATAATCTTAACCAACAAAAATGACAAATAAACCATAAAAAAAATAATGGGTCTGATACCTTTTTCACCATTATTATTATTACTTCTTTAAATATGCGATTTTCATCTCTCACACACACATATATATATATATTCTTCCTCTTAGATCATTCTCTTTTTCTCTATTTTAAAGTTTTACCAAAATGAAAATGAAAGAATTTTAGAAAAAAGGAGGAACGTGAATGAGAAAGAAGAAGGTTTATCTCATATAAGTTTTTGCCATCTAAATGAGAATGAGGAAAAGTGGAAGAAAAAGTAAGAGGAAAAATAGAAGAAGAAAGAGTGAATAATCCACATTTTTTTCTCACATATAAGAAGTCAAAATTAATTAAATATTAATATGTATAAACAATAAATATTATATTGTGTCCAATTATATATTAATTTGTGTGTTCAAATAATATTTTTATATAATTATATTGAACAATTATCACAATCACCACATAAATAATTTTACAACAATTTAAAACACAACGTAGACAGGTTGGAATATAATGCTCCTGGTGTTCTTATTCTTCGCACCACATATTTTAAGAAAATAATTAAACAAACAAGTTAATGATATTTGTAGAAAACTTTTGTAACCGAGCACATATTTCGTTTTATTTTTAGTCAACCGAGTACACATTCTTAACATGGTACAAACAGTCAAAAAATAATCAATAAAAGGCTAATATCTTTTTGACGTAAGGGTTTAATAACCGTGCACTATAAATAGTTTTATATTTACATCAAATCTTAACAGTTGGATAAGTACATGACAGTTATAAATATATATAGAATATAAAAATAAAGGTTTATATTTATTGTGAATATAAAATTAGTTTCTTTTCTAATTTCATTATTATTTAAATGAAAAATCATCAACACATGTTGCAAACATTACTTCCTTTGTGACAGACTTTTTCCTCGATCTCCATATTTACCTACCAAGATGCAAATTTTAGTGCTTGTCCTACTTCCAGAGCAAATTAGACCGCATTCAAAAGAACCATCACCAAGCCACCTCCTAATAATGCCTAATTATTATAACCAGGCCATTGTTAATTACTCACTACTAGAAATTAGCATTTTTCCTCCGGATTTTCCTGGGACACATAGGTAATACCTAAGGATTTTCCTGCGGCTTCGATTTGCTGCGGATTTACATGCGGTTATGTGTCCGCATCAAAATTCACCTTCTTTCCTTAGGATTATCTGCGTAAAATTCCGCAGGAAATATCCGCAGTACATTCCGCAGGTAATACTTTATTTTTATATAAATAAAATAATTTTTATTTTTATATAAACAAAGTAGAATTATTTTTTTAAAGAAATTAAAAAAGTAAGATAAGTTTTATAGTTAGAGATAAAAATACTGTAATATTTTTCATTGTATTATCCTATATATAAACACCTTGTAATTAGTTTTTTTAATATATTTTTTATTTTTAAAAAATCTAAAAAGACCCATCAAAAAGATAAAAATTGCAATTTTGGCTTATAATAAAAAAACTACAGTATAGGAGTATAGTAAACGTGGACTACGAAGCACCGCCCAAAAAACCCTAATAAAAAAGTTATCAGCTCGTATATAAACGTAAAGTGACACTATCTTCGTGAAAACCCTAACCGGCAAGACTATCACCCTTGAGGTGGAGTCAAGTGACACTATAGATAATGTCAAAGCTAAGATTCAGGACAAAGAAGGTTCGTTGTAACTCAAATAACCAGATCAATTTTGAGCTTCAATGTTACCTTCTCAATGTCACTTTTAACACTTCTCATTCACCACTCTCGTTTGGTTTTAGAAGTATTCTTCTCGCCGTCACACTTTAACACCTCGCCGTCGCACCTATTCCAACCGCAACACCTCGCCGTCGCATCTCAACTATAGTCACCACCGTCATATCTCGCTGCTGCATCTCAACCATAGCCACCACCGTCACACCTCGCCGCCATCGAATCTTAACTCTTTACTTAGCCGTCGTAAGTAAGTGTTGCGCCACTCTGTTTGATTTCAGTCTCGTTTCTCGCCATTTTTCATTATTCTTGTTTCATTATTTATTTTCGTGAACTATAGTGAGTTAGGGTTTTGATTTTCTTCTGATTTAGGGTTTTTCTTCTGATTTAGTGTTTTGTGTTGTTTCTTCTGATTTTGTGTTATGAATTTTAACACTTGGTTGCATATGCCGAGTTCACTATAACTACTAAGATAGATTTAGAGAAGAAGGAATGAAAATATGAATTTTAAATTTCTGATTTTTTATCTTTTATGTTTACTTGTTATAGATGTTATTATCATGTATTTTTCTGTGAAACAGGTAACAAACGAAAACAAATTATCCAAGTTGTACAGTATTTAGACGAGAGGTTGAAGGAACTAGATGAGGAGAAAGAGGAGCTTAGAAAATATCAGCAATTTGACAAGCGGAGAAAATCCTTGGAATATGCCATATATAACAAAGAAGTTCTAGATGCTCAGCAAAAACTTGTAGAGGTTATCTATATTAAAATATTTCTCCATTTATAATTATTTGAGTGATTTCTTACCATGTTTTATTCTTTGAATTTATTTCTTCCTTGATGATTGGATTGTCAATCACATCCATTTTGGTGATATGTAGTTTTTAAATGCGATCACACAGGGCAATTATTGGCAGTTTATAATTGTAAACACTAAATTTTTTTTGACGGTCTTTATAGATCAATCATAAATTAGGATTTCAGTTATTTTAATTGTTTGTTGGCATTTTTCAATTCTGGTTTTAATATATTTGATTTCTGATGACTGAAGTTAAATGCTTGACTCCTTGTTTTAGATAGAAGAAGCTCGGACCAAGATTTCTGAAATATCAGCAAAGAAGTATAATGAGGTTCTTGATGCACATGAAAAATCCAAAGATTTGGAGAATAATTTGAAAACAAAGGAACTTCAAAACTTGAGCAAAGAAAAAGAAGTTATTGAAAAGCGACGAACATCGGCATTAAAGAAGCACACAGAGCTTGAGCTTGATGTCAAAGACTTACAAGAGAAGAGATCTAGAAATATCCGTGCCAAAGTATTATTCTAATGATGGTATCACATTATGAGTTCTGTCGAATGGGGTAGTTCTGTTCATGATTTATCTTTTACCTACATGCTTTCAGGAAGATGCTGCAAAACAATTGAAGATACTTGAGAATGAAATTAAAGACTCGATGAATGAGCTGGACAAAATCCGTCCTTTATACGATGATCAAGTTCAGAAAGAAAAAGACATTGCCAAGCGGTATGCTTTGGTTGTACTTGTCTACCGTTATGCTTCAATAAAGCATATTGTATTTTACCATCCCAGTGCATGCATTTTGACATTCGGGCTTGTTTGTTACCTCTAACAATTAAAATAAAGTTACATGCTTACAGATAGTATGTGCATTAGCATGTGACTGAAGCAATGAAATTATTTCCATACTTATTGCAGATTCAGCAGTTACTCATTAGCATTTCTTACAAATATATGAATTGTTAGAATAATGGAGCACGAAAAGCAACTCAGTATACTTTATCAAAAGCAAGGGCGTGCAACACAGTTTTCGAGTAAAGCTGCTCGTGATAAGTGGCTTCAAAAGGAGATTGATGATCTTGAACGGGTGCTCTCTTCAAACACAACGCAGGCAAGTATTCATTTAATGGCACGATATTCTGAATTGGACAGAATACTGTTTTTTCTTTGATGCATAGAGTTATCACCTTTTCATTAGGCCGTTAACTATTTTCTATTAATTTTAGCTCAATAAACAGAAATGTGCTTCATTGCAAATACATTTTTTCTGCACAACAGATTAATATTATTAGACAATAGAATGAAAGAAGCATAAGATCAGGGGATATGATATCCCCTTGGAAGGAACTTTATCTTGCAATTACTATAACAAAGTCATATAAGCTTGTTAGTCTTATATAGTATTGTTGTCTGAAGGGCTGAGCACCATCAAATTATTACAGTTTCTACCAGAGGCGAAAATTCACTTTATTCAAGATGAATTACTTCTAATTTATACTCCTCTTCACTGATTGTGCTTCATTGCAATATTGTTGTATTTCCTGATACTGCGGCCCAGTTTGGTCTTGCTGTTGTTTACTAGAAGCTGCTTGTAGAAGCAAGTTATATATGTTTCCATGAAATCCAATTGATTTATTTAGAAAAACAGAAGCCAGCTAACTTTTGCTTTTGAAGTCTACTTTGCCTCTGATCGTGAAAAGCTGCCCCCCTAAACTACTGCCAGTTTTTCTATAGCAGGCTTTTCAGCACTTTGCCAGACACTTGAAATTTGTTAATTGTTCTAATAATGAGTAGCAACATATTAGTGAAAGTGGTCTCTTACTCTTCTAAATGGAAGTTTTATGGAGATAAGTTAATAGGAATTGGGTTATATACATAGATTTTTAATTTTTTTTCCGATTTCCTAAATCCCATGTTATGTTCATAAATCCTATTGGCTGTTGAGCCATGCGATACTTATATTATTAAGATTGGGGTTGCACCTATTCCAACCGCAATACTTCGCCGTCGCATCTCAACTATAGTCACCACCGTCACATCTAGTTGCTGCATCTCAACCATAGACACCACTGTCACATCTCGCCGCCATCGAATCTTAACTCGTTAAGTCGCCGTCGTAAATGTTGTGCCACTCTGTTTTATTTCAATCTCGTTTCTCGCCATTTTTCATTATTCTTGTTTCATTATTCATTTTCGTGAACTACAGTGAGTTAGGGTTTTGATTTTCTTCTGATTTAGGGTTTTCGCTTGATGCTACTGGTTTACGAGTTTCTTTGTTTTTGGACTTGGAGATGCTACTGGTTTTAGTTTTGTTTTCTGTGATTAAAATGCTTAAAGTTTCTGTGTAATTTATTGAATTTTATTTTTTTGATTTCAAATTGTGGCATTTATCAAGTTTATTTGTTTTTAGATTTTGAGATGCTATTGGTTTTTGTTTTGTGATTAGAAATTTAGAACGATTGGAGTTTCTTTGTACAATTATTGATGTTTTTTTTTTGAACTGTGGCATTTAGTGCTGCAAGTTCACTTGGTGAATCAGGACTTGCACGGAAGATTGTGTATGGTTGCGAAAAAGGTATCATTTGGGTTTTAAGATCAATGAGCTATATTTTTTTAATTTGATACAAAAAGAGAGAATGTGGTTAGTGATGACATGTTTTTCATTTGATGAATTGGTGAAGCAGCTTCATCAGAAGTGCGACAAGCCTACCAGCAGTAGTTGATTTGGTTGATGGAGAGATGCGCTCTGAGGAGTTTCATGAGGTAGTGCTGACTGTATACCGTTTTTTCAGCTGGCCCATTGAGGAGAATTATTCTACTGATAGATTTTTTTATGATAAAAAGTAAGTGTTGGCTTTTGAAGTTTTGATTTGTTGGTATTTACCAATGGAAGTGATTGAGTAGTTGTTTTCATATTGTGGCCTAAAGTTATTGTTTAGTATTGTATGGCTTTTGGGATATATGAAATTTTGCCGAGTCTTTTTATGTCATTTAGAGGAGTTGAATACGATGCTATTGAAATAATTTGTGTTGCCAGATGCATATTACAAAATGCAGATGCCATAATAAAGCTTGCATTTTTTATTGTTATTTGATTTTTGGATGTTGGAGAGATTGGAAATTTGGAGCATTTGTTCAAAGTCTAAACTTTCAGTTTGTGACCTTGGTGTGTAGGTTAAAATTGCAAAACCTTGTTGGTCATGCAATTGCTGATACCAAGTTGATGGAAGTTGCATCTCTAGTACAGAAACTCTTAAATTTGCAGCCTGACAATACAAATTCTGCAGTTTCTTTAGAAAGACATCATGATGTTGAGGAGGGTTTGGAATTTGGAGTTGATTTGGTTTTTTAAGCTCCAACTCGTTTCTTGGTTGATGTATCCTTAGATGATGAAGATATAATGGATTTCAAAAGCACAATTTCTTTAGCATTTCAGAAAGAAGAGTATGATTATACTGAACCGGATGAAGATAGTGGGGATGACAACATTGGTTGCATATCATCATGTACTTGATTATCCTTAGTATTTTTTTTGGATTATACTTTAATTAATACTTAGTGATAATATGTAAATTTTGTTTAAGAGTATTGCAATATTCAGGCTTTAATCAATATTTAATTATGATTTGCGAATATGATATAAATTATGATTTGCAAATATGATATAAATTTTCAGAAAGAAGAATAAGATATATATACATTTGGAATAAATTTGCAGAAATGGTATTGCAGATTTGTTCCGCATGAAAATGTGTAAGAAAATATTTTAAGTTTGGTAAATGTTAGCTGCGGATTGTATTTACTTTTCCTGCGGATATATCCGCAAGTATTGTACCTGCGGATTTAGAAATCCTCAGGAAACAATTATCCAGGAAGGTTTTACGTGGGGATACACTACCGCCGAAAAATCCGCAGGTAATGGTGTTTTTTGCGGATTTTTAGCCTAAATCCGCAGGAAAATCCGCAGGAAAACCTTAATTTCTAGTAGTGACTCCTACCCATTTTTTTATAAAAGATATTTGAATTATAATTTACTTAATAAAAATTAATGTATTTAATTTTTATTATGAATCACGTACATTAATTTTTATTAAATAAAATTTTATTTAATTATCTTTTATAAAAAAAAATAAAAAGAGTATAAAACAACGCTCCACAAAATTCATAAAGTAGCTTGGGAGAGTTAGAATGATAAAGATATGAGTTTAACGAAACACTCCTATGTCACATTTAAGAGTAGCAAGCATTGTAGACTAGTTGATTCTTTACATAAAAATATATAATCTCATACACTACAAGATGAAATTGTTGTATCTACTATGAAACGCGACAACAATGCCCCCAACAAAAGTTTTAACTAATTCTACTATGATGGTTTATTATTCCTAGACACGCGCAAGCGAGTTACATACAAACCATAAAGATACATGATGACTAAAATCATTAATTTTTGTACGAAGGCAATTCCAAGAATACAATTTTAGATGTTTCAAATGTTAAAAGTATCATTTGAAATTTAGAATAATCTAAAATTATTTAGATAAGTCATAATATTTATTGAAAAATTTAAAACTATATTAAATATAGAAAAATGTAAAAAAATATCTATAAGTATATATTAATTGGAATGATCCTAGAAATATATTTATAAATATCTCCTTGTATTTAATATTGAAACTAAACAAGTTATAAGTTTTCTATTAGAAATACATCTCTTCCTCTAACAAGGTGGTACTAAAGACTGGTTGAAAGAGTCTTTGTACAAATAAAGTTGATAGATGGCAACTCATGCCTATACAAATTTCCATTTTCCTCTTCTTACAAAAGAGAATTATGAAAAATGGTGTTTATGCATGAAAATTTTGCTTGTCTCTCAATGTGTATGAGAGATTGTGGAGAAAAGTTATGAGAAGCCACCAGATGAAGAAAGTTTGTCTCAAAATGAGAAAGAAACATTGTTAAAGATGAAGATGAAATATCAACTTACTCTCATCTTCATCTATCAATGTTTAGATGATTCTATGTTTGACAAGATTATCGATGCTACTACCTCAAAGGAAGTTTGGGAGATTTTGGAGAAATCATTTCAAGGCATTGACAAAGTGAAGAAGATAAAGTTTCAATCTCTAAGGGGAGATTCTGAAGCTTTGAAGATGAAGGATTTCAAATCAATTTCAGATTATTGCTCAAGAGTGAAGACAATTGTTAATCAAATGAATAGATATGGAGACAAAATAGAATATGTTCGTGTGGTGGAGAAATTTTTCCGTTCCTTGACTCCTAAGTTCGATCATGTGGTATGTGCTATTGAGAAGTCAAAAGATTTTGACTCAATGTTTATTGGGGAGTTAGAAGGTTCTTTACCAGCTCAAGAAGAAAGAACGAAGAAAAGACAAGAAGAACCATTAGAGCAAGTTCTCAAGATCGAAGCTTCATTGAAGGATGTTGGAGGAAGAGGAAGGGATTGTGGCTATAATCAAATTAAAATGAGGTATGACAAATCTAAAGTTGAATGTTATAATTGTCATAAATTTAGTTTTTTTTTTGGGAAGTCGTAGCGCTCCTAATCAAGAAGAAGCAACTAATTTCGTTCATGAAGATTAAAAATTTACTTTGTTGATAACTCTCAAGGAAGAAGATAAGGATACTAATTGTTCGTGGTATTTGGACAATGGTGTAAATAATTATATGTGCGGATGCAAGGAGAATTCTATGGAGCTTAATGAAAAGGTGAATGAAAATGTATCAATTGAAGACTCACCAAATGTGCAAATTAAAAGGCAAGAAAAAGACCAAAAAACTACGATACTCATTCAAGATGCAACTCCACCACCTCCTTCATCTATTATTCAAGAAGAAAGTTGAAGCGAAAGACTAGGGAAGAAGAGAGACATGAATGACATTTATGAAAGGGCTAATGAAATTACTTTTGACTTTGAAGAGTTATATTGCTTTTCGGTAGATAGTGAACCATGAAGTTTTGGTGAAGCTATAAAAGGCAAAAGACAACAAGCCATGAATGAAGAGATTTAATCAATTGTGAAGAACAACATTCAAGAATTACCAACTATAGCCAAGGCTAAAAAGAAGACTAATGGAGCAACAACAAAATCCAAAGAAGGATTCGTCATCAAATGATACGAACAAAAACATGGAGTTGATTATGAAGATTTTTACACGAATACGATTCGAGAAACTCAAATAAAACGGAAAATCTATCAATTTGATGTGAAGTCAAAATTCCAAAATGGTTATCTTGAAAAAGAGGTATACATTGAGTAATCATTGAGTTATGTCGTCAAATGAGGTGATAATAAAATTCTAACACTGAAGAAAGATTGGCAGGGATTAAGAGCAAGATCAAAGGTGAAGAAGAAAATTTTAAGAAGAAAATTTCAAATTAAGGGAGAGTTATGTTAAGTATAATTTGAAATTTAGAATAATCTAGAATTATTTAGATAAGTCATAATATCTATTGAAAAATCTAGAACTATATTAAATATGGAAAAATGTAGAAAATATTTAGAAGTATGTATTAATTGGGATGATCCTAGAAATATGTCTAGAGTTCTCTTTTTGCATCTATAAATATCTCTTTGTACTTAACACTTAAAACTAAGCAAATCGTAAATTTTTTCTTAGAAAAACATCTCTTCTTCTGACATCATAATGTCTTTCAAAGATATCATTTTTATTTTTCAGAGACTTTTTTGTTTCTTGATTTTTAAAATTATCATATATCTGCAAATCAAATTGCATAGACCTTTTCTTCAAAAATGGTTCACCCAACCCAAAAAATTCAAAAAAATGATTGTGTATTATTTTGAAAAACCACACTCACGTCGAACAAGATTGTTCTTCATAGAAATTTTTTTTGAACTATTTGTCATATGAACATACATATCCTAGATGGCATATATGTATGCCTACTCTTTGATTTGAAATTCTCCACACCCGTATGAAGTTCCTTGATCAATAACCTATACGTTGATCTCACTGAAAACAACTCATATGTCTCACTCCCTCTCTAAATTACATTCTTTTTAAGTCACTCAACAATGGACCAACTCTTCTTCCCATGAGATCATATAAGCGCAACAAAACTCTCCCTCTAAAATTATGAGTCCATATGTTACAGTTTTTTATTAATTAATTTTTATAGTATTTAATCTTTTTGTTATAATTTTTTTAAAAAATAATTCTTTTTAAAAATTTTAAATGAATAATTTGTTTAAATAGGTTCTCATAAAAAATTGTTTAAAGTATTTAATATTTTTGTTACAACTTTTTCAAGATGATAAAATTTAAAAAAATGCTTAAAATGAAAAGATGTTTTAAGTAGCTATCCAAAAAAATTATTTTTAAAATATATCTTTTCTTAAAAAAAAATTAATTTTGTTATGTTAAAATATCTGATATTTAAATTATTAAACGTCAAAATTAATTTTTAATCTATAACAAATAAGTTTGAAATAGTTTCTACTATTTTTTAAATAAATTATCATAAAAATTATTTTTTTAAATATAAAAATTAAAACACTTTTCTAATAATCTATAGCATCTTTGTCAAAGTTAGATTCTAACACAGAACTAGCGTATAAATAATACATAACTATAACTATTAAACTCATAGACTAAATAAGAATTGACAGATAAATATATTGGTTGGTCTAAAGGCATTCACAATGGTGGGGATTCGAATTTCCTACATTTAATGCATCACACTTTACGTTGTAAGTAATTTGAGTCGTCGATTAAAATCAAACACTTTAGATAACTCAGTCAATTTTTTACAGTTTGAAAACACAATACAATGGAATATAGGAACTGCGTGTAATTTGAATCACAATGGTGGGTGTTTCATCTATTTATCACCAGCTAAATAGAAACTCCTATTGTGGAGAAAAACTTGAAAGTGCTTATAGAGAAGAGTGGCTATGGGAGCACTTCTTTGTTCACTTTTTGAGAGACTCGCAAAATAAAATGTATTAAAATAAATTAATATTGTTGAAATGTAATTATATAGTTATTAGTTGGATTCATTTAGTAGTTGTGTGTATGTTAATTTCTAACAATAAAAAACTATTAAATGAGTGATGTGTATATATAAGATCTCATTTAAGCTCTAGAATTGTTCTATTGTGGATGGTCTAAGTTAATTATATAGACACAAAGACTTTTTCATTTTGATAGATATAACCATTTTTATGGTCTCGCAATTGAAAGTACGGGAAATTTCCCGTCTCATATAAATATGTTGATATACTTATTAGAGGAATTGATTGTTTATTAAGTATTACTATTTAAAAAAATTAGATTTAAATACACTTTTGATCCTTCTATTTTGCTCAAAATCAATTTTTAGTCCATCATTTATAAATCTAGTTTTTTGGACCTTTATTAACTAAAATATGTAAAATTTATTTATAAATTTTAAATTATTGTTGGATAAAATAAATAAATTTTAAATATTTTAAATTTAAAGATTTGATTTTAATATTTTAATTTGTAAATAAATAAACTTATTCTTAATATTTTAATGTATAATTAAAATAAATATTAAATAGTATTAAAAATATTATAAATTTAAATATTAAAAATAAAATAAATAAATTTCAAATATTTTAATGTATAAATAAAATTAATTACATCATTAATAATATGAAAAATATTTTATTCAACTCACAAATGTCATCTAAGTATTATGTCATTTATGAGAGTGTTATGTCATAAAAATATTGAGACTAAAAAAATCTCAAGAAATAGTAAATAGGAGGATAAAAAAGCTTGCTTCAGAATTGAATGACTAAAATTTTATTTTAGACAAAATAAAGGAATCTAAAATGTGTATAAGTCAAAAAACTATTAAATGAAATAGATTTAACGATGATGAATTTGTTTATGGTAAATAGATCAAAATCTATTTATTGGAGACGGAAAATTTCTCATTTATTCGGTAGCGGAACCATATAAATGGTCATATCTATAAATTAGATCATTTTAAATTGAATGACTAAAATTTCATTTTAGAAAAAATAAAGGAATCTAAAATGCATTTTTAAATCAAAAAATTATTAAATGAAATAAATTTAACGGTGATGAATTTGTCCACACACACGATGAGTAGATCAAAATCTATTTATTGGAGACCCAAAATTTCTCATTTATTCAATGGCAGAACCATATAAATAGTCATATCTATAACTTAGATCATTTTGTGGATGATCTAATTAATTATATAGAGACAAAGACTTTTTCATTTTAAAGATTCAATATTTGAGGCGAGAGTTTAGTTGTAAAAATTTATCATTATAATTTTAAGATATCGAGTTCAAATCAACTCGAGAACAATTGTACATTAACTATTAGTGCCACTTTGATTAATAAAAAATATTATCTCCATATGTAAATACATAAATACATAATTTACTCAATTTGGTTTCCAAGAAAAATAAGACCAATTTGAGGTCTAAGAAAAATGAAAATTACTTTAGTTTGTAAGAAAAAAAAAAACTAAGACAATTTAACTATTATTTGAATAAGGATAATTAAATTCTTAACAATAATAAAAAAAATAGATAATTTGATTCCTATCAATAATAAAAAAAAAACAATCTAAGACTTAATTGTCTCTTTTTTTATTTAGGTATGAACAAATTATACCTACATCTTTTTTCAAGATTAAAAATTACTTTTATTTGTTTTTTTAGACCAAATTGATTCTCACAATGTTTCTAAATAATTAAAAGTATAAATAGGTTTCTTACTTATGGTCTTTCATCCAAGAAGGACTCTTAAGAGGAATCTGTTTTGTAGCTACTACAAGCAGAAATATCTCTTTCTCTATATATATAGTTCAAGTCCCTCTAGTCATAGGAATATAACTATAAAAAGCAATACAATCCCACATTCCCTTATCCCAAATCCAATTTTCAAAGATGAAGATAATTCACAATATTATTCTAGTCTTTTGTGCTCTTCTCTCATATACCCTTTGTGTTTCTTGTTCTTCTATCAAAGATTTCTGTGTTGCAGACCTAACCCTTCCAGACAATCCTTCAGGCTATCCATGCAAATCACAATCACTTGTAACAGTGAATGACTTTGTATTCTCTAACTTTGTACCTGGAAAGACAATAACACCTTTTAATGTTAGATTAACAATTGCATCTGTAACTAACTTCCCAGGTATCAATGGACTTGGTATCTCTGCAGCAAGATTAGACATGGATATAAATGGATCTGTTCCAATGCACACACATCCTGATGCATCTGAATTAGTAATGATGGTTCAAGGTCAAATAACTACTGGATTCATGACACCAACAGATGTTTTTGTGAAAACTATTAATCCTGGTGATGTTATGGTTTATCCACAAGGACTATTGCATTTTCTAGTAAACTCTGGACCTGGAAAAGCTATTGCTTTTGTTGCTTATAGTAGCTCAAATCCTAACTTGCATATACTTGATCAACTATTGTTTGACAACAACTTATCAACTTCCTTAATTGCACAAACTACTCTCCTTGGTTCTTCACAAATTAAGAAGCTTAAGGCTTTGTTTGGTGGCAGTGACTAGGATTGTTTATTATGAATCCGCTTCTACATTTGTTCCAATTATGTTATGTAACCAATAAAAATGTTATGTCAACAATAAAAATGTTAAAGTAGAAGGCTCAATGTGTGTGTGTGTTTTTTTTTTATGTCAATTTTCATTTTTGAAAATGCAAGAGGATGGTATGGTTGAAAGTATTATATGTCTAAAAATAATCATAACACTTTAGTTCAATATGAAGGAGAAGGTGATAATAGAAATGATGAAAAATCATCTTACGAAATTGCAACAGAACAAACAAAACCTGCTCAAGCTTAAGTCATTTTTTTGCAACTTGTCACAGAGGCTTTTTCTCATTTCTGTTATTTGAATGTGCATCAGAATTCAGAACAAAGCAGTGTTTAGTCTTTTCATTAAGTTAATATGGATCCATTATTATCATATTCAAAGTTCTTATTATTTTTCTTCTCCTTCTTTAAAAGTATATTATTTTTCCAGGCAAAATCGAGAGGATTGTGTCATTTTCTATTGTTGAAATTACTAGAGGAATGAAGAAAAATCTTTGATTGCATTGTTTTCTAAGGAAATGATGGAAAATGTTAAATTCTCGTGGGATCCACGTCTTTTTGGAATGAAGAATGTAGGAAGCTTGTTTCTAATTTTGCCTCTAACAGTTTATTATTTTGAGTATTAAAATATAAATCATTAATTAATTATTTAACATATATTACATTTATCACTAAAATATAAAACATTAATCCCTTTAAAGTATTGCTACCATTTAGTGATTAAAGAAGTTCTAAAATATAAAACATTAATCCCTTTAAAGTATTGTTTTTAATTTTTTTTAAATAAAAAATATTGTTTTAAAAAAAAAAAAAAACCAGCAGGTACGGTGTGAAAAGCTATGTTACAATAATAATACCGAAATATAAAAATTTCCTAAGATTGGCATGACATTGACCTAAGTGGACATAAAAAAAGCATTGATCATAGTGAGTAAGGGAAAAGGGTTTTTGGTTAGAGTAATAAGAAGTTAAGAACAACAATTAGGTATTGATGTTTGAATCTTGATTGCACAACAAAATCAAAAAGGAAATAAAAAAAAATCAGGAAGATGGGTCAAACTGAAAGCGCGGAAGCACAAACCACGACAACGACTATGACAATGGATTCGAATTCTAATTCCTCTAATCCCACTTCCCTGGAATCCGTCATCGCAGGTTGTTTTTGTTTTTATTTTCATTTCTCACGCACTTTACATGTTTGTGTTAATGCCTAGCTGAAATCTCACGTTCATTTTGTTTTGGTTCATTTATTTCAGAAGCTGCAGCATATGGAAACCAAAACACTGAGGTTTGTTTGTCTTCAATTTAATCACAATAAATGAAATGGCTCAGAAAGCTCTTCAATGAGTGAGTGAACGAATCAATGAAAAAATTGGAATTTGATGGAATTTTCAGTCTGTTGAAGAAATGGCTCAGAAAGCTCTTGAATGCCCTTGTATTGCTGACCTTCGAAGTGGTGCTTGTGGGTTTCAATTTTCAGAGGCATTCCTCTGTTTTCTCAAGAGTACTTCTGAAGAAAAGGTGTGTCTAATGTTTTACTTCATTATTTCCTTGATTCTTACAGTGAAATTTGTTCTCTTCATTTCATTTTAGTTTGAGTCTTTGATCCATGAAAAAAGAGCTAGGTACAATATACTACAAGTGTGATCAGTGCTTTAATTGTAGATCGCAGAAAGTAGTGATATGTTGTTTGTTCAAATTACGCTATGCAACTGTGCTTGGTTTATGTAGATAATTTGATGATATAACTGTTATAGGTCTTTCTACTGATTCTTTCAGTTTCCTTGGATAAAACTTGCAATTCTAACTGGCAACACTTTTAATGATTTTCTTGTTTCTTTTTATATTCCTCCTACCTGTCTTTTTTGAATCAAATGGCTTGGTAACAGATCTAACAGCTTAGAAGTTGTGGTCAAATTGTTCCCCTCCCAATCATTGCATTATTTGGCTCTTCTACAAATTGGCACAGTAATCTTACTTATGCAACATCAGTATCATTCGGAGAGTTATGTGGCAACATGCGAGTCGACTCCATGTTACCAAATCATCATATATTCCATGTAGCAGCAATTAGCCAACTAGCACTCATCAATATAGGCAAATTCAAATATTTTATTTTTAAGTATTGAATTTCTATATTCTCATCAAAGGTTGGAATATGCAATTGCCTCATTTTTGTAGGGCTCGGACTGTGTAAATCCATTTGTTGCTCTGCAGAGCTGCATCAAGGCCAATCCAAATGCATTCTCTAAGGACATTCTAGGCGAAGATGAAAGCAAGGAGTCGGAGCCAGTCCAAGAATACAAAATAATTCCTCCTGATTGGTCTAAGGAATCTCAAAGTTCAAAATCCAGGCTTTAAAGAAAAAGTTGAGATCTACTCAAATAACAGTATGTCAAATTCATTTTAGATTTGTAGTAGCTTTTGCTGATTGAAAAAGTTACAGGTTGGATAAGGGCCTGAAGCCCTGAACTATTTTCTGTATTCACTATAAATTAAAGTGTTCCACCTTATTTTCACATTTTTCACAGATTCATGTTGGAAATGGTGAAAGCATAAAAAATAGGTGCAAACAAGGTGGCAATTCTATAATTAATAGTAAAAATAGAAAATATTTTCTTAAATCAAACAGGTCGCCTCAAGGTGCACTTTTTTTTTTTTGAAGAAAATAAATCAAATTCCTTATCTGCTTGTTTTGGGATTGCATTAAATGTGTAAACCTTTCTTACCTCCATAATCTGTTATCTAGTAGATGAATATTGACATTGATTGAATATCTACGTGGACATGAAAATGAAGATTTTCTTGAAGTTCTATGGTACTGTTGTTTGGTCTATCAAGTCAGACCAAGTTGAAATGTTGCTTAAACTTCAACTCTGAAGTGATCAACATGAAAATTCATTAGAAGTAAAAAGATGTCTATTGATAACAAGCCCCAAAGGTGTATTGATACATTGTCCTTTATTTGAAATATCATGGATGTTTATTAACCATGATCCCGAAATAGGGAAACTCCCAAACTTAAAAGAAAATCACATTCATTTTCTTATGTTTTGATAATAATATAATCAGATCTGTTTCTTCTTTCCTTTAGAACTATTTAAACTTTTAGCATGAAAGAAGGCTCCTTTCTATTTCTAGAATACACATACACAATTATTACACAAATACCTGAATTTAAATTCCAGCATAACATATATCTACCCTATTTTATGATTTTTTAAAATAAAAAAATAAGAAAAGTGCAAGTATTTTTCAAATAAAAAAAATCCACAAGTGATTTATTTGCATATTAAAACTCTCAGAAAATAATATAATTCTTATTGTACCAACTCTTGCCTGTCTTTAACTCTTTAGATTCTACCCAATTCTTCCTATCAATGCTCCAGTTTTCTCCTTCCTCTTGTCAACTCCTTTAAAATATTCAAACAAACATAGCATTAAGATTTGCTGCTAGTAATTGTAAGTATTTTCCATCATTTTTCCTTAGAAAACAATGCAATCAATTTTTTTCTTCGTTCCTCTAGTAATTTCAACATGATGAAATTTCACAATAGAAAATGATACAATCCTCGCAATTTTGCTTGTTCCTTGTTACTTTCTAAAAGTATAATTACCTATGAATTGAACAAGGTACATTTACCTATCAATTCTAATGGCTTGCGGTCGTGGTAACCGTATAATTAAACGAGGGTAAATACACCTTCATTTAAAGGTTTTAAAAGACTGTTTCCCTCTCTTCAATGAATTGTTTTCAATGAATTAGTCTTGTAAATAAACACAAATATGAAATAACCACACAATTATTCAATAACACACTGCAATAGTTCATGAATTGTTTACAACAAAGTAGCCATGCAAATTAACATTGTTCAAAAATAACAATGCAATTATTTACCAACACAGAAATCAAAGGGAAAGTAACAATGTAACAGGTAACATGGAGAGCCTTTGTAAAATGGAAATACTTAACTAACCTCAACGCTAACGAATAATGCGTTCTTACGATATAACCAAATGTGTTTCATGAATGAATTTGGCATTTGTTCGAATAGTCTTCAAATGCTTCAATCCAGTGGGAAATCTCAAATTTCCGCAGGAGCGGACTTCAAATTCCACTAGGCTAGGCTTCACTCCTTCCTTAACACCCTACCTTTCTAGGTTCCTCAAATTCCAGAATCTTAGCACTTGAAGTTGTTGAAAGACCCCTAAGGCACAAACCATCTTTTTCCCTATAAAAGAGTCAGCATAAAAACACAACGACTAAAGCCTGAGCAGGTTCTGCAACTCTGGCACAGGATCATCTGATAGTTTTGAAGCTGAGATAAGTGAGATTTTTTGGAAGGTGACTCAAGCAAAGTTTAACCTCTAATTTTCCAAACAACCTAAGGGATGAGAACTTCTCCAGCTTTGACATATTATTCAATACAAGTTTTTAAGGATCACCAATTTCATCCACCGATTTAAGTCTCAGTGATTGAAGTTGTTCAAGCGTCACAATCTTCTCTGCAGGTGTGTCTTGCTCTGATCCATTCAATTGGAAAGCTAATTTTAATTTTTGAAGGCCTTTCAACTTGTGAAGGTAACAAAGAAGAGGGTAACTCCCATACAAGAATACACCCCATAGTGTGTGAAGAATTTCGTTAAAGTTTCCCCTCGGCTTGCCATCAAGTTTACTTCAATAATTTTGGGGCAGATATAGTTTCTTCAGTTTCTTTAATTCCCAGATTGAGCTAGGGATGTAACTGAAATATGTATGCTTTAAATCCAGAGTTTCCAGCTCCCAAAGTTTGCATATGCATAGGGGTAATTCCTCCAAGTAAGTCCATCTTAAGCTAAGATACTTGATATTATTGAATAATGAATTTACTTGAAGTCTTAGGCAATTGTGGTCTGAATATGCATTCAAGATCAAGAACTCTGGTCTCCAGGAACTGCTCACTTGCAATGCCAGTTGAAAGGATCTTACCTATATGTTCTCCTGATTTACTTCCCTCTCGCTTGTCAAAGAAAAGAATACAGGGGGATTCCCTTCTTGCTGAATGCTTGTCCGGAGTTTGCATCAAGACCACGATCATCAAAATGATAGGCAAATCGCTGATCTAAACGCGTACCCAAATACTGACCATGGCTTGTTCTGTTGTTATTTTTGCAATATGATTTCTCTGAGCATACTTGGCAAACTACATGTCTTAATCTTGGCATTGGACTTTAGTGCCACTACTTGAATCATGTTGCGGTCTCTCAACTCTTCTAGGTAACATTCTGCAGTGTCTTCAGGTGTTTTCTACTGTTCTGTTGCCCTAATCCTTCTCCAACCCATAGATTGACTAATCTCCTTGCTAGGATTTCAGTCTTATGGAAAGTTTGTGAAGTAATAAAGACAATTCCTCATAGTTTCACTCAATTATTCCTTGTTCTTTTTCCAAGCTTGCAGCCAATGTGTTTTGTAACGGCCATGATTAAATTGTTCCAATACCCACAATAAGCTGTCTTGAGTTATGCCTTTCGCTGACATGACACACCTAAGAGATAAGATTGCTAATGGCAAGCCCCTACGTTTTCCCACTACCTTCTTTGCAAATTTTTCCATTTTTAGTTCTAACATTTTTGGGGGTCTTTCAATGCCAGCCACCTTCTGAAACAGTGCCCAACTCTCTTCCTTCGTTAGCAGTGGAATCTGATAATGGGTTCTACTACCCTCGGCATGCAAAGCAACATTCTTAAAGCAAGTTGTCAACACTTTCCTGCTCCCATTCGTCCATCCAGATCCAGATAATGTTTTATGTAGTTTATCAAAATCTTTTGTCTGTGTGAGTTTATCTAAAACAACAAGCCAGAGCTTATCTTTCAGGTGATCACGTACCTGGGTCATGGACAATGTTTGGTCTTTTGTCTCATCGTTTTTCATGACCAGAACTTTTGCTTTGTATGTTGCTCCAATAGTTACTGTCACCAGACACGGATAGAGAAGTGTTTGACCACATCTTTGTTATAATAAACTGCCTTTGCCAGAGTTGTCTTCCCCACACCTTTCATCCCCACAATGCAAAGTTTTGAAGCATTATCACTGCTTGCAGTCAGTTTCAAGACCAAATCTCGTTCTTCAATTTTCAAACCAACTACTTCAGTTGACTCCTGTCTTTCAATGGTGCAAGTTTTTATTAAATTCTGAAGAAGATCAATTGCATTTCTGATCTCACTTTGATTGAGCTCAGGCACAGTCACATACAATTCTTGTAAATTGTCCAGCTCCTGAGCAATGGCCTTTAGTTGCTATACACAAGCGTTTCTCCCTGCGGTTTCTTCTCCTTTCTGAAGCTGCTTATGCATTTTGTCCAATGCATCTTACATTGACCTCATTTCAACTACTTGCTCTGAGCTTGTATCCAGATTTTTCAGCTTGCTGTCAATGCTTCTAATTGCTGATATGATTTCCCTCTCATTTTTAATAGAGGGGAAGGTTGACTTTTCTGCAGCTCTATCAATAGAAGTTAAGTGGTAGTCGAGCAGTTTATTAAACTCAGACAATGAGCTTCATCTCCTTTCTGAATGGACGCTTAACAAATGGAATGCCCATCTTGAATTTATTTAATATGCTGAAAGTTTAAAACCACCATTAGTAGTTGCTAATGTGGATCTCTGCATCTTCAATCATTTCTTCTGCGACTGTTCTCCAGCAATTATATGTTTCAGTTTCAAACTGAAGCTGAGTCAAGTCCTTCAGGAAAGCATGCAGCAGAAGCAGGAGATATATAGACCATTGAGAAACACTCAAATACACTATTAAGGCATTGAGAAACACTCATATATAGACCATTGAGATTTATCTTCATATCTGTTAAGTAAAGTATCAAGGCATTGAGAAACACTCAAATACACTATTAATAAAACCCAGAAAAGAATCTCAATGGTAGTCATGTTGCATCCCCTATGAGTCATCTGTTTCGCTGCTTTCAATTAGTTTGGAAATGAATTTCTGGTAAATTTTAGACAGAACTATTCAAGGGATCAACTTAGCAGAACACATAGTTTGGAAAAAGGGTTACAGTTATCAGAATATGTGCAACTTTATCCTACTGTAGGAACGATTGGCCTGGCTGACAACATTTTTCTAGTTCAGATTGGCCAGTCACTAGCCTGTCAAATAGACAATTATTAAGTAAAATGTGCCTGCTGTTATTTAAGTTTAGTCTTTGCATTTTTAAATTTGTGTAATCAATTTGAAGATAATTCATAGCATTCATACGTTTTTCTCTTTTTTTTTTCTATTCCATGATCCATTGACATGAGTTAAACAATCTATTTCACTGGTGACCAAGAATCTTGCTGTGTTCACGTGAAGTTATTTCTAGCTAGTACCTAGCTTGTTTCCATGAACAAGATATTGACTTTGGCTAATACCTATTCTTTCACAGGATAATATGAGTAGGGTTGACTTGGCTGCTTGATGGCTTCATTCACTTTCCTTTAAATATTAAATAACTAAAGGGCAAACTAACTCCAGTATTAATGATGCTACCAAACAAGGTACGATTAGAGCAGTAGGCAGTAGCAGTATATGA
This sequence comes from Cicer cuneatum, assembly GCA_037974295.1. Lineage (NCBI taxonomy): Eukaryota > Viridiplantae > Streptophyta > Magnoliopsida > Fabales > Fabaceae > Cicer > Cicer cuneatum. Next base: position 69,434,079 of record JBBPBO010001985.1, on the reverse strand, counting down.
TCATTACAATGCAAATTTACTTTGAAGAGCTTTCTGTTTTGCTACTGTGACCAACCATTGTTTTCTTACTTCTGATTTTCAATATTTTCTTTATACTTTATTTCCATTTTCAAGGAAAAGCTTGACACAAATGGTAAGTGCAGGGTGCGCTTAAGAGGAATAAGGTGTATCAACATTTAAAATTTCATTATCTTAATAATTTGTGAAACATCATCAATTGAAAGATAATATTGTAGAATTAGTTTTGATTCTTTATCAAACTATCAGATGAGTTTATAATTATACAATTTATTAGTAAAAGTTAATGATGGTTAGTAGTTAGGGACTTATTTAGACATTTTTATAAGTGAGACCTCCATCATAAGAATCTTAATAAAAATTACCACGTAAATTTAATAATTTCATAGATCAATAACAAGAACACATTGAACTTTAGTTACAACCAATAGTTACAACCAATAAAAGAACGGATGTGGATTTCATGCAGTATGGGGATCTCACATTCACACATTTGAGATATTGATGATCCTTTAATCAAGATTGGACGGTAAGTTCGGTAATTTAAATTATAAAATTAAAATTTGTATTTTTTGGATCATTTGTTCTTTTGATCGAACGACTATGTCTCCAATGAGTAAATGTAGATCCCCTGACTTCGGTCAATGTGTGAACGACCATTGAACTTTCCTAAGACTCTTCAACATATATTGCTAAACATGATTACTTATGTTGTACAAATTGACCACCAAAGTATCTTCATTAGCAACTCTAATTAAACTTGAAAATAATAAACAAATACACAAATATGAGGCATGACATTAGTCATTGTCCTTAAGGATTTATCCATCTTACGGCGCAAACCCCCAGGATTCAAGAGGCTTTTTCCTATACATTGAGGTAACAGAACTGACAAGAAGTATTGTCTTAAAAAGGAAGATGTACTCGGTAGAAAACTAAGAGGTGAGAGATATAGGAAGCAGTAAGAAAAGGTGAGGTTTTTCACAAATAGATTTTCAGACCACATAAAATAAATAGTCATGTTTTTATTTAAAATATGGAGAGCAGTTAGACAAAAGAGAATAGTGAGAGTAATGGATTTAGCCAGGTAGAGTAGACTAATTCAAAATTACCACAATTAAAATGAATTAATAATATTTTTTTAATAAAATATATTTTCATATTTCTCACTTAAAATATAAATATAATTTATTTAAAACTTTTGAAATATTATCAAATTTTGAAATATTATCAAAATTTACAGCAGTTTAAGAATTAAAACACTAGATAAATTTAATCAAATGCAAGAAACAAGGATACATTTGTGGAACTACATTCACATACGTATCAACCTTGCTCTACCAAACCCTTTTTGAGATTTGAAGTCGATCTGTTATACCAAGATGTGCCATAAGAAACCAAACATGTTTTAGTAGTTCCAACCGCAGAAAATAGCAACACCGTTGCTACACCAAACTCCAACTTAAGCTAACCGTGATTTCTTCTCTCATCTCCTATATTCTAAAATATTGGTCTAAATTATTTAATCTGGACGTGTGAAATATATCTTTAGATTAATTATTTGAGACAAAAATTGAAGGCCCTTGAGAAAACATGGGGCGTGAGAAGAAATTACCTACGGAGACTATCTTTCAATCCAACTCAACTTATCTCTTTGTAGAGTAAGCCTAAGGCATAAATAAAAGACAATTGGATTTGATACCCCTCATTTAGACCTATACCCCCAAAATAATGAAAACTCATAAATGCCCCTTGATTTTTATTTTTAACCACGGTTAAAAAAAACTAGTCAAATTTCCGGTACATTAATTTTTTTTCGAAAAATCCGGTATGAAATTATAACTACCGGAAATTTCATTTTTGAAATTTTCAGTAGTTATAAATTTTGGAAATTTGAAATTTCCAGAAATTATAACTACCGGAAATTTGAAATTTCCAGTAGTTATAATTTCTGGAAATTTGAAATTTCCAGTTTTTAGGTTTGAAAATTCCGGGAGTGCCAACCGGAAATTTGAAATTTCCGGTAGTTCATTTTCAATACCGGAAATTTCAAAATTCCGGTTGACACTCCCGGATCAAATTTTGAAATTTCCGGTACACATTTTTAACTACCGGAAATTTCAATGAATTTGAAATTTCCGGGAAAAAAAATTGAAAAATTCCTTATTTTTCCGGATTTGTCTGTATGTGGGCTAGTAACTTTGTTTTTACTGAATAATTGAGGACAATACAGTCAATTCACACTCAAAATTTTTAATTGGGGGGTATAGGGTTAATTGGGGGTATCATATCCAATTGTCTAAATAAAAACTTCGTTGAAAAAACAAAAAAAAGGTGAATGTCCATTCGATTCCTTAATTTTTTTAACTTTTTATCATATTTTAACTTCTAGTAGTGTAAAATACATTATCGGATTCTAACTTTCGGTAGTATATTTGAGATAGGGAGCCAAAATCAGGAGAGCGGATAATTTATGTTATTTTTTAGTTAAGTTACAAATCTAATTATAATAATTTGTTAAGTTACTGATCTAATTATAATAATTTGTTAAGTTACTGATATAATTATAATAATTTGTTAGCTTAGTTGAAAAAGTGAATGCTTTTGAGTGTATGTACATGATTCAAATTTAAGTTATGACACAATTTCATTTTTTTTACAATTTTAAAAATATTAAACAGTTATTAAAAAATAATTTTATTGTATTTATAAAAATCATAAATGTTGTTGATATTAAATCTATTTTCATATATAACACATATATATATATATATGTAACTAATAAATTACTTCTTTTTTTTTCACGAAAAATAATGAATGTCACTTTAGTAAGAAAATTGTCTCAAAATAAATATAATTCTCAATTTACAATGTAACTTTTATTGTTTTTTTTTAATTGTACCATTTAATTAACATATACATTACTTTTAAAGCATTAAATCTATTTTGCTTTTATGATAGTGAAAAACACATCAATTTAATAAAATAATTATTCTATTTCTTTTAATTATTGTATTTCTTAATATGTATACAAAAATCTTAAATGACATTCCTTATGAGACAAATAGAGTATTATTTTTTTTATAAGACCGACAATTTTTATGTTGTCATCTTACAATTACAAAAAAACTTCGTTTCAAAGTTTGCTTTAGGCATTGTTGGACCGATCTTATCTTTTAGTTTTTGCAGAATAGGAAATTATATTAAAAATTTAAATTAGGAAAATTATTTCCCTCAATATTCATACAAATAAGATTATCTAGAAGACAAAAAAAACGAATTCAACATAACTATATTAAAATTTGCATCTGCATATTTATTAGCTTTACAGTCAATGAATACTACTTCAACTTGTCAGCGCTGGGAATGAATAAGATAAGAGGGTAAAAAAGTCTATTTCTCCTTAAAATAGGAGGGTTAAAAAAAACAATGGTAATAGTAAAATAATATGTATATAAGATTTTTTTAATGTGCTTCGATTTTTTCGACAAAGATAAGCCAAAGGAAATTACACGAGTAAGTTCCGTGAAGGATTCATGTGTGTGCAAATCAACGTTAATGAATTTCTTTTCCCAGAGTGTTTGTTTTTGTTTCTTCACAAGTGCATTGTTTTAAGGTTTTATATCAGTTTGTTTGTCTTCTTGTAATTTATTTTTTAAACAAATGATTTAGGATTAATTTAGTGTGTTATTTATAACACGGCATCAGCTTAGGTTCTTGATTTTTACGCCAAATCGTCTTTACAGGGATATGTAAACAATATTTTTCTTTAGCTTTAAATATCTATATTGAGAAAGATGGATAATATATAAATTGAGTATATAAAAAATTATAAAATAGAGATAACGATATGCTACTGCATAATTTAATTTTTAAGATAGTTAAACTTTATTAATCGAATTTCAATCCTAAATTAGATGGTAAGTTGGTAGCAGAAAATTTTACAGTGAAAATCATACCAAAATTACTTTTTTTAAAGGACCAAAATTATTGTATTGAAGATCTAATAAATATAAATATTGTAAAATAAATTATGGTACCTATATAAATAGAGTCGGTCCAAAGGTAACGCGATCAAAACAATTGCTTTAAATCTCTAAAAAACTGGAGAAAAAAATTACTTAACAAAAAGACCTTCAAATGTTTTTTTCACTTAACAAATTGTCTCATATTCTAATATTTTTATAACTAAAACTAATAAAATCTTATCTAAAATTAATATTCTCTTAATAATTATTAAATCAGTTGACTATATTAGATTAATAATTTAATTAATTTAATAAATGATTTTATATTTTAAAGTGTCTAAAAAATAAATTTTGATAAATTTTTTAACAATTTTATTAAAAAATACTATTATTAACTTTACAAAATCTTAAATTAAAATTCATTTTATACCTTCATATGCGTTGAGACAGACCTATATATAAAAATAACGGTGTTGCGGGTACAAATAAATTTACCATTAGGTTTGTAATTATGAGTTTATGACTATAACATATAGGTAAAAATTAATAGAGTTTAATGGAGATGCAAAAAAGTATTAAAGACCTCTCATGATATTGTCAAGTAAGTCCACAATTTTAAAATAACCACAAAACCTTGAATTCTTATAGGATGTTAATCTAAAATTAAATTATTTTACACTCAGTTTATGTGTCCTTTCTCAAATGATAAAAGGACATGAAAAGGTATTAAAGGCCTTACTTCGTTGAATAAAATTTGCCTATGAAAAATACTCATGCTCTTAAGTATACTTTGTTAACTTCAAAACAAACATTCACTTAATTACCTAGAATTTAGTTTAACTTGGAGTTGGTTTGACATGCTCCAAAAAGTTTTACTTAGTTATGCTGAATTTCAAAAAAATAAAGACTTTGCTTTGCATGATCTTATGAATAAACCAAAGTCACTAAAGCAAGTCAACAAAAGAGAAAAATAAATTTAAGTCATGGGAAAAAATTGTAACTTAAATTAGTATGATTTATCTTTTATATAATAATAGAATTGTTAGCAAGAAACTCATTAATATATATTTTCAAACACTTTATTTTTTACTAATTAAATTCATACAAATACCACTAAATAGAAAAGATTCATAAATTTTAACCAATAAAAAAATGTTTTACTAATATTTTTATTCTCGCAACTGAAACAAAAAATTAAGACACATTAACAACAAAAAACAGTACAGAAAGTTGTATAAACCTTGCCAAACATAAACTTTTCAAGAATTAATCAATTAGTCAAATAGTGTCGGCCGGCTAGAGTTTTGAAATAACCTATCACATTCTTCAATGCACAAATTCAATCTTAAACAGCATATCAATCTCTAAATATAATACAAAAGGAACAAGTTAACCACCCAACATATAGAAGAGACAACCTCGTCTGCTAGTTGCCTATGTAATCCATTTAAAAACATCAATAAAACATCACATCCTCCAAACCAACAGCACACAAACAATTAGAAAATTCCCTCATTTGTCACTACTAGGCAGTACCTCTACACACCATGGACTCGGGTTCCCTGCGGTACATGACTGCGTAATCGTCCGACTAAAAGCGGACAGTCCAGATCATAAGTTTGGTAATTTTAGTTTTTTAAAAAACTTAAAATCTATTTGAGATCTGAATCGTTTAATATCAATCAGGCGGTCACAAAGATACTGACCGCGTGAATCCGTACACTTTATTCTATGAGTGCAGGAAATTCAATTTTATACACCATGCTTTATTTTATAAGTACATGGGAGAAACTAATGAACATAAAGTCTTTGGTTCTATGATCTATATCCCTTCTCTTGTTTTTGGTCAATGATCCAACACAACTAACCCCTTCAAACACTTCAATCTATCTTCTTCAATATCTTAAAAGTTTTTTTTCTTTCTTTCATCACAATGACCATGGAACCAAACCCAACATCAGATCACATTCTTGACTGGCTTGAAGGTTCTGTCTCTTTCTTTCCATCATTCTTGGATGATCCATATAACAATGGTTACATCCAAGAGTGTCAGTTGTGGGATCAGAACCAAGAAATTAGCAACCAGGGTCAAACTGATACCAATACTGATTCACCTAATGCCACAAACAGCACCACCAATATTGTTGCTGCTAGTACTACCACAAGCACAACATCCCTTGAGCCTAATAGTTCTAACAACATACCCTTTTCTGATTTGCCGAAGAAACGAAATGCCGCCGATGAATCAAGTCTCAAGAAACAATCACAAAACCAAAAGAACAAGAGAATCAAGAGCCGTCCAATGAATGAAGCTGATAATGGAAATGCAGCTCTTGAAGGGACAGTGGTTAGAAAACCAGGTGGAAACAAGAAAGGTGCAGCTAAGGCCAATGGAAGTAACTGTAACAGTGGAAACAACAAGGATGGTAGGTGGGCTGAGCAGTTGCTCAATCCTTGTGCTGCAGCCATAGCTGGTGGAAATCTGAATCGTGTGCAACATCTCTTATATGTTCTCCATGAGCTGGCCTCAACTACTGGTGATGCCAACCACCGGCTCGCAGCACATGGTCTTCGAGCACTGACACACCATCTATCTTCCTCTTCATCGTCTACCTCGTCAGGGGCTATAACTTTTGCATCTACAGAACCGCGATTCTTTCAAAAGTCGTTACTGAAGTTCTATGAGGTTAGCCCTTGGTTTTCCTTTCCTAATAACATAGCAAATGCTTCCATCCTTCAAGTTCTAGCTGAAGAGCCAAACAATTTGCGTACCCTTCACATCCTTGACATTGGAGTCTCTCATGGTGTTCAATGGCCAACTTTTCTAGAGGCCTTGAGTCGTCGACCTGGTGGACCTCCTCCTCTTGTTCGCCTCACTGTCGTTACTGCTTCTTCGTCCGCTGAAAATGACCAAAATATGGAGACCCCGTTTTCGATAGGTCCATGTGGTGATAACTTCTCTACTAGACTCCTTGGTTATGCACAGTCCATAAATGTCAATCTGCAGATAAACAAGCTTGATAATCATCCATTGCAGACATTAAATGCTAAAATTGTTGACACCTCCCCGAACGAAACATTTATTGTCTGTGTGCAGTTCAGGCTGCACCACTTGAATCATCACACTCCTGATGAAAGAAGCGAGTTTCTGAAGGTGTTGAGAGACATGGAGCCTAAAGGGGTGATATTAAGTGAGAACAACTTGGAGTGTTGCTGCAGTAGTTGTGGCGATTTCGCCACTGGATTCTCTCGAAGGGTGGAGTACTTATGGAGGTTTTTAGATTCAACCAGTTTGGCATTCAAAGGTCGTGAGAATGATGAAAGGAGAGTGATGGAAGGTGAGGCTGCAAAAGCATTGACCAACCAGCGCGAGATGAATGAAGGTAGAGAAAAATGGTGTGAAAGAATGAAAGAAGCAGGGTTTGCAGGGGAAATATTTGGTGAGGATGCAATTGACGGAGGTCGAGCTTTGTTAAGGAAGTATGATAGTAATTGGGAGATGAAAGTAGAAGAGAAGAATACAAGTGTGGGAATATGGTGGAAGGGGCAACCTGTTTCTTTCTGTTCTTTGTGGAAACTGAATAAACAACTAGAATAGTTCAAGCTCAAATTGACACCATGATGAAACATAAATTGCCATTCAGTACTCAATACAAGTTCAAAAAGGTATAGTGAGGGGTTGCTGATTGCTGGTTAACAGCCAACAAGTTCAAAAGAAAAAAGGTAGAACTGATATTAACAGTTTCTAAATTCTTCATCTGCAGAATTTGACCAGTGTACTGCTTCCTTGTGCTAAATTTTCAACTATAAAAATGTTTGTATGATAAAGAGAGCTGCAAATTATTTCATTTGATGTCTGTTTGTAATGACTTGATAGCTATTCAAAAGATACTGTTGGTTCATAGTTTGGCACCTTTTGCTCTTCTGCTGCAAATCTGCAAGTTAGATCATAAGCTAACATTAAAAATCAAAAGGCTCGGATACTACTTACTGCATTTGTTAACACATCTATCTGTCAATTCATAACTCTGCACCTGCTTTTAATTAAACGTACAGACCTTAACCCCGAATTTTCTTTTAAGGCTGAAGTGTTTACAACAAAAATCATGTTTTCTTAACTAGTATTTAGGACTGTCACACAAATCTACTGTCACTCAGTTATATTCACCGGCACCGCGTAAAATATGTTTATTTTGCAAGCGGTATTTACAAGCTCACTCGAATGCTTACACATATCTTTAAGCTGCAAGTAATATTACAAGTATCAAGAAATATTTGTGGAATAGAAGAAAACATCACATGTATGAGAACATTTCAGGGCTCACTCTACAAATTTGTACAGTGCAACTGGGAAAAATGGAAATCTTTACACAATTACCCAATAAGGATTCAACTTTAAGATGAGCTTCTCCCTCTAAAAAGAACATTAAACCTCAAGGATTAATGAGAACCAACTATTGAAACTACATGTTACCAAAAAAAAACTAAATACTTGTTCATAACAAATCATGAGTTTACAAAATATATTCCATTGATTTTGCTACAAACAATAGAGATATTATATCAGCCTTTTCTCCCTAAAGTATACTATGCATTTTAGAGGAGCATAACTCTTGAAAAACCTGGTACAGTGAGAAGCCGGCTATGACTTAAACTCGACAAGGCCAGTTTTCCCTACAATAACAGATCTATCCAAATAAAATATAATCAATTCTCATCATCAGGCATGGAAGCCTCCTGCCACAGTGATAAGAACACCCAGCCTCTGTCTACTCAAGATTCAAAAATTCGAACTGAATCGTGAACCTCCTGACGACAAACTGGACACTTGGGTGCCACTTCACTTTCAACTGACACGGCACACCCTTGGCAACATACAAGATGCCCACAGGGAATAAACACAGAACGCCTTCTCCTCATCAGGCATATAACGCATAATTGTCCATCTGGAACATCTTCAATCTCATCATCTTGCTGAGAATCAACCTCAATGATTGTTTGCCTTTGTTGCTGGAGCTGCCTTCGTTGCTTCCATTGCTTCCATTTATTCCAGTTCCTGAGAAAACGAAAATTTGTCTTCAAATCAATTTTAACCACTAAAAATATTATCATTTTGCCATTCTGATTATTATCAATATTAAAGCCATCATTGTGTGCCAACCAAATTATACAGCTTCTCTATTGGTTCATCAAAACAAATATCATCTAACAGAAGTCACAGGATATTCTAAAGTCAGTCATGATTAACGAAATTCAAAACATGACATAAACAAAAAGGTTGAATGGATTGGTCAAGAAAACCAACATACCTCACAACTGCATAACTGAGGATCCCAACTGACATTGAACCAAGAACAATGCCACTCCAAAACAGTATTTTCGTTCTGAATGAGAGATCTACAATCATCTGATCTTTACTCAAGTCAGACCTACAAAAAACATGAATCATTTTGTTAGGAATCTATAATATTCTAACACATCTGCTGATATTTTTTGAGTTATATGCGCTCAAACATGCAACTGAGAGAAAAAAAAAAAAGATGCCAACTCTCCTCTCATGCCCACCAATAGAAATAAAACGAAATTAAAAATTGAAAAACAAAACAGAAGAAAATGGTTGTAATTCTACCAGCTCTGGTGCACAGATACTTCATTTTCCTCCTGTATCATACTCAATACACCCTGATAGCTCCTATATACCACGAATATGTATCAATGAAGTATCGGAGACCATTTTGTTAAATAAATAAATTTTGATACTCTTTTGATAGCGATACGCTCTATTTACACACCCCAACACACAGTCAACATATCTGACTCTTACTCTTCACCTATGAAGTCCAGACACCTATGAGATTAGGTGTGTCCCAGTGTCCGATGCGCGTCGGTGTTGGACATCCATACGACACTTGTGCGACTACTCAGACGAGTGTACCAAAAAAATCTTTTTTCTTCTTTGATTTGACACACCTTAGACACTCCTTGGACACGTTTCAAGACACTTGTACGGAGGTTAAAGATGTGTTGATGTAGACATGATCAGTAAAGGGGTGAAGACATTAAATTTGATTACGTTATTTTTAGCTTTTCTGTATATTAGATAGATGAATGATGGTGAAAAACTATAATATTTTGTTTAAAAACTTTTTTGTAGAGAAATATATTGCTCAATTTAGATTTTTTATAATGTGCAAATTTTATTTATTTATAATAAATAAATAATTATATAAGTATCAGTGTCCTATATTTTTTAAAGTAGCAGTGTCAACGTGGGTTCAACTCCTACGGAAGACAAAAACTCGTTATTTCTACTGGGTGGATGGAGGGGTGACATCTCAACCCTTACCGTTATCGGCGATGCTACTCACGATCTTCTCACCCCCCTATCCACTCAGTGGAAATAGCGAATTTTTGCCATCCATGGGAGTTGAACCCGGGAGATAAGTACCGCCTCATCACATTCCCACTACCAATTGATCCGCAGAATCTGTTTCATAGCTCTTCACATCTCAGATACATACTTTATGTTAAATGTTGAAACTATCACTCATTAACGGCAACAATTACATTTTTTATTGTCATATACAAATTTATATCACTACTTTACCCATTCAGCTAACAATCTCCATTTTGCTACTTACATATTAATTACAAAATATGCATATCAATTTATATCATCACGTCATAATTTCTTCACCAATATTCAACTTCCATCACTATTTTTTGTGATTATCACTGAACTTCAAAAGTATACTTATTACTTATTATATTTTGTGATTTTTTTGTGTGTCCTAAACGTACAGTATCCTATATTTTCAAGGAAAGACGTATTGCAGTATCGAATATCGTATCCTATACTCTATCATATATGTACATCAAAATCTACCAGTAAACTGACATTTCCCATAACATCTATCCAACATTCCAACTGGACCACTATCAGTACATAAAAGGAACAGCATTAAGCTACCTTAAAATGAAACAATCCCTACTATTATTACCCAACATATGACAAATACTAAATGGTGCATGGTTTCCCATGATCAACGTTACAACAGTTTATTTCAAGGAAAAGAAACTTACAGAAAATATGGCAGATCATCGCATGACTTGATTTCAGCAATTCCATTTCTTAAACTGCAGAGGCCTACAGCACTGATATCCTTTCCCAAGGGAAGAATTTTCTCTTCATCCAGTAGTCCAACCTGCAGAAAGAAAACATCATATGTTAACATTTCAATAAATCTGATATACCATAGATCAACAATCTCACACGAGACAAGGCCAGAGAGGCAAAACACCAAAATAGATGTGGATTAAACTAGCACAAGTGTTGAGCATGAACAGAACCAAACTTATGCTATCATTGCAAAAAAAAAAAAGTAAATGGTATATTAACTTACCGGATACTCATGCCCAAAAAGTGCTTGCAAGAAAGTATAAACAGGAGGATTTATGGGTTGCATTTTATGATATACTGTAGTCAGAGGTAAAGGATGCCTTGAGCCATCCATGCTGACAACAACATACTCGGCATTTGACCGCCGTCCAACATCAATGAGAACAAAAGGGACCTGAATAAAAATATCATCAGAATATCTAGAAAATATTTAATAACTTCATTATTGTACTATTGTTGTCCTATTATTGTATCTTAGAATGCTTTAGAGTATTTTAGGACTTAGATGATCCCTTGAGAGCAGTTCCTATATTTCATGATTTGTTTCCTTATTTGATTATGGTGAAGACTGTCTAGTATTAGTATAAACAGGATTTACAATTTTTTATTTTCTTAGCATAACAGAAATATATATTGTATTGGTATATTATAATTATTCTTCAGAGTTGGATACAATATGGACCAAAATATGTAACAAAGTTATGCATTACCTTTCTTAATGATGTAGACTCTCGTCGTCTCCAAGATCTTGTAAATAAGGCTCGAATATCAGAAGTCCATCCAAATAAGCCCTTCCATTCACTATATATACACTACATGACAATAAAATTAAAAATAAGTCTTCTAGGTCACAATTAAATTGCATGAAATTTAAATTGGAATCAAATTTATAATCTCTTAAACAATGAAAAAATATGTTACCTCCCTAACACAAGAAAACTATTTATTCTAATGCCAAAGGGATGGCCAAGTATCATCAAAAAATACATTTTTCAAATTTCTTAAAATGCTGATTACCTACAAATTATCTTTAAGACCATCATAGTCCATGAAAAAAAAAGAGCGCACACTTCAATAATGCACAATGAGCTATCTTAGCCAAAAAGAGCTTGTAGACATATTATAAGCTATTTTTAAAAGCTCTTCCAAACACTTGTACAAGTAAGCCCTTCTCCAAAGGGTACCAAGTGAAATTATAAGCTATTTTCAAACAAAGCTGCATCTCAGAGTTTCAGTGAATGTTTGGTATTATGATGAGTTTGTCATAATAACGGTGAGCCACCATGATTTTGAAAATTCTACTAGTTACATACATGTTTGATTTCACTATGGGATCAGCAAAATCACAGTGGCTCACTATGACTTTTTGCCACTCCCCATGCAAAGCCAAACCACACATGCAGTATGACTCCCCGTAATTCTGGCAAGGTCATCGCAATGCCAAACATACACTTAAAATGGTTTTCGTTGTACTTTCCACCACCTCATATTTTAGTTTTGAATAAAGTGTGAAGTAATTTTTATACCAAAATCACACTTTCTTTCATTTCCCACACTAAAACATAAGAACAAATTAATCTCGACAAAATATGTTCCCATTTCCCAGGACTTGAATAATCATTCAACATCTATCCCAAGAATTCGAATCAAGCCCTAAAAGTGGCGAATATCAAACCAAACAATAGAGTTTCCCGTGTTTAACCACGCATTAATCTTCATATATTCCAAGACAAAAAAATAACGATTACCGTTTGAGTTCTCTGAATGATGACGCCTTTATCACCGGAGTCACGAGAAACCAAGACACCAGGCCACAACGTTTTCCAACTGCCATCGACGGAGGACTTAGCGTCAACAGTACCACGAACAATTACGATTTTGCCATAATCAGAGTTTCCATCGCCATCTGAGTCGTTCTCATCGAGGATCGAGCGTAGGTCGGATACGGAGAGGGAAGGAGCGCGGCTAATCTTACGGAGAGCGGCTGAGTTGGTGACGAATCTGCGAATGGATCGAACGGCGATGCAGGCTACGGCTAAACCTAAAACGGCGCCGTCGAAGGATAGGGCAAGTTGAGAAAGAAAGGAGACGAGTGCTTGTTCTTGAGAGGACATTGATCATTCGTCCGTACAAATCCGTCACAACAGAATCGTTTTGTTGTTTTAGATTGCATTTGCAGAACTACAAGGACGTCATCGTTTAACGCTTTGGATTAACTGTTAGTGTTACTGCTATTTGGGGAGAAATGTTTCGTTTTTTAGGGAAACTATTTTTTTTTTTTAAAACAAAAAATGTACTAAAAATGAAATATGTAGTAATTATTTTTTTTAAAAAATGTTACAAAATATTTTATATCACAAGATGAAAAATTATGATTGAGTGAAGCTGTGAAATTATAAGCTTTTTTTTTAATAAAGAAATATTTCATATTTTGTTTTAGTTATATTTGTGTATGTGTATGCTTTTTTCAAACATCATTTTGTAAATAAAAAAGTAAAGTTTATGTTGAAAATAAAAAATTATTTTAATTAATTTTCAAAGAAAATTATTTCAGAAAAAAAAAATCAAAGAAGATTATTGTAATAGAAGAGAGAAATATAAAGTATATTTCTTATAATTTTGATATATGCAAAATAACTTTAAATTTTCTTAAAAGACTAAAAAGTAATCTCTAATTTATTTGTATTGAAATAAAACTTTTATTTTAATAATACATCAGGAATGATTTAATTTGTATATACTACAAATATAAAAGTCATACTTCAAAAGTCAGAACTATGAATAGTTATGATGTAATTAAATTTATTAAATTAATAAAAAAATTAATAATTAATATTAGTAATTGGTTATTAATTTATGTTAGATAAATGAGTTAAATTCATAACTTCTTTGTGGTTTCAACTCCCTCAAATAAAATCACGTTCCCACTCTCTTAAATTACTTACAAAGTGATTTGGTGGAGTAAAATACTTATTTTGATTGAAAATTAGCCTATATGAATAGTACATGTCTCATTTTCTCATTAAAAAATATAGGTAAGTTAATTTAATCTGAAGTTTTAAGCGTGTATTTTATCTTATTTTTTGTTAAATTAGTCATTTATTTGTTGTCTTTTTTTTAGCAAAGTCATTTATTATTGTTAAATTAGTCTTTTATGTTTAAAAACATTAATAGTATATGATCCATTAAAATTAATATGGTTGTTTTTGTTTCTATTTTTAAATAATATCATAAAATTGGCAGCAAAAAAGTTAAATAAATAATATCATAAAAGGAGATTATGAGAGTTGAGAAAAGAAAGAATAATAAATAGTTAATGATGTAATAATAAAATTAATATTTTATTGAAATCATAAAACGGTATGAAATATGCCAATTTTTATTACTAAAATGATTTATATTGTGGAACACAATTAGAATAATTTTTACTTTTTTGGCATTGTGATTCTTCATTTTGGTCATGATACAAAATGGATAAGCAAATGGAAAATGACTTATAATGAAGGACTTGTTAACTTGAAGTAGAAGTTTAATGTCTTTCACATAGTTGAAACATTAAATAATCTAATTAGTGCTTATTTGACAAAAATAAGAAGAAGAAAAAACTAACATAAGTTAAATTTTAAGTATTTCATTTTTATTTTTCTTTGTTTCTTTCTCAAAACCACATCAATTAGTTCATCTGTTCAATTTAAAGGACAAATAACACTATAAACTTAGACTTGAAAAAAACTACAGCTAATAAAATGTTAAATAATTTTTCTGTCAAAAAAAAATGATTTTCAAATATTGGTTTATTGTAAATTTTATGAAACACTCCTCTACTAGAAGTTGCTTTTATATATCATCTCTCTTTTTCAGTATTGAATTCTATTGGTTAGTGGTATCCCATTAAATGGATGGTCCTTAACCATTATTTCTTTAGAGTCTTGAGTTCATTTCTAGAAATTTGTCAATATAACTAACTGCTGTAAATGCTCCTTTATCTATTTATCTCTTGTATGTTTAATTAAGCTTGATCACATGCATTTGTATAAGTGTATTTCAAATGCAGGACCATTAGAAGAATTACACTTGCCCCTAGGTATGCTTAAATAATACATACATGCATTCTATTATTAACAAATATCCACAATTCATAATTATTTGTTTGAGAAATTATATTCATCTTCATTCATATATATTTGAATGATACACACCTCTCATTAGATATGTATAAGTGAGACATGCATTTTCTCACTTATGCAAGAACGGGTATATAATTGAGCAAACATGAGTATTACTATTAATTTTTAACAAAATAGACAAGTGTATTTGTCATTTAGGCATGTGAGTGTTATTTCCCCTGCTTTCAACTATACTTGCTTGCACTCAATTATAAAAAATTGTACTTTTTTTTTATACAGGTTCCTTGTTAATCTTATTTGAGGTGTGTCAAACACAAAATATAAATATTTCTTTTAGTGAAGATTTGAATCGGTTCACTACGTTGTTAGATTTTAACCCATTCCACTAAATACAACATTCGTTGATAAATTAGCTTCAAATATATAGAAACTAAAAGTCAACTAGTCTATTCACATTTATTGATGGTATTTAAAAATATATTTACATTAATTTTTTAATGTTGTGGGAAATGATCGTAATAATTAAAGTTAAATTAGTAATTGGATTTGCTTTTTACATTAAACATATATTTAATTTAACAGTGAGATCGAAAAAATCGCAGTAAATGATAATTTAAAAAAAAATTATATTAAGTAACTTTTTCAAAAATCAAAGTGTTTCAATTATATATTGTCAATTCAACTACCAAATCAAATTTGCACAAAATCAAGTAAATCAAATAGTATCAAACTATCATCTTTTTTACAGGATCAAACTATCATCCTTAGTAATTGTGAGAGTAAATAATTTTGCTTATAAATCGAGGTGAGGTTAGAGAGAGTAGGTTTTTACATTGAATTTTTATTTAAAAAAATACATTATTAAATCTATTGTAATCATTAGATTACAACTATACCCCAGCAATAAACATTTAAACCATCCATTTTCAAACCTATGTCTCTCTTTTGGATTACATAGTCAAAAGGTGATGAAAAATCATTGCTATATATAATGCATGATTTTGATTACAGCTACTATCCAAGCACAAAAACATTGATAACACCTAAAACTCCTAACTATAATCACAACATGAAGTATGAACACACCAAAAAAGCAAGAAAATATACCTTACTTCCATTCCACTGAATCTCCTTTCTCTACCATACTTTTTTCACCTTTATATCAATTCTGATCATTCTTTAATCCTCTTCACTTTTTGGCCGGTTGCTTAGTCTATCACCACACTTCTGTCATCCAATTCCATCTAGATTCCTTAGCCCATTACCTTCATCTTTTCCACCCCTTATAAATTCTTGCCTCAAGTTAAAATTTT
This sequence comes from Cicer cuneatum, assembly GCA_037974295.1. Classification (NCBI taxonomy): domain Eukaryota; kingdom Viridiplantae; phylum Streptophyta; class Magnoliopsida; order Fabales; family Fabaceae; genus Cicer; species Cicer cuneatum. Next base: position 69,417,473 of record JBBPBO010001985.1, on the reverse strand, counting down.
GATAATCAAATCAAAATCAAAATTCTTCATGTGTAAGTAAAAACAAAAATTATCATTTGATCCCCCTCATAAAATGGATACAACTTATGCTTCCTCAAACCATGGCACTTCACAAAGATCATTAGCTATGATATTGGCTCTAGCCTCAGCTATTGTGTTATCTCATTTATATGTGAATCGAAAGAGTGATGGGAGATATTATGAATCAAAATGGAGCTATGGTTTTGTTCCGCCTATGGTTCTTGCTGGACTTATAATTGCTATTAAAAAAACCTCTTCGTCAAGGTCTTCTTCTTATGTATCATCATCTACAAGTGCTTCTTTGTTACCTTCTCATGATCCTTCTTTGGTGCTTAGAATTGGAAGCTCTTCTTGGGGATTAGCTGGGGTTTTGGTTATGCTCATGCTTGTTCTTTATTGGCAAGCCTCGTTTCAAGAGTTCTTGTGGAGATAGAGTTATAGATATGACCAAAGTTTTAAATCACGGTACCGGTTGTGCCTACATATTTGATATTGCAAAGAATTACAGTTATATATATTTGATATGGCCTAAATTGCAATCGTATTTTGGTTGTGGATTATCAACTTCTATGTCTTATGTCTTAGAATAAAAAAGTTTTGTACCAAGTTCCAATTTTTAAGATTCTATGCATTTGTAATTAATTGGTCAAATTTGGTTGGAATGTAAATCCAATGAAATTTTTAAAACGAATGGGGACTGTATTACATTTGCGTTTAGAACTTGTCTTCCATTGCACTGTACGCAAAGAATAAACACAAAGGTTATTCTATAACTAAAAAAGAAAAAGGATATACCAATAATCTAATATTGTGGGATTGACACATTTTCTACTATTGTTAGCTATCAAGAGTTTACAAGTTTCCAATTAAACTAATGCCGACGTCAACTAGAGATCCATTGACTCAGTGACCTTTCGATGACCAATCTAAGAGTAGTAACATTGGTTAGTGACCAAGTAGTTCGACTATTGATATTGACTAGTAAGTAAGTAAGTATATGATCTATGTATTAACTATTAACAAATTTAATGAACAATGCCATGGTAACATGATTCCTTGGAATTACAGACTCCACCATAAAGTACAATGTTGCGATGCATCTCACTATTAAGATGAAAACTATTGATAAAGGAAGGACTTCACAAAATAGAACTTAAAGCCATTGGCCCAACTAAATAAATCAATCATTCAGCACATAATTCAATCAAGTTAGCAAGTTCATAATAATAAAACATATTTTTGATCTGTACAGATTTAACTATATACATAACTGTGACTAAATAAAATGTTGGAATAGATGTTGTGAAAGGCAAACAAGGGTCAACTAGTGCCAACCATGCTGCTTGCAGTAGCAGTAGTTCCCATGCTTGATACAGTTAGCCCGCGATCATACATTCGCTGGATTTCTTCCCTATATTCAGTCAGAGACTTGTCAGGTATGGCCGGTGTAAGCTCGACCACATCTCCCATCTTCAACTTGCAATTTGGATCACTTACAGGCTTGTGATTCAGTCTTGGCCTCAATTCTTCCTTCAGAGGGAACCTATAAGTTGTCAACCTTGAGCTTGCACGCCCAGCTCTCTCCAACAAATCCAAAACTGTTGAGTTTGCACAAAATTCTTGGACAGACATCTGCACATCCAGTCAGACATGAAGACAGTTAATTCAGACGTTCAAAAACATCTTAAGACACTAAACTTAGGTTGCATGAAATGACAATGTAGGCTTGCTTTTCCAATTAGTTTTAAGACTAGTCAAATGGCATCATGGTGTCGATCAGTGACTGTTCTCAGCACATAAATTTGATTCTTCTGCAAGTTTCATGACTCAAATCATGGGTTGAAGAAACAATAATCTTGAAATTAAGGTCTGTTTGGCTTGAAAACATTTTCTTTTGAAACATTTAATTGCTAAATTTGATTCTTTTGCAAGTTTTATGACTCAAACCATGGTTTGAATTAAAGATATTCATGAAATTAAGGTCTGTTTGGCTTGAAAACATTTTCTGTTCGTACTATTAATTGCTAAACTACCATTTATTTTAATTGTATCCTGTTTTCAAATATTCGTATAAATGTAAAGCAATTTTTTTTCCTACTGTAAGAATCTTTGAAAACAGGAAACAAAGTGAAAACAAAGGACAGTTTTAAAATTAAAAATGAAATGACAACAGAGAACATTTTCACAAACCCCCTAAATTATAAAACAAATTTCTGGCACATACCTTATCATTCTCAATCATGATAACAAACACAGGCCCATCCTGCCCACAATCAGGCTTGTAAGAATATGGACAATTCTCAGCATGCGAAGGGAACTTGCAAGGTGGCTTGATTGAATCGACATATCCAACAGAAGTAGAATCTTTGCTCATTGTTTCACACTGCCAGGTGACAACCCATCGAGCCCACTCAACCATCTGAAGCACATATGAAGAATGCTGACAGTGATCTTCCTTGTACCTCCAATGAGCTGCAAATCCAAATTCTGCTTGTAAATGCATATCTTTTGTTCGAACTTGTACTTCGAGGGGAACCTTGCCTTCACCCATCACCACAGTGTGCAGAGATTGATACCTGTGAATCACAAAATCTAAATCAGATGATATAGGGACAGTAACTTATAAGTGCACACAACCATTATTGAGCTACAACTTACCCATTGAACTTGGGGCAATGTATATAGTCTTTCAGTTTTCCAGGTACCTCGGACCATAACTGGTGAACAACTTTTAAGGCTTTGTAACAGTCTTCCTCCTTCTCAACAATCAAGCGCAGCCCATAAATGTCATGGATATCATCTATGGTTAGTTTCTTCCTGCAAATATGAGACAAATGAATAATTGAGAATTTGAAGTCTACAATTAATAGTGTATCGTGTTGGGTGAAGATGATGCTATATTTTCCATCAGTAGTTTTATATTTAGACCAGTTTGTATTATTCATAGTTTCGTTCACATAAATATTGCCATGCAATTGTCCCACACTCTCATCTTAAATGACCCAAAATGCAATTTTGATGTTCAAGTGAGTTTATAGGAAAGATTCCTTAAAGAGTTCTAAATACACCAAGAGAAATTCCGAGTAAAAATGTTGATTTTTTTCCATTGTCCAATTCACATGTAACAGAGGGATGTTAAATAAGCGAACAGCCAAATAAAAGAGGGAAAGGTAAAACATACTTTAACATTTTGCAATAAATGCTATACAAGCTCTTATGCCGCCCAGAAATCACATGATAAGATATGCATTCATCTTTAAGTGCTTGCTCTAATCTCTCAATTGCAGAAGCAATCATTGCATCATCATACGATTCCACAAGCTTTGATGAAAGCTCCATGTGCTGCACTGGGTTGAGATGCTTAAAACATAAATTCTCTAATTGTTCCTTCCAAGTAGATATTCCTAAGCGATTGGCCAAAGGTGCAAAAATCTCCAAAGTCTCCTTTGCAAACCTCTGCTGCTTGGCAACCGGTAATGCATCTAGAGTCATCATATTGTGTAATCGATCTGCCAATTTAATTAGGACAGCTCTTGCATCTGCCATGGCAAGGAACATTGTATGCAAACGGTCAGCTTCAACAGACTTGCTAGCTGTGTTATTGTCTCGAGCCAGCTTGCTTAAGTGACTCAGTTTAGAAACCTACAATGACATAACAATCAGTTAGATTCTTGAAGTAACAAACTACAAAAAGCATATGTGAAACTCACATAGCTATATTTTCCCAGATCAAATTACACTCAACCATTGCAAATTTTCAAAGGCTTGTGTTTAGACATAGTTCTAGCAGACAAATTACACTCAACCATTGCGATTAACACCAGATCTAAAGCATAGAATTTAGTGATAAGTTCAATTGCAAAGGAAGCTTCAAATGTCAACTAAAAACATGCAGATCAAAAGCATCAAATTCCATTATCATAATCTTAATTATTGACTAAAAACCAAACAAATTCCTCACCCCTTCAACTAAATCAGCAACTCCAGCTCCAAACGTCCCAAATATATAATCATAAGTGAGAAATGCATCATCAAGAGTATCATGCAAAAGCCCTGCAGCTACAACAGTCGAATTCGCACCGATCAAAGCCAGTAACATAGCAGTTTCCAAACAATGCTGCAAATAAGGATCCCCACTAGCTCTCATCTACAAAAAAGACAAACAAACAATTCATCAAAACCATTCAAACTCAAAAACAAAAAAAAACACCAAACTCACAAATCACACATGAAGCTCAACTCACCTGGCCTCTATGTGCTTTCTCAGCTTCACAGAAAGCCTTAATAACAAACTCTTCACAAAAGATCTTGTGTCTCAACTGAGCACTCATCAACAACTTCTTAGCATAAGGCTCAAACTCAAAACCAAAGCAACCCTCCACAAAAGTATCTTCCAAACTAAAAGTCAACTCATCAACAACTCCAGAAGAAGAAGAACCACCATCAAACCCAACACCGCCACGCACAACATTAACACCAGTAGAATCAAAATAATCTAAACAAGAAGAACCCAAAGCACTCCTCACAAACCCATCAAATAACCCACCACTACCACTCCTCACCGAACGAACTGTACCCATACTACTACTGCACGAAACCGGACACTGAAAAACAGAAACTGGACTCTGAATCTGGTGATGATCCCTCTTCCATGATCCACCGAACTTGTTTGGAGAATAAGAAAACGAACTACTCAGCTCCTTCAATTCATCATCTTCACAGCCGCCGGAAAAGCTCGAAGTTAACGGAACATGTTTCACCGCCGACGGAGAAGAGAATAAACACGAAAGACCTCCCATCACCGGCTTCGTCGACGTCGATGCCGTCGCCGTCGACGCCGGTGATGAAGATCTAGATCCTAATTCGAAATCATAGGAAGCGTGAGTATTAATCTGACACGGATGCGGTGTTGAACATACACTACTCGGTGGACTCGCGTATAAAGCTATAGTTGAAACCGCCATGAAACTATAACCTTCTTCTTTTTCTTCTTCTGAATTTTCTTCTTTTTCAATTTGGGAATTAGGGTTCCTAATTCCAAGCTCAAGAACCAAAATAAATGTTTTTCTTTCACTTTTAGAAAACTAAGAAGAAAAAAAGAATAACTCAATAATTAGAATTTTTTTTAATACTTTTAATTTGTAAGCTGTAATGATTTTAAGTGATTCAGCTACAGTTATGATTGAAACAAAGGAAAAGTATTTTGTACAGAGGAAAAAAATTTGGGAATGGAAATTGTTTGAAGAATTTAACTTTTTTTCCTTTATAATGAAAAATGGAAGAATAGTTAATTTATATAGATAGAGATATATACAAATTATTGTTCAAAGAAATGGAAGGTGGGTGATGAAAAGAACCCTAAATAGAGAAGAATTTACAAAAGGGGGATCCTGGATTGTAAGGAAAGAGAGTCAAACACGCTTTGAGATGGAAGCACGGAAGAGAGAGTAGTAAATTTAGAGAGAGAGAGAGAGAGAGAGAGAGAGATTTCTGAGAAATCAGCAGAATATGTCTTGTTGTTGTTTGTTTTAATTTTTTGAGGAAATTCTTGTTTATGTGATTGCTTGGAAAGAAGGAATGGGTGAGGAGGAGCCAGAGAAGGGGTGGAGTATGAAAAGACGATTTTAACCTGAAAATTATGTGGGAATACCAGAAGCCAGGACAAGTTGCGATGCTTCGAGAGCTTAATTTAGGATTACTAGCTTTTATAGTTTAATTATTGTCTGTCAGATTTGATTTTGATTCGTTGATTAATAATTAATTAATCTAAAGTTGAGGATGTTGCATTGTTTGCATAGATATTTATTTTTGTTCCCCGCTTCGTTTGGCATTGTTGGGCGAGGTCACTCCATTGAATCTAGACGCTGTCTGTGGTGAAATTAAGGCCAGAAATAGCGGAATAAATTCTTTTTTTATATAATAAATTGTTTTGAATAAATAACAATTCATTTCATATATTTTTTTATAAAAATGTTTTCTAGAAGCTACTAAAAATGCATTCTCATTTGAAGCAGCTTTTATATTATTTTTATAAAAAAATGCTATAACAAACATATAAAAATTTTTAGAAGTGATTAATTATTTTTAAAAATAACTTTTTTAATGAAAATATTATAACAAGCAACTCTTCAGATATTTCTCTTTTTCATATTTCTGTCTAAGTAATTGAAGTGTCAAAAGCTATGTATATTTTTAAAAAAAATATCATTTTGTCTACGTAAAAAAAATAATTTAAATTATAACACCAAATTATAACTAAGCAGTCACAAATATATGATAAGCATTTTATTTCTATATTCACTTGTATAAGAAAAAATTAGAAAAATGAAATGATTTATGTGAATATTTTATATGTAGGATCGAGATCAACTTACTTACCTAGGTAACTCTTGTTAAATTTACCCTATTTAATAACTTTAACTTTTTAGAGACAGTAAATTTTGGTTTAAATGTTAATATAATATTTTTCTTATTGGGTATATTAGTTATACAAAATTTCATAAAATTTAAAAATAAAATTTAAAATATTTTAAATAAATTTTACAATGAGTGTTATTAATTTTAACAATAAAAATGTATTCATGAGTATAAATAAAAATATATTAAACTGACTAATAAAGGTTTAGTTTACATCGCGCTTAAGCCAAATTGCATTTTTTTAATTGACAACATCAATATATTTTTAAAAGTCTATTTAGTTAAATAAAGTAAAACTACATTTACTAAAAAAAGTTTTTTAGACTAATCAAATCAACATAATTAAGCAAATATAAACAAAAAATTTGATTATATTAAATTTTATATTTAGTGTTATATCATATGTTTGATAACCTTTTATATAATTTAAAGGTACTAGTCTACATTAATGTTAATGTATAATGTATGACTTATTTAAGAATTTTGTTATAAAATAGAGTTTAAAAATAGCATGTCTTATAAAATAATTATATTATGTAGAATATTATGTAATATATCAACATAGAATTTAATTTAATTTTTATATTAGATTAAATTTAGGGTAAATATGATAGTGTTCTAATTCAAAATAAAGAAAATCAAATAATTTATTGAACACCAATAAAAATATTTATATTTTATTTTATTAATTTATGGTCAGCTTGTTACTTTAAAGACATGTTATAATTAAAAAAAATTGCATGTGAAGATATGTTAAATTAGTTATTTGAAGATATTAATTAATATAAAATAAATATGTGAGTAAGATATTATGTTATATCACATTTCAAAAAATATTAAGACAAACATAAAAAAAATATATAATCGATAATATATCAAATGTAAATCTTATTTTTTTTAACATTAAGGTTTACAAACAAACGCAAATATAAGAATGATTTATGTTCATTAAAATTGATAGAATACATTAATATAATATAAAGCTAATAAAATTAAAAGGGATGAATATGCAAATAAACTCGCGACACTTAATTTAATATTATAAAATGATGATATAACACAAATTATAAATAATATTAACAATATCAAAATTATTAATTAAAATTTGTAATATATTAAATTTACTTTATCAATACGAAAATATAACACCACAGCAATTAAAAAAACCATAAAAAACGTTACACTAAAATAATTACAAACAAAACAACGTTCATTGAACCCCGATATCACAAAAAATACAAAAAGAAAAGTTAAAACGTGATAGAACTTTTTTTTAAAATAAAATGATAAAAATGACTTGGAATGATATATTCCAAACAAATAAAAAAATAAAAAAATAAAATCCTGAAAAAGAAGAAAAACTTAGATATTTTTTTAGAGTGGCGGTAGCTTAATGAAGTTAAATTAGACTTTATAAAGACTAACCTATTTCATCCTCTATTTAAGAGTTTATTACTTTATGAAAGATGATAAATATCCATAAAGTAGGCAAATAAAAAATGGCAAGAAGGTTGAAGAGATCTAATCAATAAATAATCAATGCGAGTGGGGAGGAAATAACTTATCGATAGAATACATTGCGTAATTGATGCGCGAATTAAATCAATTGCCGCTTTCTTATTCTTATCTTCTAGAATCCACTTGTATAATAACTAGTATAGTTTTTTCTGAACAAATACATGAGATAGTATAATAAATTAAGTGATTGGAACTTCTTAGAACTCCCCTCACTCTTAATCCAGTGATTTTTTTCAACTCTATTTGTGCTCGTTTAATAATAGCATGGCCAACACTTTTACTTGACAAGTAGACATTAATAGTTCCTACTCAGATAAGATCGGATATACTTGTCTTTTGCCTTAAAGATTATTTGAGGCTCTAGAAGATTTTTAGTGTTGAATTTGACAAATAAATGTCTTAAAAAAATTTCTATTGTGTTTTCTCCTATTAAACATGGTGTTCTCATAATAATATTTTCAAATTTTTTAAGTCGAATGTATATAATGATTGTAACTCATTTTTTTTTCTTGGAATTTATTGGGCATGGAGAGTTAAAAATTTCATTTGTATTGTTAAAGAACTTCTTTGATTTTTAAGGTCACTTTAGTTGTTCATTGTCTAAACTCTTTAATTAAAAATTGCTACTCATCTCATACTCATTAGAGAGCTTAAGATGGTGTCTTGACGTGATTATAAGGAAGATGTTACAATTTTTAATATTGATGACAATACTGTCGGGATCTCTAGTTTTGGTGAAATATAAAAATGACAATTGAATCATTTGTTTTCATGGTCATATTAGGTACAGTAATAACTTTCATGCTAAATTATTAGTCATTTTGCAAGGGTTTCGAATTACTTGAAGATTAAGAATTCTTAATTTTATCTTTTATTCATACTTCTTTCTTGCTATAATGTTGTAAATGAAATGGTTCATCCATTTCAAGAATTAACTGCTATTTTGCACAACATTAAACTTGAATTTAAGAGGAAATAGAGTGTGAAGTTGCAACATACTCTTGTAGAAGGAAATCAATTTGCTGAGTTTTTGCCAAAAAATGATCTTCTTAGCTTGACTCTCTAAAAATTATTCCATCTCTATCGCGGAGCTCGCTTCGTAAGAAATTTAAAAGAATAATAATTTTTAATTAAAAATAAATCATTTAAAAGAATTTTAATTTTAAATTTTAATCAAAATTATTTTTGATAAGTTGACAATCAAACTTTAGTCTCTTTTACGAATTTCAAATTACTACAATTATATTTTTCTAAAATAAAAGAGTTAAAGAAAAATGATATAGTATTTTACTTTTGTATTGATGCCATAAATTTTATGTGAAAAAAATACAAAAGTTATAAATAGGTAATTGAATGTTATAAAATAAATAATTCAACAAAATTACTTGTTTATTCCTTAACTAATAATTATTTTTGTTGACTTTGATCTATTAACACTTTTTCACAAGCAACCTATATTTAAACAGACGTAATTACATAAGGATTTACTAAGCGAAAATTTTATTAAGACTGCATTTAGATGAAATAATTGAAAATTTAAAATGTTTAAAATTTTAAGAAATTCAAATGTTTGATCATATTTCCTTTATTTATAAAATTTTTGTTTGGATTGAACACATGCTTATTTAAAGTTGAGTTATTTTTATAAATTTTAAAAGTTTAAGGGCAAAAATAAAAATTAAATTTGAAAAAAAACTGAAATTTTGGAAAAAATTGAGGGACCATTTTATAAAATTTAAGGACCTATTTCCAAAAGTTGAAATTTTTAGAGACTAATTTGTAAAAAAAGAAATGTAGAGACTAATATACAAATTTTGAAATATATAGTGCCAAAATTATAAATTTTAAAAAATTGTAAGACCATTTTATGATTCATAAATTATAAAGTAAATATAAAATTTGAAATTTATAGTTTTTAAGTACAATTCAAAATTATTTAAATTTAACTTTTATAAAATATCTCATAATTTTTTTTTATTTTAAATAAATTTTAAATTTATTATCTAAACAAAGTAATTTACATTGAATGATTATAATTGTCAAAAAAATTACATTCTCTCGTCTACACACACTCATGTCTATAGATTTTCATTATTTTTGTTAAATTGCATGTATTATATGTCAAAATTTTAAAATGTTACTGTATATATCAAATATAAATTATGAATGCATCTTTGTTTATAGTAGTAACTAATTCATTTGTCTTATCTTAAATATCACATTTACATTTTTTTTCTGTTATAAAATAATTGTCACTTTAGAATAATAATATAATATTTTTTTCTACTAATATATTATTATTTATTGAATTTCACAATACAAACTACAACTAATATGAGTGTTTTTATTAATCATACTCCCTTATAAATGAAATATAAACAAAACTAGATCTGAAAAATTAATGTATTTGGTTAAAAATTAAAACCAGATACATCAACTTTTTATATATTTTTTTTTTCTTATATTTCATTTCAGAGTAGTATTAATTTCATCGTTAAAATCAACTCAGCTAATCATTTCCTTAAAAACCGCACACAACCCAAATGTGATATTTAATATGAGATAGAATACTTTTTGCGTTCCTAATTATAAGATTCTCTGATACATTTATTTGTCTATAAATATAAAAAATCTTTCTAAGTTTGTTGATACATTTATTACTCTTTTCAAATTATATTTCTTATTAACACTATCAAATTATCTTAAAATATGAAAAATTAACATTAGATATATCTACATAAAAAAAGTAGTTTAGTAATAGTCTTACACAAATTATATGTATTTAATTTGTTTTATATAAAATAAAGAAAATTAAAAACAATTAACTACTTTTCAACAAATGCTAATGTATATTGTTGAAAGTGGTAATCAATTAAGAAGATTTAGGATTGTTACTTACAAGTCAATCTAACTTGGGGCTGTTAGTTTTCAGTTAATTAGTTGTAACTACTTTTTGTAAGTATATAAGTAGTTGGGCAGCAACTAGAAAAGCAAGTGTGTGGATTTTTCAGTTTTGCACAAAACCAGAGAATTGAAAGAAAACAGAGTATTTTGTACATTGTAATCATTTCATCTCATATAGTGATAATTCAAAGTCGGATCCAGTCCCCCAGACGTAGGAGTTTTATCTTTGAACTGGGTCAACAATTGTGTGTGTTCATTTTAGCAAGATTCAATTTTGTTTAGATTAAAAGAAACAAAACTAGAAAACGGAGAACGATAAACGATCTCTGCTTTCAAACTGATTAATCTCTGTTTTTCGATTCAATCAATCTTCGTTCTGAAACTCATTGGTCTTTAGTTTTTTACAACAATTGGTATCAAGAGCTCGGTTTCGGTTCAGGAAAGATGACATCGACAAAGTATGTACTTGATAAATTTGATGGAAATAATGATTTTGGGTTATGGAGTCTCAAGATGAAAGCGTTGTTGGTTCATCAATGTTTGGCAGAAGCACTGGGAGGAGAGAAAGACATGGCATCCACGTTTTCAGACAAGGAAAAGAAGGATATCATGAACAAGGCTCATAGTGCTCTAATCTTGAGTCTTGGAGACAAAGTTCTAAGGGAAGTGTCAAAGGAAACCTCTGCATGGGGTATTTGGCTTAAATTGGAATCTTTATACATGAATAAATCACTCGCGAACCGTTTATATTTAAAACAAATGTTATATACTTTCAAGATACAACCTGGGAGATCAATTGAAGATCATATGGATAAGTTTATTAAGATTGTGTTAGATCTTGAAAATATTGATGTAAAATTGGATGATGAAGATCATGCCCTGTTGTTGATAAATTCATTACTAAGCTCTCTTGAAAATCTGTGTGATACACTTCTTTATGGTAGAGGTTCTTTGTCATTAGAAGAAGTACAAGATGCACTAATATCAAAAGAATTAAAGAGGAAATCAAATGGGAAAAGAAGAAGGCAATGGTGAGGGGTTGTTTGTCAATGCCAAAACAGGGAAGAAGAATAAAAAACAGAAGAATAAATTCAAGAATAAAGAAAAGGACAAGTCTAAAATGAGGTATTTCATATGCAATAAAGATGAGCATTTCAAGAAAGAATGTCCATATTGGAAACAAAAGAAAGAATCCAACATTGATGATGATTATGGAAATGCTTCAGTAGCCTCTGAATGATATGAAAGCACAAAAGTTCTTATGGCAAATTCAACTGAAATCATGGAGGATGATTGGGTTCTTGACTCAGGGTGTTCATTTCACATGACTTCAAACAGAGATTGGTTCATTAACTACAAAGAAACTGACGGGGGCAAAGTTATCATGGGTAACAAATCAATATATAAAGTAGTTGGGATTGGATCAATCAAGTTGAAGCTGAAAGATGGAACTTTAAAGATTTTATCAAAAGTCATGCATGTTCCAGAGCTGAAAAGGAACTTAATCTCTCTAGGAATGCTAGAAGAAGCTGGCTGTTCATACAAAGCAGAGAAAGACACTCTAAAAGTCATAAAAGGATTATTGGTAATCATGAAGGGAAAAAGAGATCATGGAATCTATCTTCTCAATGGTCAAGCAGTGACAAGAACGACAACAGTAGCAGTTCAAACATCAAGCAAAGCTAGCTTGTGGCATCAAAGATTGGGACATGTAAGTATAAGAGGAATGCAAATTCTGGACAGACAAGGCATGCTAGGTAGGGACAAGATTGGTGATCTTGAATTTTGTGAGCATTGTGTGTATGGAAAGATGCATAGGGTCAAATTCTCTACATTGAAACATTGCTCAAAAGAAATTCTGGAATATGTTCACAGTGATCTATGGGGCCCTGCAAAGATTGCTTCACATGGAGGTAACAAGTACTTCATTATATTTCTTGATGATTATAGTAGAAAGGTATGGACTTATTTGTTAAAAAGTAAGATGAAGCATTCAAAACCTTTAAAGATTGGAAATCTATGGTTGAAAACAAAACTAATAGGAGGATTAAGACCTTAAGGACGGACAATGGTCTTGAATTTTGTAGTGAGGAATTCACTAGCTTTTACAAATCTAATGGTGTGAACAGACATAGGCCTGTAAAGGGTACACCTCAGCAAAATAGACTAGCTGAAAGGATGAATAGAACTTTGCTCGAAAGAATGAGATGCATTCTGTTAAATGCAAGTATGCCTGCACAGTTTTGGGGTGAAGCTGTCCATATAACTTGTTATTTGATAAATCTAAGTCCTTCTACTGCAACTGAACTAAAAACTCCTCAAGAAATATGGACTGGACATGCGGCAAAGTACAATGATCTAAAGGTATTTGGATATGCTGCATATTGTTGGAACCAAGTTGTTTCTTGCAATTAAAGTTTTGATGTTAACAAATGTATTTTATGAAAATAACATATTTGACTTAGAAGAAGAATGAAAAATGTCATCAGAAGAATAGATCAGAAGATGACGTCACCAGAGGATATCTCCAGAGGATATCGTCAGATGAATCTGTCAGAGAAAAATGCTCAAAACAGAATTGGAGAAAAAGGCTCAAAACAGAATCTGAGAAAAATGCTCAAAACAGAAGCGGAGCAAAATGTTCAAAACAGATCAGTGAGCAAAAGGCTCAAAACAGAATATGAGCAAACTACTCCAGAATATTTTCAAAATAGATTAATCGAAATACACTCCTGAAGTGAAGCATTAGTGAAGCCCTAGAGTTCAACTATAAATAGAGGCTTAATGCTGAAGAATAAAGTATCGAAAAACACAAGAACTCAAGCTTCAATTCAAAGTTATTTGAGAGTTCAAAAGAGAGAAACACAAATGAGCAAGAGCAATATTTTCTAAGTGTTTTCGAGAGAGAAATACAGTGCAACAATCAACTTTCCAGAAGCAATAAAAGAGTGCAAAAATAAGTGCAGCAAACAGCTTTCCAGAAGCAACGTTGCAAAGTTCCAAACCTTTATTATAGTGGTGTAGATTCCTTCTTCAATCTGGGGTTGTCAGATTGGTAGGAGAAGACTTGGCTGGTTTAGTCAAGGTGTTGTTATTCCTCAAAAGTCTGGGGTTGTCAGGCTGTTTGAGAAGACTTAGCTGGTTTAGTTAAGGTGTTGTTGTTCCTCAAAAGTATGGGGTTGTCAGGCTGTTTGGGAAGACTGACTTGAAGGGTTAGTGGTGTTGTAATTCAAAGGAGTTTGAATTAGTAAAAAGGCCTTCTGGAGGAAGGGACTGGACGTAGCCTAGTTAACGGTGAACCAGTATAAATTGATGTGTTATTATGTTATTATTATCCGCTGCTGAATCTGATTAGTTATTTATCGAATAATTCAAATCAACGTTTAACAAAACAGCAAAAGTAATTAAGTTTGACAAACACAATTCAACCCCCCCTTCTTGTGTTTGCACCTTCAATTGGCATCAGAGCTCGGTCTCAAGGCTGAGCACTTTACAGTGTTTGCGGAAAGATCCAAGGGATCAACATGTCCGGATTCAATGAAGAAGCTACTGGAGGAAACATCAACAGACCACCTCTGTTTGATGGAGAACGATTTGAATACTGGAAGGACAGGCTGAGAAGTTTTTTTATTTCACAAGATCCTGAACTTTGGGACTTGGTGGAAGATTGTTATACTGCTCCAGAAGATGCTGATGGTATTAAAATTTCCAGAAGAGATATGGATGCTGATCAGAAGAAGATGTTCAAGTTGCATCACAAATCCAGAACGTTCATGATCAATGCAATCACGTTCAAAGAGTTCGACAAATGCACTAACAGAGAAACAGCAAAGAGCATCTATGATAGTCTGATTCTGACTTACGAAGGCAGTAAGCAAGTCCAAGAAGCAAAGGCTAACATTCTAGTCAAGAAGTACGAGTTATTCAAGATGGAAGAAGATGAAGACATTGAAACTATGTTTTCCAGATTCCAGACTCTAGTATCAGGATTAAGGGTACTAGAAAAGAGCTACACTACTGCTGATCATGTAAAGAAAATACTTAGAAGTCTGACAATCAAGTGGAGACCAAAGATTACTGCTATTCAGGAAGCTAAAGATCTGAATACTCTAAAGCTGGAAGAATTAATCAGCTCTCTCAGATCACATGAAATTGAGTTGGAAGAAGATGAACCCAAGAAGAAGAACAAAACTCTAGCACTGAAATCTAAGCAGAAGAAGGCTCTGAAAGCAACATCAGAAGATAATGATTCAGACGATCAAAGTCTGAATTCAGAGGAAGAAGAGATTGCTTTCTTATCCAGAAATTTCAGAAAGATGTGGCATAACAGAAGGAATAAATTTCCCCAGAGATATTCCAATCAGTCTGTAAGACCCTTAATTTTAAATATTAAATTTGGAATTATTGTCAAGGGCATTTTGGGAATTTTTGTAAATATTTAATATATGGATGTTTTGAGTGAATATATATATAAATATTTATTTTGGAAGAGGAATTAAAATTATTGGATGAAGAATTAAATTAATTTAATTTCAAGTAATTAAATTAATCAAACCATTAAGTAAGGATTAGTGGCTAATTGCAAGACAATTAAAAAGCTGGAAAATCAGACATGTGGCAAGTGAGGTGGCACCATGAGAGTCTATAAATAGGAGTGAGAAGGATGGTGAAGTCAGAACACCATTCCTTCCTCCTTACTGCCCATATTGCATGTACCAACTCCATCCCCTCCCATCCTGTCTCTGTTTCTGCCATTCCCGAATTCAAATTTGAATAGAGGGAAATTCCTTCAAACACCATTAACTGAAATTCCAACCATCAAATCAGAAAACCCCTAGTAGTAAACTTAATCCCCACCTCAATACGAAGAGAAAGAACCCAGTTTTGCAGCAGCAAACTCAGGGAACAGCTTCACCGTTTTTGGACGCAGAGAAAAGAACGCAGCAGGAACAAGAGAAATAGCAGAGCACGCTACAAGGGTAAGGGCACCTTCCATCTTTTAGCTGCATTAGGGCCATAAATTGTACTGTTCAGTTCTGTTTTTAAAAGAAAAGCTATTTTCGAAAATGACATTTTGAGAGAAAATGCATTTTGTTGATAAGTGATTATTCTGATAAGTTGTTGTTGGCTGTTTTTACTGGTAACAAAAAATGTTGTTTTACTTCTGTGTGAATGCTGGAAAATGTTTGCATGCCATTTTAGTTATGATTAAAAACGCATGTCCTAAAACTGATTTGAAAATGGCATTAAAATGCAAAATGCATCCTGTTGGGGCTTAGCGTTCTGTGATGTTTGCTTGTCATTCTGTTGTGTTTTGAGAAAATTGAATGCACGTATGTTTGCTCTGGTGTTTTGTGAACACTGAAATGTAGCACGTTTGTTCTGATGAGTGTGAACACTGAAATGTTGCACGTTTGTTCTGATGAGTGTGAACACTGAAATGTTGCATGTTTGTTCTGATGAGTGTGAGCACTGAAATGTTGCATGTTTGTCTCGATGAGTGTGAACATTGAAATTTTGCATGTTGTGCTGATGAGTGAGAACACTGAAATGTTGCATGGTGTTCTGATGGTTGATCATCCGTCTCTGTTTTGGATAAACTGGTGTTAATGGTTCTGATTCTGTTTGTTGTTGTGGGATTCTGGTGATGAAAATGATTCTGAATCTGGTCTTGTTTGTGATGATTCTGGTGGTATTGATGTTTTAAAAAAGAAAAAGGGATTTTAAATGAGGGAAGTGTTTTCTGAAAAATGCAGAATCTGTGTTGATATTTGGTTGTTGTTTTTCAAGAAAAAGTTTGAAAAGTGT
This sequence comes from Cicer cuneatum, assembly GCA_037974295.1. Classification (NCBI taxonomy): domain Eukaryota; kingdom Viridiplantae; phylum Streptophyta; class Magnoliopsida; order Fabales; family Fabaceae; genus Cicer; species Cicer cuneatum. Next base: position 69,400,805 of record JBBPBO010001985.1, on the reverse strand, counting down.
AGATGTTTCAGGAAGTATTTCACTGGTTTTTCGAAGGTGTATTCGAATACAACCAGTGTGTATTCGAATACAACCTGTCAAGTTTTGTTTTAACTAAAGTTCTCAAACTTGTATTCGACTATCAGCCCCTATAGTCGAATACAGAGGTAGGATTTTGCTTTTGACAAAGCAACTATATTCGACTACGACCATGTCGTATTCGAATACATAAGTGAAATTTTTAACACTGTATTCGCGTCTGTATTCGACTACAAGCATGCTGTATTCGACTACAGATTCGAGTTTTTCCAGAAACTCCATTTTTTGCTTCTGTATTTGAATACAATGAAGCTGTATTCGAATACAGATTCGTGTTTTCCAGAAAAATCAATTTTAATCACTGTTATGTGAGTTTTAAAGTATTTGAGAAACTTTGAGAATGATTTAAATGATTTAAATGAGGTCTGTGAAATAGTTTTAAAGTGGAAGGGATGATGTTTTGAAAAACCTTTAAGGACATGGGAGAAATGCTGAAATTTTCAAGGTTTGGTCTTCTGTATTCGACTACAGGCATGCTGTATTTGAATACAGAATGTTAAAACTGCAGTACATGCTTCTGTATTCGAATACAGGGGATCTGTATTCGAATATAGATTCGAGTTTGCAGAAAATTCCAAGCTTTCAAGAGTGTTTTGAAAACCCTGAGTATTTGGGGGATACTGGGAATATTGTAGTGGATTTAAGTGGAACTTTTGATGACATTTTGAAGTGGTGGTGATGGAGTTTTTTTAAAATTTTACTGATATAGTGAAAGATGTGGCTTTGCACACAGAGAATGCCTCTGTATTCGAATACCAGAGGGCTGTATTCGAATACAGAGTGTGAATCTGCACTGTTTTTTGCTTATATATTCGAATACAGAGGAGCTGTATTCGTATACAGATTCGAAAAATTCCAGAAAATCCCAGTTTTGAACACTGTGTCTGAATCTTTAAGTGGTTGGGAAAAACATTTCAAAGTGTTGATGATTGCCTGACTGTCTGGTCATATTTTTGATGATGATTTCTGACTGTGCTGTTATATTTCAAACATGATGGAAAGCATGAATTTCTGAGTTTGCATTCTGTTTCTAGAGAAGTGAAACACTGCATATTCATGCATTGCATAGTCAAGTGGTACCCGCGATGGGCCACAGAGTAACGCGCAACCACGTGCTGATCTGTGAACGATTGCACGAGTGCTGGTCTGTGAGCGACTGCACTGGTACTGGACTGTGAGCGTATGTACCCTGAAATGCGCAACCACGTGTTGATCTGTGAGCGATTGCACGAGTGCTGGTCTGTTGAGCGACTGCACGATGTGCTGGACTGTAAGCGTCTGCACTGGTGCTGATCTGTGAGCGATTGCACCCTGGTCATGAGGGCCGTTAAATTGTGTTGGTCTGTGAGTGACTGCACCTTGGTGATTCCAAGAAAATTATGCATGAGCATATATGCATGACATTGAGGGATTCGACCGTTGTGTCGCGATTGTTTATATGATGAATGTTGGAAATTAATGTGTGTGAGTGCTGTCCAGAAATCTGAAATTCTGAATTAATGATTGTGTTTTGTTGATGTGTGTTTGTACTTACCGCATACTTCATAATCATTAACTGCTGTTTTGAAAAGACATGAAAGTCATAGATTTTCAAATGAGCATGATTATTTCCTCATCATCATATGTTATACCATGATTATACATGTTGTTGTGCAATATATGCTATGTGATTATCTGTTATTTTCGGTCGGTGACCCCTTGCTATATATTGTGGACTTTGGGCTTTGCCCTCAGATGCCTCCCAAACCCACGCCGCCCGTGGGTACCCGAACGAAGGAAACGTCGTTGAATTTCCTTGACCGCTACTCACGCACTGCTTGGGCTTTTGACCCCCTCTCAAGCAGAGCGACTTATACGGGGTGGCTGGAGCGGACAAGTAGGACTGATGGCGTGGAAGACTTCGTAGAGCGCACTCACGCGAGCATATAGTTTCCCGTGCCTTCTTGCCTGGTGCTAGAGGCGCACGGAGTTTTCGACGACGCAGAGGAGTCTGCTGAGAGGGTTGAGACGGAGGCCACTGTAGGAGTGGTGACTCCCAATCCTGCGATTGGAAGAGAGATACATGAGTCTGATGCGGTAGAGAAGCGTGATGAGTTGAGACCAGTAGCGACTGAGATTCCGGGTCCATCTAGGATTTCCGATGATTGCTACGAGATTCCGACACCGCCAAAGCGGCCACGAGTGTGTATCGACCTAACTTCGAAGGAGACCGACCCTTCTCTGTATGACGAGGAAGAGGAGGAGGTTACGTCGAAGCGAGCTGCAGAGTCAGAGGAGACTTGCATGGGATGCGGAGGGAATCCGTGCTACTGCAGCTTCAGCGCATGATCAGTAAACTTAATGTATTAGGTTTTTGGTTGAAATTGTAATTTGTCTTATTTTGGAAATACTGTACTATTTTCCGCTGAATCATGTACTCTGATATTTATTGTTGATGTATTATGACAATGATATTTTGGGATGTATTAATGTCTTAAAAACTAATTTCCAAGATAAGTACTTAGTGATAATCCTGATGAAGTAATTGATTTACGTTCATCGATTAATCTATATCGTACTATTTTACGAAGAACTTTATTTTAATTCTTTTGAAATAATTTTGGGGAAACTCATTTTAATTATTAATTTCAAAAAAAAAAAATGCACCCGCGCTGTGTTTTAAACTCGGGGTGTTACACAGTCCAACAAAGGAAGTGATGATACACATGACAAGAAAGGTATCATCTGCTACGGATGCAATGAATCTGGACATATCAAGTCAGAATGTCCAAATATGGAGAAAGGGAAGTACCAGAGGAAAGATTTCAGAACTAAGAAGAAAAGCATGATGGCTACATGGGATGATTCTGATGAATCTTCTGAAGATGAACAAGCAGATTTGGCTATGATGGCTCACACCAACTCTGGATCCAACACAGAATCTGATTCTGGAAGAGAATCAGAAGATGATGAAACTGAGGTATATTCTGAATTCACTCGATCTGATTTGATTACTGTTCTGAATGATTTTTTATACTGTAATTACAAATTATCTTTAAAACTGAAAACTCTTAAGAAAGAAAATACAAATCTAACAGAAGAAGTTAATGTTTTAAAAAATTAGATTGCAGAATTTAAAACAAAAAGTGTCATTCTTGAAACTGATATTGCAGAATTAAAAACAGAGAATGTATGCTTGAAAAACAGTTTTGCTGAACTTAAAGATGAAAGTTTAAATCTGAAAAATAATCATAATTCAACAGCAATTGAAAATACCACAAGTAATTCTGATATGCATGAACAAGTTCTTCAAGAATTTCTTGATAGTGGTATGGAAAGAAGCAAATATGCCTCTATGATTTATGGAGTCAGTAGGAACGGAAATAGAGGTATAGGATTTGAAGAAACAATAATTAAACCTAAACCTATGTTTAAACCTGTTCCCTCTGATATAGTGTGTACTGTTTGTTACAAGAAAGGTCATTCCAAAGTGTCTTGTCGTATGCTAAATACAAGGGAAAACAAGAAACTTTTCAAGACTATCAAACCTGGACCCAACCAGATTTGGGTACCAAAAGATAAAATTGTCTATGTTGCAGATGTTCTAAGCAACCAAATTGAAACACCAGTCATGGTGCCTGGTCAATGGATGCTTGCAATATATGAAGGGAAAAAGGTTTATGTTCCAACATATACCAAGCAGAAGCAAAGTAACTCTGGTGGAAGAAGAACTGGTAAATACAATGCCTATCAGAACCAAAACCATAGGAGGAATAGGAAATACCAAAACAGACAGAGAAATCACACATATCAACAAAACTGGAACTACCAGAGGAATCAGAATTATCATCAGTTCCAGAACTATCAGAGGAACCTGATATATCAGCAGAAAGAGAAGTGTCAGTATCTGGAGAGTTCTTCAAACACTCCAGTAAAATTCATCAAGATAACAAACCAGGAAGGGAATTCAAATTCCTTCATCCAAACCATCTAATCACAGAACATACAGATTCAGAATCTAAAAATCAGAAACAAGAGGATTTTTAGAGTAAAACTGAAACTGTTGACATAGAGGTTACATCTTGCTGTAAATACTATTATTGTTTGATATTTATGTTTAATATGATAACAAGAAGCTTGATCTTAAAAATCAAAGCTAGATAGGTATTCTGCAGGTTTTCAAACTGTTAGAGGAACCAAGTGATTCACGTGATGTGAACACTTCAACAGAAACAATATTTCAGTGGTTTCAAAAACAAGCAGAAACTACCAGAAGCAGAATTAATGGTTTGGCTGTATTGAGTTCATTTTTAAATTATTTGATTTGTATTATGTTATATGACAAATAGTTTGATCTAAAAAGTCAAAGCAAGATGAAGCTGATGCAGGTTAACCAGAACTAGAGGAAACTGATGCTGGTTTACCAGAACCAGAGGAAACTAAAGCTAGTTTACCATAACTAGAGGAAACCGATGCAGGTTTACTAGAACCAGAAGCTGATACAGATCTACCAGAACCAGAAGCTGATGTAGACAAACCAAGAGAGCTTGAAAAGATGGAAGATGAAAGAAGTACCTGACAAGTCTTCAGAGGATAAATCTGAAGATAAGTTAAAAAAAATAGATCACTCCAAGACATGGCCAGAACTATGTTAAATGATTTAAATGTTGCAAAACATTTTTGGGCTGAAGCAATCAACACTGCATGTTATATTCAGAATAGAGTCTTTATTAGGTCTATGTTGAATAAAACATCATATGAATTATGGAAAGCTTGACACTGCAAAGTCAAAGCAAGATGTTGATATTACAGATTTAACAACACCAAAGGAAGCAGAAATTGACAAACCAGCAGAAGCAGATAAACCAGCAGAATTTGGAGAAGTGAAGGATACAAATAAATCAGAAGCATGTGACACATCTTCAAAGGATGAACCTGATCAAATCAGAACCAGTCATGAGAAGTCAGAAGAGAAATCTGGATGGAAATACTAGTCATCTCATCCTGAAAATCTGATCATTGGAAGTGGAAGTGATTCTTTAAGAACCAGATCATCATTAAAAGATATAAGTCTGTTTGGTTTAATCTCATCGATTGAGCCTACATCTGTTAGTGAAGCATTGGCAGATGATGGATGGATTATTGGAATGCAGGAAGAGTTAAATGAATTTAAGAGGAATGATGTTTGGGATCTAGTTCCAAGACCAGAGAAGAACATTGTGGGAACCAAGTGGGTCTTCAGAAATAAGCTAAATGAAAAGGGTGAAGTAGTCAGAAACAAGGCAAGGCTTGTGGCACAAGGTTACAGTCAACAAGAGGGTATTGATTACACTGAGACATTTGCTCCAGTGGCCAGGTTAGAAGCTATTCGTATCTTATTGTCCTTTGCTACCAATAATAATATCAAATTATTTCAAATGGATGTTAAAAGTGCTTTTCTCAATGGTTATTTGAGTGAAGAGGTATATGTTAAACAACCTCCAGGTTTTGAAAATTATGAATTTCCAAACCATGTCTTTAAACTGAGAAAATCCTTGTATGGGTTAAAACAATCACCTAGAGCATGGTATGATAGACTCAGTAATTTCTTACTTAAAAATAACTTTTAAAGAGGACAAATAGACAATACTTTGTTTAGCAGATCAATAGAAAATGATATTTTGATCATTCAAATTTATGTTGATGATATTATTTTTGGATCTACTAATGGCATTCTTTGTCAAGAATTTTCTGAATTAATGCAGCATGAATTTCAAATGAGTATGATGGGAGAACTTAAGTTCTTTCTAGGAATACAAATTCAACAAAGTACAGAAGGTATTTACATTCACCAAACTAAATATACAAAGGAACTTCTCAAGAAGTTTAAGATGAGTGATTGCAAACCTATGGCTACACCAATGCATCCTACTTGTTCACTTGATAAAGATGAATCAGGAACAAAAGTTGACCAGAAAATCTACAGAGGAATGATAGGATCATTACTCTACCTTACTGCTTCTAGACCTGATATCATATTTAGTGTGTGTGTATGTGCTCGATTTCAATTTGATCCTAGAGAATCTCATCTAACTGCTGTTAAGAGAATCCTTAGATACCTAAAAGGCACTACCAACCTCACCTTGTTTTACAAGAAAACTCCTACATACAAACTGAGTGGATACTGTGATTCTGACTATGCTGGAGATAAACTTGAAAGAAAAAGCACCAGTGGCTATTGTACCTTTTTAGGAGACAATTTAATTTCGTGGTCCAGTAAGAGGCAAAACACTATTGTCATGTCAACAGCAGAGGCTGAATACATTTCAGCAGCTGGCTGCAGCTCTCAACTACTCTGGATGAAGCATCAACTTGAAGACTACAAAATATTAGAATCCAACATACCCATCTATTGTGATAACACCTATGCAATTTGCCTAACCAAAAACTCTATCCTACATTCTAGAGCCAAACACATAGAGATCAAACACCACTTCATCAGAGATTATGTTTAGAAAGGAGTACTCAACATTCAGTTTGTAGACACTGAACATCAATGGGTTGACGTATTCACTAAACCACTACCTGAAGATAGGTTTGAATTTATCAAGAAAAACCTTAATCTTATCTTCATCCCTAACCTAATAGCTTAGTTTAATTTTTATGTTATTTTATTTTTCGTGTACTTTTATTTAAAAAAAAAACAGAGGATCTCTTTTCTTCATTTAATCTTTTTTGTCTAATGACAAAGGGGGAGAAGATGTAATATTTGATAAAATATCCGAGGGAGAAGATGATTTATTTGAAAGGAGAAGAAGATGATGTATGATGTATTTGATATCTGGGCATAGGAGAAGATGATGTATTTGATATCTGGGCATTAGACTTAAGGGGAGAAAATATAAAATGAAGCTTAGTCTTAGGGGGAGTCAAAGTCAAAAGAAAGAAAAAGTATTATCAAAAATACATTGTTTGTCATCATCAAAAAGGGGGAGATTGTTGGAACCAAGTTGTTTCTTGCAATTAAAGTTTTGATGTTAACAAATGTATTTTATGAAAATAACATATTTGACTTAGAAGAAGAATGAAAAATGTCATCAGAAGAATAGATCAGAAGATGACGTCACCAGAAGCAGAAATCAGAAGATGACATCACCAGAGGATATCTCCAGAGGATATCGTCAGATGAATCTGTCAGAGAAAAATGCTCAAAACAGAATTGGAGAAAAAGGTTCAAAACAGAATCTGAGAAAAATGCTCAAAACAGAATTGGAGAAAAAGGCTCAAAACAGAATCTGAGAAAAATGCTCAAAACAGAAGCGGAGCAAAATGTTCAAAACAGATCAGTGAGCAAAAGGCTCAAAACAGAATCTGAGCAAACTACTCCAGAATATTTTCAAAACAGATTAATCGAAATACACTCCTGAAGTGAAGCATTAGTGAAGCCCTAGAGTTCAACTATAAATAGAGGCTTAATGCTGAAGAATAAAGTATCGAAAAACACAAGAACTCAAGCCTCAATTCAAAGTTATTTGAGAGTTCGAAAGAGAAAAACACAAATGAGCAAGAGCAATATTTTCTAAGTGTTTTCGAGAGAGAAATACAGTGCAACAATCAGCTTTCCAGAAGCAATAAAAGAGTGCAAAAATAAGTGCAGCAAACATCTTTCCAGAAGCAACGTTGCAAAGTTCCAAACCTTTATTATAGTGGTGTAGATTCCTTCTTCAATCTGGGGTTGTCAGATTGGTAGGAGAAGACTTGGCTGGTTTAGTCAAAGTGTTGTTATTCCTCAAAAGTCTGGGGTTGTCAGGCTGTTTGAGAAGACTTAGCTGGTTTAGTTAAGGTGTTGTTGTTCCTCAAAAGTCTGGGGTTGTCAGGCTGTTTGGGAAGACTGACTTGAAGGGTCAGTGGTGTTGTAATTCAAAGGAGTTTGAATTAGTGAAAAGGCCTTCTGGAGGAAGGGACTGGACGTAGCCTAGTTAACGGTGAACCAGTATAAATTGATGTGTTATTATGTTGTTATTATCCGCTGCTGAATCTGATTAGTTATTTATCGAATAATTCAAATCAACATTTAACAAAACAACAAAAGTAATTAAGTTTGACAAACACAATTCAACCCCCCTTCTCGTGTTTGCCCCTTCACATATTACCATGTAAATGAAGGGAAGTTAATTCCTAAAGCAAAGAAATGGTATTTTGTTGGATATCCAAGTGGTGTGAAAGGTTATAGAATATGGTGTCCTGAAAGTAGGAAATGTATCAACAATAGAGATGTTAAATTTTAAGAATATGATTTATATAAGTCCTTAATCAGGGCTGGAAACGAAAGTACACATCAAACTGGAAATGGTGGGAGGTTTGATCTTGAGGTGGAACAATTTACATAAACGGAGAAATATCAACAAAAACCCATAACATTCTTCGTTTCAGCATAACAGCAACCAAAAACGTTCTCCGTTTCATAACAGCAAGACAAGACTGATACAGACTCATCTGAACATGATATGTTTCCAGAACAGGAATTAGATGATTATAACCTCATCAATGACAGAGAAAGAAGGACATCAAAACTCACTCAAAGATACGGTTATGCAGATATGATTAGATATGCATTACATGCTGCTGAAGAAATCAACTAAGAAGATCCCAGAAACTACAATGAAGCTGTCAGGTCTCAAGACAAAGACAAATGCATTTTAGCTATGATTGAGGAGCTGAAATCACTAGAGAAGAACAACATTTGGGAACTCATACCTAAGCATGCCAACTCCAGGATTGTAGGCAGCAAGTGGATTTTCAAAAGGAAATAGAGAATTCCAGGAGTTGAACCACCCAGGTTCAAAGTAAGGCTAGAACAAAGGGATTCACTCAAAGGGAAGGTGTAGACTACAATGAAATTTGTTCTCTTGTAGTCAAGCATGCATCTATAAGAATAATTCTAGCCATGGTAGCACACTTTGACATGGAGTTAGAGCAAATGGATGTCAAAATAACATTTCAACATAGTGATCTGAATGAAAGAATCTTAATGCAACAACCAGATGGCTTTAGGACTCAAGGGAAGGAAGACTGGGTATGCCTACTAAAGAGGTCACTCTATGGGCTAAAGCAATCACCAAGACAATGGTATTTGAGGTTTGATTCATTCATGCTTAATCAAAGTTATGCTAGAAGTAATTTTGATAGTTGTGTGTATTATAAACAAGTATCAAAAGATATATACATTTACTTGTTGTTATATGTGGATGACATGCTAATAGCATATAAAAGTATGAAAGAAATAGGAAAGTTAAAATGCCAGCTGAAGAAACAATTCGAGATGAAGGATTTGAGGCCAGCCAAGAGGATACTAGGAATGGAAATTATCAGAATTAGAGAACAAGGAAAACTGATAATTTCCAAGAGAGCTACATTGGGAAGGTTCTAAATAGATTCAATATAAGTGAATCAAAGGCAGTTTGCTCTCCACTAGCAACTCACTTCAAGCTTTCTTCAGCCATGTCACCAAACACAAATCTGGAAGTAGAAGACATGAAGACTATACCTTATGCAAGTGTCATAGGAAGCATCATGTATACTATGGTCTACTCAAGGCCAGACATTTCTCATGCTGTAAGTGTCACCAACAGGTTTATGGGAAATCCAGGAATGAACCATTGGCAAGCTGTTAAATGGATTCTAAGGTACTTAAAAGGAACTCAAAACTTGTGTTTGGAATACAACAAAAGTTTAGAACCATCAAAACCAGTCCAAGGAATTGTAGACTCTGATTTTGCTGGAGATTTAAATAGAAGAAGATCTCTCACATAGTATATGTTCATAGTGTTCAACAACATAGTCAGTTGGAAAGCTAATCTTCAACACATAGTGGCATTATCAACGACAAAAACAGAATATGTTGCTCTTGCTGAAGCTGTGAAAGAAGGAATTTGGCTGAGATGATTGATCACTGAACTTGGTGTCAAATAAGAGTCGGTTTGCATAAATTGTGACAGCCAAAGTGCCATCCATTTGAGTAAAAATCAAATGTATCATGAAAGAACCAATCATATAGACATAAGGCTGCATTTCATAAGGGATGTCATTGAAAGGGGTGAGATAAATATGGAAAAGGTGCACACAAGTGACAATTCAGCTGACATGTTCACAAAACCTGTCATACTTAGCAAATTCAAACACTGTTTGGATATGATGCAGATCAAGTCCAGAAACTGAGATCAAGGACTAAGATGATCTGATTTGAAGAATCACAGGTTGAAGCTTCTCATTTGATACCAAGGTAGAGATATATATTTCTAGTTTAAATTAGTTGTCAATATAACCGCATTAAACAAGTTTCAAATATTTATGAAATTGTTAACGCCTCGTTTTATTAAATCGTTTACCTATCAAACGACTCAAACCTCAGCCTCTTTTGTTAAATCGAATGATACATAATTGAATAAACTTGTTATATTAAAAATACAATTTCTTATTAGTGTGAATCTAGAGAAAGTACTCATACACTTAATTTGTGTTATTTTAAATATTTTATTTGAGTTGTGTATATTTATTATTTCTCAAAAAAATAGTTAATTGTACTAATTTTAATGATAAAATAATTATTATTTATTAAAATACATATTAATATTAGTCAGTGAAATAGTTACTTACATTCAATTCAAATTAAATAAAAAATAATAATTTTACAAAAAAAAAACCATTACAATATATATATATTATAAGATAATTGATTATTATTAAAGCGATAATAAAAAATTTCTTTACATTGTGAATACATAATCACTTGTAATAAATAATAAATAGTGGTATATTAGTATATAACTTTTAAGCAATAGCAATAATGTGGCTAGCTAGGTGTGCAAGTTGAATTTGGAGTTGTAGAAGAGGGGGTATTGATGGAAAAAGTCGTAACGGTTGAGTTGGTGATCATCGCTCATATAGTCATCCTCATCTAGAAGGGCGTAATGTATGTCCAGAACAATAGGGAGGAGTCGGATTTGAGATTGAGGACCATTTTTTTTTGGAGTTTTTTGTTCTCGACCAAAACTTTTTCCTGATTTGTGAGTGTGTTTTTTTAATGTTAGATTCAGTTTCATGCGTTGTCAGCAAGTTTGGTGGACACGTGGTCTTCATGACGGCTATTGTAAGTCCACACTATCCCGAAGAATCTTCTCTCGTGTTCTTGTTCTACCCACGGTCACACTCCAACTTATCACACTCTTTCCACGTGCGCTACCGACTCGGTTCAGCTAGGCTAACTCCGACTCCACTCGGCTCCCGATTCAATTCTTCATTTTAGTTTCACATATTCAAATATTATTTTAGTGAATAACTAATTTGGAATATAGTGTTTGATGCACTATTTCAAATTTTATCGGATGTACATTCTCACGTCGAAATTATAGAAACTTATCTCTATCTTAAAAAATTTATGCATTAGAATAATTTTTTCTCAACCTTCTAATAAATATCGTATATTTATTTCTGTATTTCCAAGAATGTAATTTGTAGACTTGAAACAAACATGTACAAACTAATTACAGTAGTGTAGTGGTAAGACTTATTAATTTAACTGTGAAAATAAATTGTGTACAATGTAAAATTTATGTTATTGTATATTATAAAATTGGTTAATTACTAGTACTTTGTCTGACATAATTAATTTATTTAAAAAATAATAATTTTTAAAAAAATAATATTATTTGTAAACTTATAAATTATATTATTTCATTGGTATTATCTAATTAATATTTTATATATCATTTTTAATTTAATATCCTCTGTTTTATATTTTTTTATAATAATATATATTAATATTTAATAAGAATAATTTAATAAGTGTATTATGCATTTTATCTCTATCGTATACACATTTTTGTTAATCTATGTTAAATATTTAAATAAATCAATTATTATGAAAACCAAATAATATTATGGTAATTTCTCCTCTAAAGGTTGAAGACAACCTCATCAAAGTCAAAACATACCATCATCTTATTTAACAATTCCGCATCGATTAAAAAATTTATACTTTATGAAAATTGTACTTTTATTAAATTGTTTTTATTAATTTTATTAAAATAAATGTAAAATAGAAGATACTAAATTAAAAGTTATACATGTATTAATTAGATAATATAATTGAAAAAATATAATTAATATCACTTTTAAAAATTAAAAGTTAAATTCCTTTTAAAAATACTTTTTAGTAAACAATCTTATATACGAAGTTTGGTTAAGTATAATATTCTAAGGGTCAATTATTTGAAGCCACATCATTTTATATTTATTTAATTTTTAAGTAATTTAAATTTTGTATTTATTTTACCTTATAAAATACTATTACCCACTATTTTATATGAGTACCAAAAATTTATATTACTCCACTTGTTTAAGCACCCACAATAAATGTCACTTTTTACAAAAAAAAAATTTGTTTAAAAATAAATGTCATTTTTCAATTTTTAGTATAATTTTAATTATTATTTTTAATTATATCATCTAATTATTAATATGTACACTATTTTTAAAGTATCAATTTTACTTTATATTTATGATAGTAGAAAATCAATTAAGAGTCAATCAGAATAATTGATAAAATAATTATTTTCTTTATTTTAATCTTTGTATTTTTTAATATATATGCAAAAATCTTAAACAATATTTATTTTAAAATAAAAAGAATATTTTTTTCCTTCAAATAATTCAATCATTGCAAGAGAAATGAAGCATACAAAGTGTTGCCGAACAACTAGTTTTTGTAAAAACTTGTTATCACAATTTAATTACACTAATAAGTTCTAAGATCGAATCAAATTAGATATATGATGATATTTTTTTATCCCATGGGTGAAAAATAATAAACTTATTATATATACATGGTGTTAGCCGTCCTCAATTATGCATGTGATTTTGCTTCACACAAAGCTATCACCAAAACGTGCAAGTCACACAACACAAGTATGCCCAAAAGATTGATTATGTGACACGATGGATTTTGATTTGTAGTTTGCACTCACGCTACGCATGCATTATTAATTATTAATAATATGTTAGTCAATTAATTAATTACTATTAGTGATTAGGAAATTAAGATAGTGACTGCTGCGGTACTATCTTTAGGTAAGCTGGCCTGTGCTTGGAATGAAAAACTAACTTTACTAAATGACAAATTAATTAAAAGTCAGCTAGCAGCTTTAAACTTTGACAAATTCACATTTCTTTTTGATTTTTGAAGATTGCTACTTACTACTACTTCTTTGGTCCCAACGGGTTAAGCAGATTCATTTAATCATTTTTGTCACTACTACTAATTTCTAAGAACTCGCACTATACTACACGTAATGTGCTCAAACTCATCTTGGTGCTTTGTGGAACGGAAAAAAGTACATGAAAAGTAGGTTTATTATGCAAGTAATAATATAATAATTATTTTATTATAAGAAGAAAAAAATATAATAACTATTACATTTAATTATTTAAATTATAATATACTTTAAAAATGATAAAGATACATTTATTTAGGATCGACCTAATATATAAAGGTTTAAAATAAATCTTATAGTAAGACTTTTTAAATAAAAAAATAACAATGCTTATAAAAAATAAAAATAAAAATAATAAAGTTTTGATGCATCTAAGTAATCACAACGTAAATGATACTTTTGTATTATCAACTGAGTTAGGTGAACATTTTTCAATAATTAATTTGTAATATTATATAAGCTAAATAGCACCAGTGTCCCTTAATTTAATTTCAGTTAACGATTTAGTCTTTTATCTTTTTTTTTTCACTTCCCATTTTGATGCTTCATGTTATTAAATAATTTCAGCGTTACCTTTAAGTGAAGTTCTATTACAAAAAAAAGTTAAAAAGGCAATCCTCCGTTTCCTTTTCACTTGATTTTCTCTCACGTTTCTGTTTATGTTTATTGTTTGGTTTAGGGTTATCATTTCTCCCATTCACTTTCTCCCTTCACGTTTTCTTCCCTCTTCTTCTCTTCTCCCTTCTCATCTTCTGCCTTCACCTTCGCATGAAAATCGAAGCACACATTTTGATTTTCCTTCAATATACTTTTCAATTGCACTTATTTTCCTGCTTCTCAATCCAACTCAACCATTTACCACCATCACAAACAAGAAAAAAAATGTCCATTTATTTTTCTTCCACTTTCATCACACCTTCCTCACCCAAACATCAAACCCTTTCCATCAATTTCTCTTCAAACTCTTCCCATTTTAGCAACCTATTCCATATAAGTTTAACTCCTCTATCTTCCTATTCTAGAAAATCACATGAACTCATTAAGTTTACCACAAAAACTTTATGCATCTCTTTCACCATCTCAACAAATTGACACAATCCATCTACATTTAGAAACAAGAATCAAAAAGATGTTAATGTCTTGGTTGTTGGTTCAGCTGGGTATATTGGAAAATTTGTGGCAAAAGAGTTGGTCAAAAGAGGTTTTAATGTTACTGCCATAGCTGGAGAGAAAAGTGAAATTAGGGGAAGCATTTATAAAGAAACAACATTGTCTCAATTAAGAGGTGCCGATGTGTGTTTTTCTGATGTGACAAATTTGGATACTTTTGACGAGTCTTTGAAAAACCTAGGGAGAAGATGAGAAGGGAGAAGAAAAGAAGAGAGAAGAAAACGTGAAGGGAGAAAATGAATGGGAGAAATGATAACCCTAAACCAAACAACATAAACAGAAATGTGAGAGAAAGCCAAGTGAAAAGAAAACGGAGGATTGACTTTTTAACTTTTTTTGTAACGGAATCCCACTTAAAGGGTAACGCTGAAATTATTTAAAAACATAAAGGAACAAAATGGGAAAAAAAAGATAAATAGCTAAATCGTTAATTGAAATTAAGTTAAGAGACCACGAATGCTATTTAGCCTATTATATATTCACAATTAAATTGAGTTAGGTGACCATTGGACTATCCTTATTGCCTATTTGTTATATGTCCTTTATCGTTTGACGACAATTAGATATTGAATAAGTTCAATCATTTTGTATGATAACAATATGAGTTATAGAAAAGAAGAAAAAACGTGATTAGGATTTTAATAGAATGCAATTAAGTGTTAATAAAACAAGAGTTACAAAAAGAATAAATACTAGAGGTTAAAAAGACCAAACTTTGTTTAAACTCCCGATGCAATAATAAGGAACATCGAGAGTGTCAATAAAAATGAAAATTTTTAATGAAATGTATCTTTTTGAACAAATCAATTTTAGGAAAAGAGGAAGAAACAAATAGTAAAATAATGTTTTCATGTTGAAGGTGATGACGAGTGAAGCGACAATCAATCTCAATGTGTTTGATAAATTCATGAAAGACCGAGTTATGAGCGGAACTCTTATTATATTAGTGCATAATAGTCAGTCTAGGAAGAAAGATACCTACCTATAAAATAGTAACCTAACATAACAAACTATTTCAGTAGTTGTTGTCATAAACGATACTCAATTTCTACAAAAGAGCGATAACAACATGCACCATAGTAGGAGAAACAATAAACTGACTAACAACATGCATTACATAAGCAATATTAAGCCTTGTAATAAAAAAGCTTCATTTTGGACGAACTAACATGCATTACATAAGCAATATCAAGCCTTGTAATATCAAAATTCACTTTAAATTGAAACTGACAACAAAAAGGAATGAAAAGTTTCAACAATATGACGATATTTTCCTTTTAACATTTTCATTTTGTCGACGAGTATCAATACAAGAAGTCCTACAAATAGTATCATTGTAAATAAGTAATTCATAAAATTTATTAGAATTATATTCATCATCTAAATCACAATGAAAGTACTTTATAATATATCATTATGTTGCGTTTTAATCATACCACAATATGACAAATGCTAAAAAAAATATAAAAACAATTTTTCATAATAAACTCAAAAAATAATAAGTATAATCATTAATAAAAGAGATATAATATCTAAATTCACCTTTAATAAGAATTGGTGAATGACATCAACATCATAATAAACTAAGTTAAAAGATACATTAAAAATGAAAACATTTTACTCAAAGGAAAGTTAGAGAACTTTGGATGTAATTGCAAAAGTTCCTTGAAGTTTGATTATAGGATCTCAAAAGTAAGTTTACAAAAATATTAATTGTTATCGAAGAACTAATTATTATTATTTTTTTGACAAATTAACAAACAATTGTAATCTCGATTGACAAATGAAAATATTTTATTTTTGAATTTTTTTCTAACCAAAGTATTATTGAATGAAGTATAAGAGGTCAATTTTTTTGTTCAGCATAAGAAGTCAAAAATAAATATGTCTTTCTTGTCTTTGGATTGGATACTTGTGTTATTGGACTCAAACTTCATTGGGTTTTGGAGTTTGATAAGTAGGACCCGTAAATGTAATATTATACATCTTTCTTGGGGGAATTATACCATGCACCCCTACCCCTAAACCTCCCACCCTCCCATTTGATGTAAAATGTCCAAAATACTCCTCCTTTCACTATAACCCTAATCCTCCCACCCCCCCAATTTTCAGTCTTCCAAAATAGCACATTCGGAACTTTGAGTTTTTAGTGTCTTCTCTTTCTCAAACTAGCAGATTCGGAACTTTGAGCTTGCACTCTTTCTTTGATACCTTCAAAGCTTTGCTCTTTCTCTGATACCTTCGGAAGTTTAGCTTTGTCTCTTTCCATCTTCAGAAACCCAGAAAAGTAAGTAACATTTTCTGAACTTTACAAACTTTCGAATCATTTATTTCCAGTTTTTTAAGCTTCGAAACTTTGGGATTCATCCAAAGTTTCGAATGGTTTCTATATTTCCAGATTTTAAAGCTTTGAAACTTTGGGATTCATCCAAAGTTTCGAATGGTTTCAATATTTCCAGATTTTTCCAGCTTCAAACATTTCAGAATCAGCGAAAGTTTCGAAAGGTTTCTGATTTTCCAGATGTAAACCTCGAAAGTTTGGCATTCAACCAAACTTTCGAGTCCTCGAAACTTTTGTATTCATATAAACATTCGAAACTTTTTGAATTTGTATGTGGATTTCCCGATTCGGGACCTCGAAGGTTTCATGTTCATCCAAACATTCGAAATATTTCCAGAATTTAAACTTCGAAGGTTTGGTGTTCATCCAAACTTTCGAATCTTTTTTCAGAATTTTCACATCGAAGGTTGGTGTTCATCAAAAGTTTCGAAACGTTTCCAGAATTTGCACTTCGAAGGTTTGGTGTTCATCCAAACTTTCAAAACTTTTCTAGAATTTGCACATTCGAAGGTTTGGTATTCATCCAAGGTTTCGAAAATTTTCCAGATTTTTCATATTTTCCAGATTTTCCAGATATTTTTTGCAGACTTTTCCAGATTGTTCATCCAAATATTTTTCCAGATTGTTTATCCAAATATTTTTCCAAATTGTTCATCCAAATTTTCCAGAATTTCCAGATATTTTTTGCCCATCTGATTTTTCAGATTTTGCAGATGTTCCAAATTTTCCAGATTTTGCAGATGGTTCAGATTTTTCAAATTTTCCATATTTTTTCAATTATCGATATATTGATATAACATTAACTAAATTTTGCAGTGCCTACAACCAGAGGTGCGTTTGGACAGATTATTCGCAGTATTGCGGATAGAATTCCGCCTACAGCATCACACAGACGACGGAATGAAGCCAACCGTCGTAGTAGACGCGAGGATGTTCAGCAGGATGTTCCTGAGCCTTGGCATGTTCAGGAAGATGAGCATGCACATATGGAGTATGAGCCTGCTGAACATGAGGTTGGTGCTGATGAGGATCAGCACTCCGGTTTCCCTGGAGGACCAGTGGATACATTTGTGCTGACACAATACGAACACCACGTGGCACGTAAGATATAGGAAGGAGAGGTAAATGTTAATTAATTAATTAATTTTTTAACTAAGTATAATTTTTTTTTATACTCGGTACATTACTTCATTAATTATGAATAAATATTTATTGATATGTTATTTATTTAATTACTTGTAGGATTGTGGCTCGTTGAAAGTGATTACCCATGGTTTGAAACTGAAAAGGTTTGCGGAAGTTCATATACCAGAAAGCTGTACAACATTGGATAGGAGAATCTGGGCTGTTACATTTGTCTTCTGCTTACTTGACGATGGCTGATACTGGTTTGATATCCGCCTTTGTGGAAAGGTGGCATAGGGAGACCAGCTCATTTCATTTGCCATTCGGAGAGATGACCATCACGTTAGACGACGTCGCCACTCTCCTTCATATCAAACCACGTGGTAATTTTTTTGTTGCACCACTGAACATGAATACTAATAATGCTATGATGACTGCACATGAGTTACTAGGAGCCACTTGGGAGGAAGCTGCTGCTGAGATCAACTACAACAAGTGTGCACATTATAGGTTGCAGTGGTTGCGCGATTTATATCAGCGTTTAATTCAAGCTAACATGTATGAGTGTGCTGCCAGAACTTATCTATTGCATTTAGTTGGTAGCACCATTTTTGCTGACAAAACACACACTCGTGTGGAAGCAAAATATGTTAGTTTGTTTGCTGATTTAGATCGTTGCCGGGATTTTGCATGGGGTGCTGCTGCATTGGTTGTGCTATACGACAACCTGGGAGATGGAGCCGTTCATCACACTAGACAGCTGGGGGGTTACATGACCCTATTACAGGTATTTGAATTTATTTATTTATTTATTTAGTTGTGTTATTTATTTATTTAACTATTTAGTTGTTTTGTTTTTTGTGTTATTTGGTGCAGTGCTGGATTTACGAGCACTTTCCTAGGATCTGTAAACGCGGTAATAGTGGAACGGTTCCTGCATATCTTCCAAGAGCATGTAGGTGGACTGCAAAACACGCAGTTGAAGGTGGACTGATGACATATAAGCGGAGACTTGACTCTATGTTGCTCGATGATGTGTTGTTTACACCATATGATGATGATCGAGCTAATCATCCTTTTGTCTCGTCTTCGATGTTCTCCGGATACCTTCGATGGGCAGGAGTTTCAGTTCCATATTTGCCAGAGCGATGTCTATGACAGTTTGGTCGTATTCAGTGCATTCCGTGTGAGGTTCCTCAGATGCCTAGGAGTATAGATTGGGAGTGGCAGAATAATGTTAGATCATGTATAGCTACATTCTGGAGTCTATCTCCTCTGGCGACGTTTCCAGGAGAAGTCACTGCAGACTACTTTGCATGGTACCTTAATAATTCACATCCTCTAATCCTCCCTCCACCTACTGATGCTCCTTCCAGTACACCTTTTGCTGCTCCACTTTCCAGGTCACCTACTGCTGCACACGATCCCCAGATTCCATCATCATCTGCACGTGCTGGTCCATCATCAGAACGAGATCGGCTAGCATCTGAGCTTATACGTAGGGGATTACAGTGTGTAACTCCATTTGGTGAAGCTCATAATATATTCACTGAGTTAAGCAGACTCTTTCCAGAAGACGATTAGTTATTGTGTGTTGCCATTAAATTGTAATAATATATTTTTATATTAATATATATTTTTATATTAATATCTATTTTTTTATATCCATTAAAGTTCAACTTGTTACCACATAACCATAAGTAAATTATAATTTCTAAAAGTTCAACATAAATCTTTATAATAACTAAATGTCTAAAAGTTTAAACATATAATCTAATCTTGACTTAATGAAATACAAGATGATTTATCAAATGATGGATCAATGTGTTCCCAATGCTTAATACGTTCTACATAAGCTATTTGCCATGTCTTTGCACAATCACTACAAAAGTCTTTCCATTTTTATGAGGTAGGTGGCAACGGACAATCATACTTCAATTTGATCTGAAAAGTAAAATAGTAAACATTAATTTATCTAAACAAGCAAATATTATTATTAAACATTACTATAGATCATAAAACTTACATGTACCCAATGACTTTCATTGATGAATCCAATTGCTATTAAATGATTAAGAGAATAATCTTTCGATGGTCCTTTATTCAGCGGAAAGAATGTCATATTCAGATTACGCGACAACGATACCAATATGACATTATATCTTGTTGCAATCACATAACCTAAATCTGGTATAGTCATCCACTTATATTTTCCTTGAGCACCCGATCTAGAAATCATCAAAGACTTCTGCACGGTTTCAACGTTGTCATCGAAAACTTTGGAATAAAGGTCTTTATGTAAATTAATCTCTTTCTCCAATTGTGTTCGAACTAAAGGCCAAGATTCTTCTGTCCAACCTAACAACGCTCCAACGGCGCGATACCCACAATTTCCATCAGGCTCAACATCTATTATGTCCTCGATATACGGATGAATGAATGTAAGAAAATGTATCTTAGATAATTGCCTTGCAGGACGCTGTGATGATTGACTTGCAGGACGCTGTGATGATTGACTTGCAGGACGCTGTGATGATTGAGTTGCAGGACGTTGTGATGATTGCCCTGCAGAACGCTGTGATGATTGATTTGGAGATCCATGAGATGCATCGACATACTCCCAATATGATGGATCACAAGGACTATCAAATTCTTTTCTCCTTTTAGTACCTCCTTTGGTTCTCACTTTATCAGGTGGTGGAACCATTGTTGTTGTTTGTGGAAATACAAGTTCACGCACCTTTGCTCTGAATATCCTTTGACCAACAATATCTTGTTTCTTCATGTATGCCTTCATTGCTTCCAACTCTTCTGAAAAATCATAATCTGATAAAGATTCTTCATCCTCCAATTCTTGCTCAATGTTTAATTTCCTCCAAAAAATATGAATGCTATCTAAGGGAATAACATTACTAGACATCTGCAATTTTGCCAGCTCACAAGCACATGGTAATCCATGAGTTGTTCTGATTGAGCAACCACATTTTGTTTTGTCAGTACCTACAATCTTCACCCTCTTAAATTGTTTGTCAATAATTTCAAAACATTTCCTTGCCACACAATGATGTAATCTCTGATAGAATGGTGAATTATACACATGCTCCACATCGAGAATAGATTTATGAAAAGTTGATTTGAGGCTACACAATTGGTTCTTCAACATCATATTCACAGCATCCCAACTTTTACACAAGTCCCCCTTACTAGTCTGCAACATGTTTTTTAATCTCCAATGAGCAGACTCCGCTCTACAAATAAATTAAATAACACAAATTAAAACAAATCACATAAATCACTAAATCATTTTTCTAAAACAATACAAATCATTATTTAAAAATACCTGTTGGTCGTTGTGTTCCCTAAATGCATCACTCTGTTCGTCCAAGCCATGACAAATCTTTCTTTGTAAGGTGTCAACCATGAATCTTTAACATAATCAACAAAAAGAATAATATCCGCACACACTAGCTCAAAGTGTTGCAAGTGATGATCATACTCCTCCACACTAGCCGAAAATACAATTTTTTTCCATAAATCCATTACTTCATCTTGTCTATCCTTACTCACATATTGTTTGCATCTTGCCCCAACATTTTTTTCAATATGAAAACGACACAGCAAATGAATTGAAGTAGGAAATACAACACCAATAGCATTCATCATGGCAAGATCTCTATCCGTCACAATAACTTTAGAAATTAAATTTTCAGATACGAACAATTGTCTTACCTTTTGAAATGCCCATATGAAGTTATCTTGTCGCTCTTGTTCCAAATAGGCAAATGCAACCGAAAATGTCAAACCAGTAGATGTTACACCGACAACTTCAAGCAACGGTAACCGATATCTATTTGTTTTGTATGTGCTATCACATATCAAAACAAAATGAAACGTGTTCAACAGCTTTATACAATCAGGATGCGTCCAAAATATATCTCTTAGAACATATGAATTATCTCGTCTTCTTGTCCAGTGCACATAATTTTCATTTTGTATTAACTTCAACAGATGTTGCACTTTTGTGTACGAACCTCTCAAAGATGATCGATAAGTACTTCTTGCTTTATATATTTGAGTGGAAATTGTGACATTATCTTTATTTTTCTCTTTCAAAGCATTCAAAATGAACCTTGGTGCAAGCTTATACTTTGTCATGTCATTGACAAATTTTTTCTCCTCTTCATTTAGACGCCCCAAATATGAATGACCGTCTAAAGTATTGGCTAAATCGTGATTGTGTGTTCCCAACGAACACTAATTTTCCATCCTTCATCCAAACTCGATTGTATACATCTGAGTTTAAACGGACAGTTTTCCTTGTGAGAACAAGTTACTGTTGATTTTGATTTTGATTTATATCTTCCGCCTCTTTCGCATCCTAAAATTAATTTGTTTTTTTCTGCCTCTCTTTCCCGTTGCTTTATCTGATCGAATGGTAACAATTAAAATTCCATTTTGCATTCCAATTTTTTTTGCCCATTCAAATACAGCTTCTCGAGAAGGAAATATCTACAAAACATATATTTCAAATAAAAATTTCAGAATAAAATAAATATTTAAAATAAAACATTAATACATGTTAATACATTAAATTTATCAGTTCTAAATTTAATTATCGGTAAAAATACCTGATCAGTGATAAATTTATCTGTAGAATCTATAGTCGCCGTTGTAGCAGGAACCTCAACTCTACTCATACCTGATTCTAAAAAGTTTACTCTATTTAATTAATAATAATAACAATAATATTAATACATATTGAAAAAATAAAGTAAAAGTTTTTCAAAATAAAACCTTCGAAACTTTGCCAAACCTGAAACTTCCGAAAAGTATTCGAATCTTTTCCCAAAATTGAAACTTTCAAATATGTTCGAAACTTTGCCCAAAATAAAACTTCCGAATGCTCTTCGGAACTTTGCCTTCAAAGTGAAACTTTCGAACTTTTCAGTTTCAACAAAAGTTTCGAAATTTTCACTGCGAATGTTTCAACAACTATGAAATTTTCGAAATTTTTACAAAAATACCTTCGAAAATTTGAAAGATTCGACTTCTACAATAAAATCCTAAAGTTCCGAGCTTAAAAAGTGATTTTTAATTTTTTACAAATAAATTTATAATTGGAAAATAGGATATTTTAGGCATTTTGAAAAAATGAGGGGTGGGAGGTTTAGGGGTAGGGGTGCATGGTATAAAATCCCTTTCTTGGATATTGTTATTTGCACATATTTACTAATACAGCCCATATCTTATTTGTATTCCCCCCCCCCCAAAAGTGTCTTTTTTCAAAAATTAAATTTTATATTTTGTTATATTTAAAATATAATTAATTATAAAATGGAAACAATAAGTATGAAATTGTAATTATTTACTTTCAGAAAGTTAATTCGAGCATCATTTCAAAATACAATTCGAAAAATTAATTTGTGATATGTTTCTATCTCGTAAAAATAATTTTTTTGTACCTTCTTAAACTCTCAAATCAGAGAACTTATGTTCTTACAATTACTAGAGATGCAAATATTTATGTTGATTTATTAGTCTCAATAAATTTTAGTTTTACTTTAAATTTCATCGTAATTGAGGATTCTTTTTGTTTTTTAGATATTTACCTTAACACAATGATGTAAAAGGAATTTGTTTCTTTGCAGAATTGACGTTACTCTCTAGTTTATTTTTCTTTTCAATAAAAAAAATATAATTTGAAATTGAAGTTAGGGAATGGTGTATTTCTGAAAGAAAAACAAAATTGAGAAAGGGATAAGGGGAGGTGTATAAGTGAAGACGCGTGTGAATAGAAATTATTGTCTTTCCTTTTCTACTAGGCTATTGTATTTTTAGAGTGGGCATTTACACATTACAGAATGCACAGTTGGAATTGGGCCAATGAGGCTAAATTTGAAGGTGGAACAAATATATAAAGCCCAATATATAACAACAACGTTTAACTTGATATATTTTATTTACTTCATAAAATTTAAACATATAAGTTGAATGATTTTTAGTCTTTATTTTTTGTATTTTTTTTAAAACTTTTGTGACATTAATCAAATAACCAAACCAACTGATTAAGCTCTGGCAGTTAATAAGTTTCCATTCATAAATTTCAGATTTGAATTATGACCTTGATCAAACTTTACTTATATTTTAACAAAATTTAAAATTACTGAAACATAATTCTCCAAAAATCAGGGAGTTTAAATAAAAATATAATATTTTTTATGAAAATACTCAAGTATCCAAGTAACATTGATATCGAAAAAAAGAAAAGAAAAATGAGATATCAAACCAATTATTAATGATCACACTTTATTGATGATTAATTGTTTCAAAAAATAAATTATAAAGATTTATTTCGACAACTTTTTTTATCAAATTTCCATGACTTTTTTGTAGAGAGAACCCATGATTCTCTTTTCTTATGCCACTTGAAATATACTATAATTTCAAACTTAATCATCAGAAACTTTTAAAGAAGGAGAAGATGATTGAGTTAAATCATTGATAGTAACACCTCATAAGGATGTTACAATAGTGATTTTAGAACATATATCTTTAGAGTAAACGATTGGATTGAGTTGTTAGAGTTGGTAATGTCTTTGGAATATCTTTGACGATCACTTGGCTAAGGATGGAGTTAAGAGTGCTATACAATCTCATTATAATTCATGAGCTCTTCGGGAGATATTTGTGATACTTTAATTTACACCATGTGGTTTTTTTTTTAATATTTTTTTTTAAAAATTAAAGAATGATAATAATTTACTTACAAGAATATAATACATTGATTGAGAAAAACACAAGTTTAAAGTTGATAAAACAGAAAATAGTACATATGTGAACAAATTAATATCATTCAGACTAATAACATAAAATGATAAATTGTTTACAAATGTGAAAATTAAAGTGTCAGAAATATCCGTGTCTCTAGATATATAACATTGACGACGCTAAAATTATTGATTGAATCTGGAACGAATTAAAGTCACAATATCAGAACCAAAGGAATATAACAATAAAATGATAAACAAAATAACGTTACACTAAGACGTCGAACAAAACAACGTTGCACTCAAACGATGAAATCACATACAAAAAACAAAAGAAAAACTAAATCTATGTGAAAATACTTATTTAGATAAAATGAGAGAACAAATGATTTAGAGAGATGATTTCAGACTAGGGATGATAATGTGTATCCACGGGTATGGAGAGTACTATTTCACTATCCTGCCCGTTGGATAAAAATGATAGCCGTATCCTATCTATATCCATGTGAAAATTCATTTAATGGATATTTGACGGATTATTAAATATCCACATGTTTTAACGAATATCCATGAATATCACTTTTAATGAGAAAAAAATCATTTTATGTAATTTTTTTGTTGTTGCCCTATTTAGAACTTTTTCCTATTTTGTCAAAAAAAAAATAGTAACATATAAAAACAATAATACATTAACACATAAATAAAATATATAAGAAAATTTCATCATAAAAATGTTTATTACATAAACAAAAACTATTATGACATATCAAATTTACTAATTTACAACTAACTTTTGTAGTTTTTTCTTTTGTAACAAAAAACTTAGTATTAAATATATTTTTGATTCCCTAGTTTTTTAATTGTGCAATTTTTGACCTTTTATTTCAAGTTGAGCAGTTTTGCTTCTCTATATTTATCTCATTGTTTAAACATATTACTCAATCCTATCTCCATCTCTCTCTAATTTATGCAACTTCTTAATTTGATTATTACTCCCTCTGCTGTTGCGTTTGCAAATTTTGTATGCTTACATTGTAAATTTGCAATTTAAATTTTAATATATATTAAAATATTATATTTAATTTATCAATTAAATATTTTTAAAATCTGGCACCCCGAAATTTTTGTTAAAACTCCATCACTGGTTATGCAGTTGTATGACAAGTAACTTAAAGTTAAATTATAGACTTAATTGCAATTTTGATCCTTTTATTTTCACTAATTCGCATAATTGATCTCTTTATCTAATAGTTTTGGTCATTTCTTTAATTTTTTTTAACTAAAAAATGGTAATTTGACATAAAAATTTATGACATAGTTATCTAAATGCATTAATTATTTATATGTTATTAATTAAATTACAAAAATGATAATTTTCATATGTTAAAACTAGAGTTTTTATATAATTTTATTACAATTTTATAGATATTAATCTTTTAACATTATTGTATCATGTGTCGCGTATCTTAAACTCTATTGCATTACCATTTTTTAGTTAAGAAATTCGAGGGAAGGAAAAAAAAATGTTTGATTCTAAAATAGGAGATCAATATAGTGAATTAGTGAAAAAAAGAGAAATTAAAACTACAATTAAACCTAAATTATAAGAATAATTTTGAACTTTAAAAATATATTATCTTTGTAAAAAAAGAATAAATTAAAATTTTGAAGAAAGGAATTATAAGAGAAAAAGTGGACTAAGAAAGAAAGAAAAAAAGTGTAAAAACAAAAAGTACATATGAAAAAAAGTATAATGGGAAAGTAATTCATTTAAAATCAGCCTCACGTTTTTTGAAAAACAAATTAACTTTTTATGGTCTTTTTATCTCCTATGTTTCTTTCATCATGAAAATATAGGTAAAGGGGTGGATTTGATGGTTCAAATTCAAACAAAATTTATTTGAGGGACGAAAAAGTGGTAAGAAAATAGATTTGAGAAGTAGATTGATGTATGAATATCTCGCAGGAGAGAGTGGCTTAAGAGTGGAAGAACAAATATTATTTAATTTTAGTTTGTGATGCAATAAAATACACTGATATTTTAACTATTCGATAGTTGATGGTTGCATATTTTGATGTAAAAGTATTTTTGTATGTCTAAATATTTGAATATGTTAGTTAGTAAAATTCTATAAATGAAAATAAAAAATATTATGTATTAATATTGATAAGTATTAATAACACTCACTTTTCAATAATGACTTTTTTATTAAGTAAATTTAATGTGAGTCCTACATATTAAAAATGAGTCAAACATAAAATTGTGGAATTCAAATGAATTCTAACTAATGAAATAACAAGTGTTAAAGTAGTGTTCAAAATAGTGTTCCTATCACTTTTTATTAATATAATCTAGTTATATTTTGATATTGTCAAAAGAGGAGAAAGAAATTATACATATAATTAATTTCTTTAAACATTTAAAAAAAAAATGGTATCCATGGACATTTATACATAGATACATATATCACAAAAATATATTATAAACGCATATTCACATTAATATAGGTGGATACAAATATTATTTTTATATAATAAAACAGATAACAGATGACAAATTTGTGAATCGATGTCATCACTAATTTAAATTGAACCCCTCTCAAATATATAAATTTTTTTGCGGTTGATAAGAAATGATTTTATTTGATTTAACCATATTCATCTACTACTAATAATAATAATTGAAGCCGGGTTTGAAACAGTAATACAATAATATAGGGAAGCAGATTCACACTGATATACCTCGGACTCGATGGAAAGTGAGTTTCCTCTGTGCTTCACAATTTCCCTTTTTCCTTTCCGTCACTGTACAAACTGTTCGGTACGCAAGTAAATGGAATTTATAGAAATATGGAACATATATACACGCATTTGGAATTTAATCCCATTGTTACGGAAAGAAAATAAGACACTAAGAAAATAGATAAATTGATCCAAAAATTGTATTTATTGGTTAAATTAATTTTTATATTTTGTAAATTGACAAACACATCTTAAAATTATAAAATATTAATTAAAATAGTTATTTTACAATTTTTTTGTTAGAAAATATGATGTTATACTATAATTAAATATATGATTTTTTTACGTTAATTTTATATCAATGTCATCTTATCAAAGACAATTTTACTTATAAAAATTGGTCAAGTCGATGAAAAATTTGTCAATATGTGTATTGACTAATTAGTTCATCAAATGTCTAAGATTGATAAGAAAATTAATAATATTTTGTAACAACATTGATGATAGACCAATAAAAGTTTAATTAGAAATAAAAATTTAGATAGTAACTATTTTGAATGATATTTTATAATTTTTATATAAGGGTCAACATCGATCTGATATGTGTGGAGTTAAAACTGAATTTTGTCAGATCATCTAAAATCGACCTTGCAATTTACATAATTTATTTTGATTGATTTTTACATTGGTTAGTGCGAATATGCGAGTTATACGCGTGAATTGGTTCGGATGATGAGTTGTTTTATTTCTCATAAAGATGTTAATTTTCTTTAACTTTTTGTTTAATTTATTTTCAAATTCATTTTTTTTTAAAAACATATTGGGTTGTCAATGCTTGAGTAATTTTTTTATTAAACAACTAATTTAATTTATTATACTGGTAGCATGCTTATTAAGTAAGAATGAGACATTCACTCTAAAAAGTTTGAGTTTTTATACCTAAAATTGCAAGTGAAACTGTTAGATTTAGATAATGGACATAAATCTATTTTTTTTCACCCACACACAACTACTCAAACACTTATATAGCTATATTTACAAACTGGTGTGATGCTAACTCGTTATAACCCATCTACGTATTAAATTAGCCTATTCAAATTACTCAAGTTCTGTATGATCAATTAATTTTGCTCATTCATATTTTTATGGATGTATTTATCAATTTACAAATTCAAAAATTAATTTAATTGATATTTACAAATCTTAAAAGACTAATTTATCCGTTATTATTGACATGCCAATTATGAATAAGAAATTTCAAAATTTCTCATTTGAGTAATTAAAATATTAACAATTGATAAAAGTTTTCTTTTATATGGTCCGAATTATTGATAAAAGTTATTAATGACGTAAATAATATGCAAAATTTCATCAATATTTTTAGAATGGTGTAATTTAGGTGATCTAAATTATAATCTGACCATCTATTTTCTAGTAATACAAGTACCACACATTAATTGAGGTCATGATTAAGTGGTTAGAGTTTAGTTTTGTAATTTTAATATATTGAGTTAAAATTTTTTTGTATTATTTTGTAAAATAATTATTAATATAAATAAAATTTTTCCTTTTTTAATTTTTATTTTAAAAAAATATGACTTTAAAAGGTCACTAAACAGTCTAATAATATTATTAAAATATAATTTGATATATATATATATATATATATTTATAAAGATTTAATTCATATATACGATTAGTATAAATAGTTTGTATATTGACAATAATTAAAGTATTAGAAAATTTGACTTTGACTATAGCTATTTCTCTAACAATATGTTTATAAATAATTATAACGTATTGATTGTGTAAAACTTTTACAATCACAATGCATAATACATAAACTCAAATAAATATATATTAAGATATAATTTGATCCATCTATAAAACTTTTATATATTAATTTTATCAATTTATATACACAAACACTTTTGAATCTTTCTTGATTTAAAATTTATTAAAAGTTAAATTTCAAGTCGTTCAAAGATCAATTCTAATTCACCTTTATAAGTCATATATAAAACCAAAAAAGAGAAAAAAGAAAAGCTTGTGAGACCCTACGTTCATATTAATTTCATTTGCTCCCTAAAAGCTAGTCAGCGTAAGGCGAAATTGCAAAGAAATGAGGCCAGAATGTGATCAAGCACTATAAAACAAAACACATAAAAGAGATAGCTTCTAATTAACGACTACATTTTATTTTATGTGTGAAATGAAACGTCCAGAAGAACAATGTGTGCTATGAATCAATATCATTCAAAGTCAATTACGATGGGACCCAACCAAAGTAATTTTTTCAGATAACCTATGTCACACCTCTAACAAGTGTTACGTGATTTCCATTTTCTAATCTTATTATTAGATATATAAAAATAAATCAATACATAAATGATACAAGGGTTAAATACATTATAACTACATTTTTTTTTATTATTACATTCAAAGAATTGACTTGTTTTTTTCTCTTAAATTTTTAACAAAAATAAAGAATCCAATGATGGAAAGTATATCCTACTTCTCGATTTATAAAACTTTTCTGAAATAAGATTTTCTCTATTTCTTCCTCTTATATTTACGGAGCATTTGAAAAGAGACAAACACAAATATTAAAAAACTTCAAAAATTTAATAAGAATAAGAATCACTTAGTGGTAAAATGTATTAACTATTTTTTTATATCTATTTTTTTTTTCCAAATACACCATAAATAGAGGAAGAAGAAACGAAGACGACTTATCTCATTTACCCTATGTAAGATTGGTAGATATTGAAGTTCTTTTTGTTGTTGTTGAAAAAGAAGGGGTCAATCCCCAAGAAACAAAAAGAAACAAAGCTAAAAATATTTAGAAAAAACAACCAAACACTATATCAAAAGCTAAAAATGTTTTAAAAAACCAACCAAATTCATACATCACGGCGAATAAAGAGAAATCATGAATTATATAAAAAACACAGTCAATCTAAAAAAAGACCAAATTTAATAAAAAAATATATATACTATTTAACTGATTTTATAATAAATTCGAGACAATTTAAAATGATCAAACTTTATAAACTCTCTTCTTTCACTTTTTTCACGTTAAAATAATTCTTCAAAATTAATAACACATAATTGGATACTAATATATATTACATTACATAACGAATTGTTATTTTTTTTTTCATTCCCCTCTCACAATTCTCTTAACTCACTTATATTTTACTTATTTTTTTCTTTCACCTTTTCTCTATTTCTTGTGTCTCACGAGGCTACGACTAAGTCACTAGTGTCTATTATTGATGATATATTATTCTTTCATATTTGAAGTTTCTACCGTCACTAATGGAGTTAAAAAGTTTGTACCTGGTGATACATCTCCTTGATACGCCACTCATCCCATGACCGTTGATCTGCGAAAAATGCAAACTAAACAAATACACAAATATAAGGACTAATGTTTCACACTAAATATATAGTATACTTTTCTAACATAAGGACTAATATTTATTTTCAATAAAATTCGGCTGCCACCATATTTAGATGGCTGTTGTTTTGCCACCTTCCAAAATTGTTATTTATATTTGTCCACCTTATAATTTATATATCTATGAGCAAGTGGGGGTGTAGTTGTTAACTGTTAGGATTTAGAATAAATGATATATAATCATATAAAATATAGTTGGTTTGAAGAAATACTAGGTTCGGTACGGTAACAGCTAGCTAGCAACCATAGTTTTAGAATATATTTTTCAAATGAACATATGGTGAGACAGATACTGTTTCCTCTTTTTATGTGTATATGGGTTGAATTGGTTGTTTTGTTTTTGTCAAATTCGATACTCAAATTGACTAATTTTATTTGGATTGGATTCACCTTTTAACCTATGATTTTTCCATCAAATCCGAACAAAATTAATTCAATTATAAGTGAATTGGGTTCACGGGTAATAAAAAAGTTTATTTTAAAAAAATGTAATTAAATTTAAATACTTGTGTTAAGACAAACTGTCATTTTGAAGTTTTGATGAAAATAAACAAATGTTAATTAAAAACGTTAATTATGACTATAAATGTTATGTTAATTTAATTTGTACTTTTGAGTGTATTAATTCCAAGATAGGTTTCAAGCAAAACAAAGAAATCAGCATAATAAAACATAAATCTGAACAAAGAACATTCTTGACAAAATCTGAAAAACAGAGAATGTTCTTCAAGTCCAAGTATGGTCAAAACAGCTTCAAGATCAATCAATCTCCATTAATTGAATAAAGATATTGCCTCTGGAATTTACATCAATATTATAAGTACTTGACAAGGAACAAATATGATCCATTCTAATCAAAGAAGTCATTCAAATCACAAAGGACAGAAGCTATGAATTAAGTTGGTCCAAACAAGATTGAATAGTCTCCAACTTAACTGTCAAGAATGATAAACGATCTTGACAATATGCAAGGCATCAGGACAAATTCCAGAATGATTAGAAAATCATCCAGATTGATTATCAATCTCCAGAAAACTCAAAAGCTCAAAAGTCCAGATTGATCATCAATCTCCAGCAGCTTCAGTAAAGCATTATGCAACAACTCTTCATGATTGTTCAAATCTGTTTTAACAAGGATCAAGACTCCAGTTCAAGCTAAAGGCATCATCACATATCTGAAGTATTAAACAATCATTAGACTCAAAAGAATCTGATTAAGAACAAAGATTTCAGCCCAGTCAAAACATAACTTAACAATAGTCAAAAGCTGAAATATTTTTAATCAAAAATATTGGTTCTAGTCAAGCCTGACAAGAACACTTCCAAAGGCTCTCTTGACCTTCATTAACTGCTCTCAAGCCTATAAAAGGAAGGTCAATGCTCAAGGAAAACGCAGAAATTCAAGTGCTAATCAATTGATCAAATTATTCACTCACATACTTGAAATTCTCCCAATTCTCAAGAGAGTCAACTTTGTTTTAATTCAATCTATTGTTATACTTATTTTGAATCTCTTGTAAAGAATATAATCTCAAACATGAGTTGAGACATCTCAGATTCTAAACAAACAATCTCATTATTATTGTTTAAAAACTCAAGACTATAAGTGTTGAGTATAGTTTGAGTAGATTGTAAGAAACCCTTTTATGGTTAAAAGGTAAAGTGTAAACTCCTATCTAAATATTGATAGATAGACTCATTGTGTATCTTTATGGGTGAAAAGATTACAGATTGTAAACAGATCAAGATCGATCTAGACTAGGTGCTTGAAATCAGGAAGATTCTTGTTTTAAACACTTAGTGGAAAATCTCACAATTGTGAGTACTGGACGTAACCCAAATTGGGTGAACTAGGATATATCCTTGTGTGGTATCTCTTATCCTTTATCTCTTTTTTAAATCTGATTGATTTTCAAGTTAAAAATACAAACTGTTTTTCTGATTTTTAACTAACCAAGAACGTTATCTGTTTTCTGTTTTCTTAACCAAGATCATTCTTCAGTTAAAATCTTAAGTTTTTTTAGGAAATTTTAAAAAGGAAGATTTTCAATTCAAACACCCCTTCCTTGTAAATCAATTTTGCTACTTCAACTTGAACATTTAAAAAATAATAAAATTATATTGCAACGTTTCATTTAATACTTAAAATACATTCACAAACATATCAAAACATTTAAATTAGTAACAAATTCTCAATCGTAGTCCGACAACTAAATTTTAACTATACATCAATAGTAAAAAAACAAATAAAAATATATATGTCACGTCAGTGGGTTGGGTTCGTGAGATCAAAAAGTTAAATTCGACACCCGACTAAAAATAATTGAATTTCAATTAGTTGGTTCGGATTAGACCCGAACTTGAATAAATTAGATCAAAACGAGAGTTAAATTAAATTGGATAATCGGATCCGCTGGTTTATCCGTATTCATATACACCCCTACCTCTTTCACTCTAATATCCTAAGATTGTATACCAAATAAATGCTCCTTTCCCGAATTGGTGTATTAAATAGAATACTCTGTAAACACTGAATTTAAGTACGTGCAATAAAATGTTGAAAAACAGATTTTTATTTGTTTATTTTTTATATATGTGTGCGCTAATAGTATTGTAGAAGATACTGGAGTAGGGATAATTTTCAAGTTAAAACCTTAGCAATTGAAAATGGTATTGCAATTGAAAGCGGTATTGCAATAAGAAAAAATATTAAGTTGACAAATGATGCATGTTGGCATCTTTAGAACCACTTATTTTATAGTAATTGAGTTGTTTTACGTTGAAGAATTAAAAACATACAACATCTAGAGATCTTGAGTTGAAGTCCTAAAAATACAACATCACATAATTTGGATTTGGACGAGACGATGAAAGTTTATTTACAATATATATGTAATCGGATTATACATGCCAACATGTTTTTCTATATGTAACCTTAACAATTGAAAATGGTATTGCAATTGAAAGTGGTATTGCAATAAGAAAAAATATTAAGTTTGACAAATGATGCATGTTGGCATCTTTAGAACCACTTGTTTTTATAGTAATTGAGTTATTTTATATTGAGGAATTAAAAACATAGAACATATAGAGATCTTGAGTTGACGAGTTGAAGTCCTAAAAATACAACATCACATAATTTGGATTTGGATGAGACTTGATGAAAGTTTATTTACAATATATATCTAATCGGATTATACATAACTTGAGAAATTAGTGTTTTTAGTTGTCTGCGACGTATATTGAGAAAAATCCAAGTTTTATATAGAATAAAAATAAGGTGTGACAAGACTTTATAAAGATAAATATTATTCATCTTACAAGTTATACGAATGACTTAGGCCCAACTTAAATTTTAAAGTAAAATCAAAATCTATATATTGGACCGTCCATTAATTATATTCACTCATCAAGTTCAATTGAGGTAGGAAGGTTCGCGAAGAAATGCGGAAAACGATCGTTCGGTGTTAGATTGCCTATTATTATACCTTTCCGGAAAGGGAATCGCGCCACAAACACAACTCACAGCTTTGCTGTGATATATGGGCTCCAGATCCGTTTTGGGATCGTTGTGAGCCTAAAAACAACATTTTAAGTTTTTCATGTAATTTCCAACTTTTTATGTTTTGCCTAATTTTTGCACAAGGGTTTCTATTAAGTAATTAAAGACTTCCTATGCTGTAACGGAAGGTACCTTTTAATTAAAAAATTGATTTCAAGAGTTTTCTCTTTTTTGGTGGATTCTAGAACTTGTTTGTTCTTTCGGATTTAGCGCTTGCTAATATTTTGTGATTCCGACTGCGTCAGGTGGCATCAGAGCAGGCTTTCTCCTGTTTCTTTTCGTAGCTTGAACAACCATGGGAGATCAACCAGTCACAAGAGCAGACATCGAGGGTATCACCGCGGCTTTTACCACGGCCCTTAATGCTTTGACTACGCAGATGGCGACTTTGACGAATCAAGTGAACGCCATCAATGATAGGAGGGACAAAGGCAGGAGAGACGAACCGCCCAGGCGTCCACATGGAGGCTTGCAGGCTCGTGTTGAATCAGACTCTAGTTCCGAAGAAGAGATCCCGGAGGAGAATCAGGGTTGCGATAATCAACAGAATCGCAACGACTATAGAGTGAAGGCTGATATCCCGTTGTTCTACGGAACTATGGCAATTCGATTGAAGAGCACTGCTGCTGTGTGGTGGGATAAGCTTGTTGTCCAGAGGCAGCGCCAGAGGAAAGCGCCAATCAAAACGTGGAGGCGAATGAAACAGTTGATGCTGGAGCGTTTCTTGCCTGAAGATTATGAGCAGATTCTATACAAGATGTATATCAATTGCGTTCAGGGTAGAAGGAGCGTGACCGAGTACACAGCAGAGTTCATGCGTTTCTCGAAACGCAACGAACTAGGGGAAACTGAGAGTCAAAAAGTGACTCGCTATATTAATGGCTTGAAGGGGTCGATCTAGGAGAAGATGGGTCTGCAGACTGTCTGGACTGTAACAGAGGCCTCTACGCTAGCCTTGAAAGCGGAACTAATAGAGAAATCCCCCATAAATTTCTCATCTTTTCGCAGATTCACTCCACAGGGTAATTCTGAAGTTGCAGGTGATAAGGATAAGAGCGTTGCTGCTAAGGATTCTAACTCCTCAGCAAAGGAAACTGGTGGAACCAGTAGTGCTACGCCCAACAAGAGGGCGAACCAGAAGTCATCCAACCCATACGCGAAACCGACAGGAGATAAGTGTTTCCATTGCGGTGGGCAGGGTCACAAGTCGAATGTTTGCTCTTCCAGGAGAACGACTGCAGTCTTGAATGAGAAGTCTGAGGAAGAGGAAGAAAGCAACGAGTATGACGGTGTTGAGTTCGCTGAAGAAGCGGTGAACTTTGTGCTGTAGAGAGTCCAGTTGTCTTCAAAGGAGAAGGGGCAAAGAAAGAATCTTTTTAGAACACACTGTTCTATTAAGAATAAGTTGTGTAATCTGATCGTGGATAACGGGAGTACAGAGAACTTGGTCTCCCAGAAGCTGGTGGAATACCTAGAGTTGTCGACAGAACCGCATACCAAGCCTTATGCTTTGGGCTGGGTGAGTAAGAGTTCGCAGGTCAAGGTGACGCATACTTGCAAGGTGCCTATTTCCATCGGAATATGGATGTGTGTCATGTCCTACTGGGGCGACATCGGCAGTATGACAATGATATCACGTATAGAGGCAGAGATAATGTGATGATGTTCACCTGGGGAACACACAAGATAACTATGGCCTCGGTTAATGGTTTTAATAGAAGAACAGGGAAGGAGAAGTCCAATTTTCTTCTTATGACGCATGATGAGCATGATTTGACTGATGCCTTCAAGGAAATTGAGTGGTTTTGCCCAGTGGTGGTCAAGGGTTTGCTGAGTGCTATGAAAGAGGAGCCTGAACCACCGAAAGAGGTGCAGGAAATGTTGACGGATTTTGAGGAGTTGATCTCGGATGAGCTACTCAACGACTTGCCTCATATGCGAGATATTCAACATCAGATTGATTTAATTCCGGGTTCCAGCCTGCAAAACCTGCCTCATTACCGCATGAGTCCCAAGGAGAACGAGATATTGCAGGAGCAGATTGAGGATTTGCTAAAGAAATGGTTCATTAGAGAGAGTATGAGCCCATGTGCAGTTCCAGTGCTTTCGGTGCCTAAGAAGGGCAATCAGTGGCGGATGTGCGTTGACAGCAGAGCCATCAACAAGATAACGATCAAGTACAATTTTCCCACTCCTCGTCTGGAGGACATGCTTGATGAGCTATCGGGGTCTAAGGTGTTTTCGAAGATAGATCTACAGAGTGGTTTGTTGTGGAAAAAACCTTTTTGTTATATGTTTTAATGACAACAAACCTTTTGAATTAAATGATTAAGTTTTATGAATGGTGGTCTACTAATGATTTCACTTAAGTTTTGTTTAAGGAACATGAATGCATAAGTGAACAAAGCAAGAATCCATTTACTTCATCAAAATGCACAAATGTGATCAATTACAATCAAAAGAAGCCATTCGAATCACAAAGAAAAAAGGCCATGAATCAAAGCTGCCCAAGAAAGACTGAACAGTCTCCAGAATGTCTAGAATTAACAATCAATCTCCAACATGTTAAAGATTCAAGGAAAGCCAAGAAATCAGCATAAAGAACACTCTTGACACAATCTGGAAAAATAAAAGATGTTACCCGGAGTCATCACCAGAAGATGAAGTCATTACCAGAGGATGATGATGTCACCAGAAGAAGACGTCGCCAGAGGATACATCCAAAAGACGTGATATGATCCTGGTTGTCATGAATCACTTTGAGGATCGTTCTAGGTAGGAAACTTCTAGATTTGAGCCAACGACACGTTCTGTTGGAGAACGCAATAACCGGGACTTCGAAAGTCAGAATCAGACGATTCCAAAACGAGGTGAAAGATGACATTCCGAAACGCAAGTTAGACTTTTGAATCACCGAAAACAAGTACGTAGAACTCAAGATATGATCGCAGGTTACTAAACACGAAAATTGATAGAATTTGAGTAATAGGGTTTGATCTAAAGGAAATTCTAAGTTCAAAGTGAATTCTTTCAAGAACTCTAGAGAGCAAAGCCTCACAAAAATAATGTTCAAAATCTGCCGATACAAAAAATAAGGGTTTGCCTTTTATAGTGGCAACTCCTTACAAGTTCTGTAAAATTAGCCCAATTCATGTTTCTACAATTAGACCCAAATTTTCTTATTAATTCAGTCTACTAATTAATTAAAACTAATATTAAAATCTGATAACACATAGATGCCGCCTTCATTCCTTAACTCCTTCAATTTGAATTAAACAATTTATTATCTTGGGCTTCAATTCTTCATGACTTGTACTTGCTTCAAATAATGTGGTTATCAAGCTATTTAAAACCTCTTTTGCTTTCTTTGACCTTGCTCTT
Organism: Cicer cuneatum; assembly: GCA_037974295.1. Classification (NCBI taxonomy): domain Eukaryota; kingdom Viridiplantae; phylum Streptophyta; class Magnoliopsida; order Fabales; family Fabaceae; genus Cicer; species Cicer cuneatum. The sequence goes on along the minus strand of JBBPBO010001985.1, from coordinate 69,362,947 downwards.
GTCATTGGAGTTCCAAGACCTTGAATATCCTCTATGTTTCCTTCCTTGGTTATGCATTCTATGTCTTCATCATTCCCTCCTTCTTGAACTGAATTTGCTCTCAAATTGCAATTTGCTTCAACTACATCATAAGGAGACAAGTCAGCCACATTAAAAGTAGGACTAACACCATACTCACCCGGAAGATCTATTTTGTACGCATTATCATTAATTTTGGATAGCACTTGAAAAGGTCCATCTCCCCTTGGTTGAAGCTTAGATTTTCTTTGAAAAGGAAATCTTTCCTTCCTGAAATGAACCCAAACCCAATCACCTGGTTCAAACACAACCTTTTTCCTTCCTTTATTAGCTTGTCGAGCATAGCTATCCACTTTCTTTTCAATTTGTGCCTTTACCTTCTCATGCAATTTTCGAACATATTCAGCCTTAGCGTTCCCATCCTTATGAATTAGAATAGAACTACTTGGCAAAGACATTAAATCAAGAGGAGTGAGAGGGTTAAAACCATAAACAATTTCAAATGGAGAATAACGAGTAGTGCTATGAACAACCCTATTATATGCCCTTAGAAGAGAAGAAAGAGTTCGATTCACATGGGGCAAACATTCTTCCCATGTCTTAATATTCTTTTGGATTACAGCCCTTAGAAGAGAAGAAAGAGTTCGATTCACTACCACAGTTTGGCCATCAGTTTGTGGGTGGCAAGTAGTCGAAAAGAGAAGTTTAGTTCCAAGCTTACCCCAAAGTGTCCTCCAAAAGTGACTAATGAATTTATTGTCTCGATCACTCACAATGCTTCTAGGTATACCATGAAGTCTAACTACTTCTTTAAAGAACAAATCTGCCACGTGACAAGCATCATCCACTTTTCTGCAAGGTATGAAGTGAGCCATCTTGGAGAATCTGTCCACCACTACAAAAATTGAATCTTTTCCGCTTTTAGACCAAGGAAGACCTAAAACAAAATCCATGGAAATATCAATCCAAGGGGAGTTAGGTATTGGTAACGGAGTATACAAACCATGAGGCATAACTTTAGACTTAGATTTCTTACAAACAATGCATCTGTCACAAACTTTGTGTACATCATGTTTCATGTGTGGCCAATAAAAATGTTCATGCAGCATGTCTAAAGTCTTTTGTACCCCAAAATGTCCCATTAATCCCCCTCATGTGCTTCCTTCACAAGTAAATCCCTAATGGAACTTTTCGGCACACATAACCTCTTTTCTTTAAACAAATAGTTATGATGCTTAAAATACCCATTTTGGGCCACATGTACACAAGATTTATATATTTGAGAAAATTCAGGATCATGTTCATACAATTCCTTAATTACCTCAAAACCAATAAACTTAGTTTCAAGAGTAGAGAACAAAACATACCTTCGTGAAAGTGCATCAGCAACAACATTTGACTTACCTTTTTTATGCTTGATCACGTACTGAAATTGCTCAAGAAATTCAACCCACTTGGCATGTCTCTTGTTGAGCTTACCTTGGCTCTTTAAATACTTCAATGATTCGTGATCACTATGTATTACGAATTCCTTTGGTAAAAGGTAGTGCTGCCATGTTTGTAATGCTCTAACTAATGCATACAACTCTTTATCATATGTAGGATAATTAAGAACAGCACCATTAAGTTTCTCACAAAAATAAGCAAGGGGATGCCCTTCTTGCATCAAAACAGCCCCTATCCCCACATTTGATGCATCACATTCAATTTCAAAAGATTTAGAGAAATTAGGCAATGAAAGAATAGGTGCATAAGTCAATTTGTCTTTGAGGGTAGCAAATGCTTGTTCTTGTTTTTCACCCCATTTAAATCTCACATTCTTTTTAATCACTTCATTTAAAGGTGCAGCTAATGTACTAAAATCTTTAACAAACCTCCTATAGAAACTAGCTAAGCCATGAAAGCTTCTTACCTCGTGAACATTGTTAGGAGTTGGCCACTCCTGAATAGCTTTCACCTTCTCTTGATCAACCTGCACTCCCTGTGAGCTAATAACAAAACCAAGAAAAACAACATGATTTGTATATAAAACACATTTTTCCATGTTTGCATACAATTTCTCACGCCTAAGAGCTTCCAACACACTTCTCAAGTGCAAAAGATGATCATCATAAGATTTGCTATAAATCAAAATGTCATCAAAGTAGACCACAACAAATTTCCCTAGAAACTCCCTAAACACATGGTTCGTCAACCTCATGAAAGTGCTAGGTGCATTTGTTAATCCAAAGGGCATGACTAACCATTCATACAAACCATATTTTGTTTTAAAAGCTGTTTTCCATTCATCTCTTTCTCTAATCCTAATTTGATGATATCCACTTTTAAGATCAATTTTGGAAAACACACAAGCACCATGCAATTCATCCAACAAATCATCTAGTCTAGGAATAGGATGTCGATACTTTACCATGATATTATTAACGACTCTACAATCAGTGCACATCCTCCAAGTCCCATCTTTCTTAGGCACAAGAATAACAGGGACTGCACATGGACTTAGGCTCTCTTGCACCCATCCTTTTTGCATCAAGTCTTCAACTTGCCTTTGGATTTCTTTGGTCTCTTGGGGGTTAGCCCTATATGCTGGCCTGTTGGGCAATGAAACACCTAGAATGAGATCAATTTGATGTTCTATACCTCTTATAGGTGGTAGGCCTCGAGGAGCCTCTTTCGGAATTACGTCTTCAAAATCCTGCAACAAAGAAACAACTTCACTAGGAAAAGAATTAATAAGACCTGCAACCTTTGAGTCACTCTCCTTTCTCAAAAGCAATAACATTGGTTTTTTTAATTGCATAGCTTTTTTTTACCTCTTTTTCTCTTATGAACAAATTTTGTGTTTTTCTCTCTCTCTTTTCACTCTCTTGTTCTTTTCGCTCTTTCTTTTGACTCTTTTTTTCTTTTCTCTCTCATTTTGGATTCATCCTCACTAACCTCTCTTGGAGACAAAGGAGCAAGAGTAATTTTGCGTTCTTTATGTACAAAAGAGAACTTATTTGTATAACCATCATGATTGCTTTTCTTATCATACTGCCATGGTCTTTCGAGAAGTAAATGACAAGCATCCATTGGAACTACATCACATATAACTGTATCCTCATACTTCCCAATAGAAAAATTCACCTCTACTTGCTCACTCACAACCTGCTCGCCTTCCTCACTAAGCCATTGAAGTTTGTATGGTTCTGGATGGGGTTTAGCCACCAGGTTCAGTTTTGACACCATTCTTGCACTTGCAACATTAGTGCAACTTCCTCCATCTATAATTAAAGAGCATAACTTACCTTGGATGAGACATCGAGTATGAAAAATATTCTTCCTTTGTGTGTCATCCAAGTCTCTTGATTGACTGCCCAACATTCTTCTAACCATGAACAAGTCTCCTCCCTCAGCAACTTCATCCTCATTCTCTTCATCACTAGATGTAGCAGATTCAGAAGATGATCCACTAGAAATATCTCCATTCTCCTTAAGCAACATGGTCTTCTTAGTTGGACATTCAGAAGCTATGTGACCTCTTCCCAAGCATTTGAAACATTTAATTTCACTACTTTTTGTTTTCTTATGAGCATCATTGGATTTATTTTGAATTCTCTGAGGTGCAACCGTGGAGGTGTTTGATGAAGTACTTCACTCCTTCTTATTTCTATCCCTCCAACTAGAGGAATTAAAGTTAGAAGAATTCTTTCTGATACCTTTTCTCTTTAGTTGTTGTTCTACCTTAGTAGCTTGATGCACTAAGTCCTCCAACTCCACATAATTTTGTAATTCCACAACATCATTTATATCACTATTCAGTCCTTGTAAGAAACGTGCCATAGTAGCTTCCCTATCTTCACTAATATTGGCTCTAATCAAGCACACCTCCATCTCCTTATAATAATCATCCACACTTTTGCTACCTTGTGTGAGCCTTTGAAGCTTGTTGTGAAGGTCTCTATGATAGTAAGAAGGAACAAATCTCTTCCGCATTAACCTCTTCATCTCCACCCAGCTATCCACCATTGGTTCTTCATACCTCACTCTTTCTTTTTTTAATTGGTCCCACCAAATAAGTGCATAATCAGTAAATTCCATGGCTGCCACCTTTACCTTCTTCTCTTCTGTGTAATTATTGCAAGAAAAAAGTTGTTCGATTTTCATCTCCCACTCAAGGTAAGCCTCCGGATCACTTTTCCCCTAAAACGATGGTATTTTAAGCTTCACTCCCTCTATTCTATCTCCTCTACCACCATCTTCAGTTTCTCTTCTCCTTCTTCTACCTCCTTCATCACCATGATTTTCGTGATTTTCTAACTGTTCAATTCTAGCATGTAAATCTTCAGTATGTTCCCTCAGCATTCTTTGCATTTGAGCAGTTATAGCTTCTACTAACAATCTGTTGTTTCCCCCTTGAGGAGGGGTATCATCACCACTTATTTCTGCCATATCTTAAACAAAAAGAAAACAAACAAAAGTGAAAGAACAGGACCTCACCACACAGCTCACGTGTTTACACTCTTGAATTTATCACTCGTGTTTCACTCAATATCGGCTTTTTCAATAATGAATCCCTCTTGCCTTTTTCCACTCAATTGCTCTCTTCAAGTTCTTAATTGAATCAGCAAGAACCTCAATATTTTGAACCAAAAAAAAATTGGCACGAAGACTTAACGAAACACAAAGCAATAGTAATGTGATTGAAAAAAATATATTATTTTTAGGAATTTTGTCAAACAAGTCGTGTGCAGTACTTTTTTTTTTGTATATTTTTTTTTTGTATCTCTTTTTTTTTTAAAGTAGCAGCAACACACAAACAATTCAAACAAAAGAAACACAACTAACACTTTATGTTTCACAAAAAAAATAAAAAATGCATAAACAGAATTTTACTCAATTCCAAACCTAGAGACAAGCTCTGGTACCAAATTATATGATCCTGGTTGTCATGAATCACTTTGAGGATCGTTCTAGGTAGGAAACTTCTAGATTTGAGCCAACGACACGTTCTGTTGGAGAACGCAATAACCGGGACATCGAAAGTCAGAATCAGACAATTCCAAAACGAGGTGAAAGATGACGTTCCGAAACGCAAGTTAGGCTTTTGAATCACCGAAAACAAGTACGTAGAACTCAAGATATGATCGCAGGTTACTAAACACGAAAATTGATAGAATTTGAGTAATAGGGTTTGATCTAAAGGAAATTCAAATTACTATTTAACAATGAACCAAGAGAAGAATGGCGCCACAATCTAAGGATTGATAAGCCAAAAGAACGCCACAAGGATTAACAACCTTGATAAGTTCAAAGTGAATTCTTTCAAGAACTCTAGAGAGCAAAGCCTCACAAAAATAATGTTCAAAATCTGCCGATAAAAAAAAATAAGGGTTTGCCTTTTATAGTGGCAACTCCTTACAAGTTTTGTAAATTTGGCCCAATTCATGTTTCTACAATTAGACCCAAATTTTCTTATTAATTCAGTCTACTAATTAATTAAAACTAATATTAAAATCTGATAACACATAGATGCAGCCTTCATTCCTTAACTCCTTCAATTTGAATTAAACAATTTATTATCTTGGGCTTCAATTCTTCATGACTTGTACTTGCTTCAAATAACGTGGTTATCAAGCTATTTAAAACCTCTTTTGCTTTCTTTGACCTTGCTCTTGTCATTGGAGTTCCAAGACCTTGAATATCCTCTATGTTTCCTTCCTTGGTTATGCATTCTATGTCTTCATCAAGACGTCACCAGATGATACCTTCAGAAGACGTCGCCAGAGGATACCTCAAGAAGACGTCACCAATGGATACCTCCAAATGACATCACCAAAGGATACCTCCAGATGACATCACCAGAAGATACCTCCAGAATACTATCAGAGGATACCTCTAGAAAATACAATCAGAGGATACCAGAAGATATCTCTAGAGGATATCAGAAGATACCTCCAGAGGATACCAGAAGATGCCTCCAGAGGATACCAGAATATATCACCAGAGGATCTCTCTACAAATTTAAGAGCCCAGAATACGCATCACTAAAGATCAAGACTCATTTGCCATTCAGAGGAAGAACCAAGTCTGTTCTTGAACATCAGAATGTCTAGAATGATCAGATCAGTCTTCAGAATAATCTTCTGTCAAGAATGATAATCAGTCTCTAGAAATGATCATCAATCTCCAGAATCATTATCATTCTCCAACATGTTAACATCAATCTTCAGTTTGATAACATCAGTTCAGAATGATACAATCATTCTCCAGCATACTGAACATCATTCTCCAGCTTGACTGCCAAGAACGTTGAACGATCTTGAAGTATATTTACATCAAAGCAGATCCAAGAAAAGATCAGGAAGACATCCAGAATGATCAAAGCTGAACCTCCATATTGATTATCAATCTCCAGAAAGTTCAGATACTAGGACTCTAGATTAATTATCAATCTCCAGAATTTTCATTAACATTCTGCAGAAGTTCATCATCATTCTCCAAGCTGTTTTGACATAATCAAAACTCCAGATCAAATCAAAGATATTAACAAATATATTTGAAGTACAAAGGATCATTAAACAAAGGAAATCTGATCAAGAATCAAAGGTTTCAGCCCAATCAAAATAGAAATTAAAAATAGTCAAAAGCTGGATTATTTTTAATCAGAAATATTGCCTTTGGTCAAGCCTGACAAGAGCACTACCAACGGCTCTATTTGACCATCATTAAATGCTCTCACAAATATAAAAGGAAGGCCAAAGCTCAGGATGAAACAAGAGCTTCAAGTATCAAGAAAAACATCACTCACACACACTTACATACTTGAAAGCATACTCAGATTCTATCCAAAAATCAAAGACATTCAAGTGCCAAGATATATCATCAATCACTCACATACATATTTGAAAATCTCTCATCACTTAAAAGAATTAGCAGGTCAAGTTCTTATTTACTCTGATACATTTGTACTGAATTCTTTGTAAATAATCGAATCTCAAACAAGAGTTGATACATCTCAGATTCTAACAAAACAATCTCATCACTATTGTAAAACTCAAACTATAAGAGTTAAGTATAGTTTGGGGTAGATTGTAAGAAATCCTATCAAGATTGGTAGGTGATTTGATTAATCTCTTTCTGGATGGAATTAGATTAAAGTCTATAACAAAGATCAAGGTTGACCTAAGCTAGGTGCTGTAAAAACCAAGATGGTTCTTGTTTTAAACATTTAGTGGAAAATCTCACCGTTGTGAGGACTGGACGTAGCCCGGGTTGGGTGAACCAGGATATATATGTGTGTGATATCTCTTCCCTTATCTCTATTTACTTTCAGTCTTTTAATTATCAAGTTAAATAGATAAACTATATTGTTAATTTTAACTAACCAAGAACGTTCTCTATTTTCTGGTGAAAGCCAAGAACGTTCTCTGTTTTATGTTTTCACAACCAAGATCAATCTTAAGTTATTTTCATAAGTTTCTAACAGGAATTTTAAAAGGGCGAATTTACAATTCAAACCCCCCTTTCTTGTAAATCGACATTGCTACTTCATGGTTACCATCAGATATGAATTAGACCTTTACGAGTGGTTGGTCATGCCTTTCGGGTTATCCAACGCCCCCAATACTTTCATGAGGCTGATGAATCGGGTTCTTCACCCTTTTACTAGTTCTTTTGTGGTGGTTTACTTTGATGATATTCTGATTTATAGCAAGACCAAGAAGCATCATCTAGGGCATTTGAAGCAAGTGCTACAGGTCTTGCAAGAGAACCAGTTATACATCAACATGAAGAAGTGCACCTTCTGTACCAACAAGCTGTTGTTTCTGGGTTTTGCTATTGGTGAAGATGGGATTCAGGTGGACGAAGAGAAGGTAAGTGCTATCAGAAACTAGCCTGCACCTAAGTCTGTGACGGAAGTACGCAGTTTCCATGGCCTGGGTACCTTATATAGGAGGTTTGTGCACGACTTTAGCACTATTATTGCGCCGATCACCGAGTGCCTGAAGAAAGGAAAGGTCTAGTGGGGACCTGAACAAGAGCAGAGCTTTGCGATGATCAAGGAGAAGCTTTGCATAGCACCAGTTCTCGCTTTACCTGACTTCGACTAGATATTTCAGGTGGAGTGTGACGCCAGTGGAGTAGGGGTAGGTGTTGTACTTTCACAAGAGAAGCGACTAGTGGCATTCTTTAAGGCAATGAGAGCATTATCTGATTCAGAAGGAGTTTATCTTGTTCATTGATCACCTTGCCCTGAAGTTCCTCCATAGTGCGAAGGTGATAAACAAGATGCATGCTCGCTGGGTGAGTTTTCTGCAGAAATTCCCATTTATCATTCAACACAAATCAGGCACCCAAAACAAGGTAGCAGATGCGTTGAGTAGGAGGGATTCCTTGTTGATTACCTTAGCTCAGGAGATTGTGGGTTTTGAGTTGCTGAAGGAGCTATATGAGTCTGATACTGAGTTCAAGGAGTTGTGGCTCAAGTGTACAAATCAGCATCCCAGCGCCGATTTTAGGGGAATCAGCTCTGCATTTCTAATTCTTCTTTTAGGGAGAAGCTGATTCGAGATTTGCATTGTGGCGGTCTTAGAGGTCATTTGGGGGACATAAAACCATCGCCAGTCTGGAGGAGCGGTATTACTGACGTGGGTACTATCGTCAAGCGCTGCTATACTTGTCAGGTTTCTAAAGGTCACTCTCAGAACACTGGTCTTTACATGCCATTACCTATTCCTGATGATATATGGTTAGATCTTTCGATGGACTTTGTATTGGGGATACCTCGTACACAGCGAGGAGTAGATTATGTATTTGTAGTGGTCGACAGGTTTTCGAAGATGTCACACTTTATTGCCTGTAAGAAGACCGCTGATGCCTCCAACATAGCCAAGTTGTTTTTCAAGGAGGTTGTGCATTTGCATGGAGTCCCCCGGTCCATCACTTCAAACCGAGACACCAAGTTCCTCTGTCATTTCTGGATTTCTCTATGGCGGATGTTTGGTACTGCACTAAATAGGAGTTCTACAACTCATCCTCAGACTGATGGGCAGACAGAGGTCACCAACCGAACACTAGGGAATATGATTCGAAGTGTTTGCAGGGATAAGCCGAAGCAGTGGGATCTGGTTTATACTTCTCCACCGCGGCATGTGGTTGATCTGGTGGTGCTACCCAAGGCTCATGGGGTGAGTACCGTAGCTGAAAGTATGGCCAAGGATGTGCAAGTCGTTAAGGAAGCTGTCAGGGCAAAGTTAGAGGCTACTGGGCAGAAGAACAAAGTCGCTGCTGACAAGCGCATGAGAGTCAAGGTTTTTGTTGTGGGAAATGATGTGATGGTGTTCCTGCGTAAGGAGAGGTTCCCAGTTGGCACTTACAAGAAGCTTCAGCCTCGCAAGTATGAGCCTTTCAAGTTGCTGAAGAAGATCAATGACAACTCCTATGCGATCGACTTGCTGGAATCCATGAATATTTCCAATACTTTTAATGTGGCTGATATTTATGAGTTCCATGAGGATGTCGACCTTTATCCTGGTATGAACTCGGGGTCGAGTTCTTTAGAGGTGGAGGAGACTGATGTAGGAAGGTTCGCGACCAGGATCGAGGAAGAAACGGCTTTGCGGACAAACGTAGCGGGAAATGCGAAAAATGATCGTCCGGTGTCAGATTGCCTATTATTATACCTTTCTAGAAAGGGAATCGCGCCACAAACACAACTCACTACTTTTCCGTGACATATGTGTTGGAACCAAGTTGGTTCTTTCAATTAAAGTTTTGATGTTAACAAATGTATTTTATGAAAATCGTATTTTGACTTAGAAGAAGAATGAAAAATCAGATGACGTAACCAGAAGTAGAAATCAGAGGATGACGTCACCAGAAGATGACATCATCATCAGAAGAAGTCAGAGGATGACGTCACCAGAGGATGTCACCAGAAGATGACGTCAGCAGAAGATATCACCAGAAGATAAAAATGCATCTAGAGGATACATTCAGAGGATACTAGAGGATGTCACCAGAGGGTACCAGAAGATACCTCTAGAAAATACCAGAGGATATCATTAGAGGATGATTACCAGACGATGGTCATCAGAGGAACCTGTCAAAGGATATCACAAGAGGATCTCATTAGAGACAAAAATGCTCAAAACAGAATCTGAGAAAAATGCTCAAAACATAATTGGAGTAAAAGACTCAAGAAACAGAATCTAGCAAAAAGTATGCTAAAAAAAGAAGCAGAGCAAAATGCTCAAAACAGATTAATCGAAATACACTCCAGAAGTAAAGCATCAGTGAATTCCTAAAGTTCAACTATAAATAGAGACTTAATGCTGAAGATTAGAGCATCGAAAACCACAAGAACTCAAGCTTAAATTCAACATCATCTGAGAGTTCAAAATAGAGAAACACAAATGTGCAAGAGCAATATTTTCTAAGTGTTTTTGAGATAGAAATTCAGTGCAATAATTAGCTTTCCAAAAGCAAAAAAGAGTGCAAGAATAAGTGCAGCAATCAGCTTTTCATAAGCAACAAAAGAGTGCAAGAATTAGTGCAGCAAACAGCTTTCCAGAAGCAACGTTGCAAAGTTCCAAACCTTTATTATATAACCCGATAATGGTGTAGATTCCTTCTTCAATCTAGGGTTACCAGATTGGTAGGAGAAGACTTGACTTGGAGAGTCAAGGTGTTGTTATCGTTCCTTAAAAGTCTGGGGTTGTCAGGCTGTTTGAGAAGACTTGGTTGGTTTAGTCAAGGTGTTGTCAGGCAATTTGAGAAGACTTGGCTAGTATAGTCAAGGTGTTGTTGTTCCTCAAAAGTCTAGGGTTGTCAGGCTGTTTGGGAAGATTGGCTTGTAGGGTCAGTGGTGTTGTAATTCAAAGGAGTTTGAATTAGTGAAAAGGCCTTCTAGAGGAAGGGACTGGACGTAGCCTAGTTAACGGTGAACCAGTATAAATTGTTGTGTTATTATGTTATTATTATCCGCTGCTGAATCTGATTAGTTATCTATCGAATATTTCACATTAACATTCAACAAACATCAAAAGTAATCAAGTTTGACAAACACAATTCAACATCCTTTCTCGTGTTTGCACCTTCAATATGGACTCCAGATCCGTTTTGGGGCTCGTCTTGGGCCTCAAAACAGCATTTTAAGTTTGTCCTGTAATTTCGAACTGTTTCTGTTTTTCCTAATTTTTGCACTAGGGTTTCCATTAAGTATTTAAAGACTTCCTATGTTGTAACGGAAGGTACCTTTTAATTAAATAATTGATTTCAAGAGTTTTCTCTTTTCTGGTGGATTCCAAAACTTGTTTGTTCTTTCGGATTTAGCGCTTGCTAATCTTTTGGGATTCCGACTGCGTCATCAATAATATTGAAAGTGAATGGATTTATGAAAAAAAAACAAAAGTCTCAAATAAATATAAGACTAATAGCGATATCCAAAACAATTCTTATGGAAGAAAGTCCCATGAGTTTGAGGCTGTTATATTCACTAGTGAGATTAATCAATTTCTAATTTCGATCACATGGAGTCACTTATTGTTGGTGTATCAAGTGAGGTTAATAGTCATACATTATGTGAAAAATTCGATATTAAGTATTATATAAGTGAGATGATTCATATATTCAATGTTGAGTGTGTTTAGATGGAGTGAATGAAAATTATAAGTAATTTAGATTCTAAACACTTCAAATGTTTCAATTTTATTCTTTTCATTTATAATTTTTGTTGTTTGGATAAATGAGTTCATTTAAAATTAGGCCATTTTATAAGTTTCAAAAGTTTTGAGATAAAAATGAAAATAATGTTATTAGACCTAAAATGAAAATTTGAAGAGTAGATGGACTATTTTGAAATTTTGTAGGGACTAAATTCCAAAATTAAGGGACCAATTTGCAAAATTTTGAAAATCAATTGGACTAATGTAAATTTTGAAACATATAAGATCAAAATTGTGAATTTGAAAAAATTATAAGTACCATTTTATGATTCATATATTATAAAATAAAAAGGGAATATTAAGCTCTTGGTTTCTAGGTGGTATTTGAAATTTTATAAATTTAGTTTTGACAAAATATCTCGTAAAATATCTTTATTTTAAAAAATTCTTCAGATTTATTATCCAAACAGGATAATGCACATGATTTGAATTTTCCAAAATAATTACATTACTTAAAAACATTCCCTCATCCAAATGCATTATAGGTTTTGAATAAATATGTTGTATCTAACTCATTTGTGTGGTTCCTCTTATCCTAAAGTGATAATCCACAGAACCCTTAGGCTCTAACTATGGTATCAAACCGATGGTTTGACGTGACCGACTTCATATATCAAAAGTCTTCCTGACAATAATGGTTAGGCGACATGTCCTAGCAATGGTGCCAAAAGATGTGTAAGTGTACTTGGATGAAAAAACTTCCGCTTAGAGAGGAAAAATATCAAGGTGAATTAGTGAACTCACATTGAATGTATCAAATGTGAGTAAGAGTCTCACATCGAATGAAAAAATAGATGTTAAACACTATATACGTGAAATAACTTATATACCAATATCTTAAGAGTATCTTTGGGAGTTAAGTTTTAAAGAGAATACTTATTTTTCTTTTCTAAATTAAGAAAACTATACAATATTTCTAAAAATCAATTCAGTATAACTGATATTTTATAGAATCATTTATCACGTTGATTTTGCAATTTTTTAAAATTTCAAATATATACACAAATATGAATTTATCCTTCCAAACCAATTCCTCTTAAACTCAACTCGTAAATAGAGCTAAAATTTTATGCGAAAATATTGCATGGAATCCATTGAATGATTGCTCTTAGAATATATTGATTTATCCTCCGACCCATGAGTACCCAACACTTAAAACAAATACTATTTAGCACAAGAAAAAGCAAGATATTCAACCCAAAACTAGTAAACACCACTTACATTTACATTACTTTATTAGAAATGTGGACAAGTACCCCAATTTTTTTTGAAGTGGGTATACGGGACTTAATTGGCTGCTTCCAAGTCGTGCAACAAATGACATAAGCTAGAAAATCCTATCACATACTTAACTGGCCTACACGGAAGAAAAAAAAATAATCATAATTTTTTTTTCATAAAGGTAGCAATTTTTTTTTAAAGATTAAATAAATGAAAAAGGTTTAAATCATCATTTTCAAAATCTTGATAAAATTACTCGGAAACATTTAATGACTTAGTCTTGTTACCTATATAAAAGCATAACCCTCTAAACCAAATTTTGCACATACAGATAAAGCTATCAAACTCAAACTACTTTTTTTATCGAATAATGCCTTCAAAGAGAACTCAATGGAAAACCTTTGTATTTGGTTGTTTCAAAGACAAAAAACAACACCCTTCATTGGAAACACCAAAAATGGTTTCAAAAAAGACATGTTCAAGTAGAATTTCACTTTCTGATTTAAGTGATTATTCATCGGTTTCTGTCATGAGTGATTTGTCCAATTCTTTAGTAGGATCAAATCTTCAAATTTTCACTTGCAAGGAACTCAAAGAGATCACAAACAATTTCAATAAATCAAATTTTCTTGGTGAAGGTGGATTTGGAAAGGTTTACAAAGGTTTTATTGATGATAAGCTTAGGCCTACACTTGTTCCTCAAGTTGTAGCTGTTAAAGCCTTAAACTTGGATGGAAAACAAGGTCATAGAGAGTGGTTGGTAAGAATTTTCTTAACTTTTCAATATTATTATTATTACAATTTTGATAGTTACACCCCCTTTATTTTAAGTTAAATTCAAAAAAATAACTTTTTATACATTAATTGAATTCTCACGTGTTTTTCATCAAATTCATTTAGATTATATGAATTCAATTCATTGAAGCTAATTTAAGTTATTTAGGTGTAACTGAAAATAAAATGGGTGTAATTAGCAATATTTTTATTATTATGTTTTTTTTGTCTAACTTTTATTTATTTATATTGCATAGGCTGAAGTTATCTTTTTGGGGCAATTGAAGCATAGAAATTTGGTTAATTTAATTGGCTATTGTTGTGAAGATGAGCATAGACTTCTTGTGTACGAGTACATGGAGAGGGGAAATCTAGAGGAAAAACTTTTCAAAGGTGAATAATGCATTTTTAATTTCTAAATAAAAAAAACGAAAAATGTTGTTTCAATATTTTCTTACAAAATGGTTGTTAAAATGCAGCTTATTTAGCAACCTTGCCTTGGTTAACAAGAATCAAAATTGCAATTGGAGCTGCTAAAGGACTAGCTTTTCTTCATGAAGAAGAGAAACCAGTTATTTATAGAGATATTAAAGCATCAAACATTCTATTAGATGCTGTAAGTACACATTCATTATGCATTCAATTAATATATGTTGATCAAATAGAGGCAGCATAAAGTGACATGAACATACTCATTTTATTTTTTCAGGATTACAATGCCAAGCTTTCAGATTTTGGTTTGGCAATTGATGGACCAGAAAAAGATCAAACACATATTACAACTCGTGTGATGGGTACACATGGTTATGCTGCTCCTGAATATATCATGACAGGTATTTTAATTTAGTCAAAATTAATTTTAAACCAACCCCTTTAATTTTCATTTAGGCTTAAATATTTTTTTAATCTATAAAATAAGATAATTCATGCTTTTGGTCGTTCAAAACATTAAGTCGATTTTTTGTCTTTTTTAAAAATGATCATGATTGTCTCTCTGCTTACTTTTTAATCCTTCTTTTTTCACGAGAGAGATCGATTGTAATCATTTCTAGAAAATAATTAAAATGGATTGACAATTTTTTTTTATGAGAACCAAAAGTAATAATTACCTCGAATTATTTTACAAATAAAATTTCATATGATCAACTATATAACTATATAGTGCACTCAATTGTAGAGTATTAAACTAGGGAAGGTTATTTATTTTTTTAATCTAATAATCTACAGTTATTTTTTTGAGAGGATGGTAAACTTGATCATAGAAAATCTGAATTTGATACTTAAATCATCTATTCGCCAAAATTTCATGAATGTTGTTCAATTAACTCAATGTATATCTTTTTATTTTCTCCTTATAGGCCGTTTAACAACCATGAGTGATGTATATAGCTTTGGAGTTGTTCTCTTAGAGCTACTAACTGGAAAAAAATCTGTGGACAAAAAAAGACCAACAAGAGAACAAGATTTGGTAGAATGGGCAAGGCCATTATTGAAGGATTCACACAAACTTGAAAGAATAATTGACTCAAGACTAGAGGATCAATACTCAATTGAAGGAGCTAGAAAATTAGCAACCTTGGCTTATCAATGTCTAAGTCATCATGACAAAAGTAGGCCAACAATGAGAACCGTTGTTAAAACCTTAGAGACACTCATGAAATTAAATGACATTCCAATTGGTCATTTTGTTTATGTGGCTCCTATTGAGGTAACAAATGTTGAAGTGTCACTAAATGTGAATAAAAAAGAAACTGAGATGTGTGATGTGAACAACAAAATTGTGGTGAAAACTAAAGATGAAGAAAAGGGTCATCAAATTCGTCGAAAAAGTCGTAGCAATCGACGAAGGATTAAGCCATTGACGAAGTCTCGTGATGTTTACTCTGATACTTCTTTGTACAAGACTCTTGGAACTCATTTGTATTCACCTAAGCAAAACAAGTAGAAACATCAACAAGGCGATATTTGCCAACAGTAGAAAGATGAAACCTTAATTCTCTATGATACAATGTAATCATATAAAGTTAGGAGAGAGAAAAAAGAATATAGGACAAGAAAGGAAAACAGTAATTGTACATTGGTTTTTTGGTGTTTTTTCATTTTTTGGAATTTGATTTTGACGTTTGCTTTTTGGAAATTAATTCCATTTTGCTTTAAGGGGATTGATGTTACACATACCTAATTACTTTTTTAAAGAAATAATAGCCACTTTAAATTTTAATGTATTTCGCATTTATCTAGTGTGTAGAATAAATTTTATGTAGTTTGAATGGAACTCGCCTTCTATTGTATAAAAAATATGTTTAGAAATTAATATGTATTTCATTAAATATGGTCAATTAAATTTATTGATAAACATGTATCATCTCTAAAATTGATTGATATTTCATATTTATAACATGGTAAAAAAATATTTAGAAGTAAATTTCTAAGATATGTTTACTTTATAAAAAACATTTTTCAATTTTATTTTTGAAAATTAACGTTCATTTTAAAGTGTTAATAAGGAGATAAAATATTTATACAACGAATAATTGTGATAAGGAGAATATGAAATGATATAAAGAAATTTTTAAAAACATTGAAACTAATATTTTAACATTTTCAAGTTTTTTTAAAATGTTGATTTTTTTTCTTCAAAAGTTGTAAAAGAAAATATTGAGCAAAATATGGAATCTATATTTTTATATTTATTATTTTAAGTGAAACAAATCGAAAATATGGAAAGTAATCAAGCACTAAACCTTATCTCTAATGCAAAATAATTGTTAACTATTTTTCTTGTTTTCATTTGGATTTTTCCACCTTGTTATTGACAATTGTAGCCTTTGGTTACTATGCCTTACGTAGGAAGCAATGGAAGAACAAAATAGTTTTATTTTTTATTTTATTTTGACTAAAAGAACAAAAAAGTTCTTACCCTTCTTATTTTCTGGTTCAGGTATTTTACCCTACAAAGTCAAAAATAATTTATTTAAAAACCTAAATATTTTAAAAGTGAAATATGCCAAATTATTGGTTGACTACTAGTTCCGTTGACTTCTGCCGTGTCTTGACAAATGGTTGTTTTTGTGAACAATATTTGTGTTAGGATAAGGTTTCCAAAACTGTGGCATCGATTTTGTGGTAGTTACATATTCATTATGCTATGCATATGGTTTTGTATTTCATGTAATAAAGAAATTCAAAGATTGTTTTAACAAAGATTGTTCCGTTACAACAAATAAATATTAATAAATTAATAATTATGATTTGACTTTTAGGTCTCGTACATATAACTCTTTCGAATTTTTTTCATTATTTCTGATACAAATATTTGAAAATATAGAAAGATGGTAAATTTTAATTAAAATTGAAGTAAGAAATGAAATAAAACATTGACATGTGATTCTAAACCTGCCCTAAAATTTCAAGAAAACAGAGCACTATAGTTTCAATCCTTTGAACAGAATTTAATCTTGATTGGGCCCAAAATATTCATATCAATTCCTTTACCAACCCCAGCCATTAGTGGGATGAATGAAAATCACATTTAGTAAGCCTAATACCACAAATTAAGAATCTAAATAGCTGTCTTTTGGTGACATGTCAACAATCAAAGCGAAGACTAAATTATCAAAAATCAAATGCCACTAGAGAAATATTGGCTCACATCTTCAACTAAATGTCATATTGTTTTAATGTTTTTTGAAATGTATCTTTCACCATCTTTCCAATGATATCCTTAAAACAAAATCCAAAAGTTCTTTATTTGCCTTAAATAAGAATATAAAAAAAAAATAGACGGTAGAAATGAAATTGGTGTGATGAGATGATTTTTATAATTAAAGTATATTATTAAATGTACTTCTTTTTTATTTACTTGAAATCAAAATAATTAAATGAATTTAACTATTATTCTTAATAAATATATATATATATATAAATATATTTACTTATAATTAAGAAGAAATAAATACTATCGAAAACTAAATTCACCTGTTTTTCTTTCTCTTATTTAGATATTTCAAACTCCTATCATTTAGCTTAAATTAAAACAAGAATTTGAAAGCTAAACAAGGAGTATTTTGGATTACTTGTAAAAATCAATCTCCACTAACATTAATGAGTTGGTGAGACAAGTCATTTTCAAATTCTTTTATTTTCTCCAAATAAATAATATTGATCATAGAATATACAAAAATCTTGGGCATGTGGAATGACTGAATGACATAACCGATTTCTTTCTAGTTTGTTAATTTGTAAGCAAAATTTGTGGAAATTAAAAGTGCTCTTATATCATCAATCACCAATATATTCAAGCTGCATTGTCACGCCGCAGTTAATTAACAAAGTTAGGCATCATGCCACCTAGAAGAGTCAAAACTGTTGAGATATAAGGATTAAATAACTTTTTATTTATTTTGAAATTTCGTTTTTAGCTTTTGTAAAAAAAATTACATTTTTTAGTTTTTATAAAATTATTTTATAAACTATTTTAGTCTTTGGTAGAACGAAACATCTTTTAACTTTTAAATTTTTAAATGATATTTTGCAATTATGTTTATAACATTATTAAAAATTCGTCCATACAAATTTAAATTTTCTTTTTAACTTGAGATGAATTAAATATAAATTCTAAATCGAATTTTAAACTCATGTTTAGTGGAAAAACTTTTTATAATGTTATAAACATATATAAAAAAAAATATTCAAAAATATATATTGATGTTTCAGAAGAGACTAAAAATACTTACATAACAATCTTATATAGACTAAAAAATGTGATTTAATTTAACCTTATAATGAATTACTCTAAATTTGAATAAAAAAATGAATTAGTCTAAAATTGCGTGTAATGTAGAATCACAAAGGAAATTATGCCACACATATATAT
Organism: Cicer cuneatum; assembly: GCA_037974295.1. Classification (NCBI taxonomy): domain Eukaryota; kingdom Viridiplantae; phylum Streptophyta; class Magnoliopsida; order Fabales; family Fabaceae; genus Cicer; species Cicer cuneatum. The sequence goes on along the minus strand of JBBPBO010001985.1, from coordinate 69,344,350 downwards.
AGGATTCAACATGGAATTATGGACGAGTATTTCGTCTCACCGGTTAGTAATAGCAAAAAGGGAAGAATATGAAATTGTGACTTGAACATTTGTTGCCAAAAAGTTGGACTAAAATTAGTTCAATTAATTCAAGCATCTACCAAACACCAATATAATGTGTTCTAAAGGCTAATGATGAATGTTTATGTTTCTTTGTTCCTTATTTTCGTCTATCACCATTGCAGTAGCAACTAAAACATATTCACATTGGAAACATGGAGCATATATGATGACATTGTTTAATTTTCATGTGACGTCATTATAATATTTTTTTTATTAATCACATGCGTAAAAAATTAATCAAACATTTTTATTGATATGACCGTTGTAAATTAATTTACAATATAAAATCTCTACTAAAAATCTATATTAATTAAAATATTTATTATTTTATTTTAAAAGAGATAATAAATTTTATTATAATTAATTACACAATTGAAATTTAGATTTAAATTCAAGACAAAATATTTAACCTAATAATATCGATATTTTTCGGTCAAATATACTGAATAATTAAAATATTTTGAATGATGGGAAAAATATTTATACAAAAAATTGGGGGAAAATTTACATTAGTAGTTAGATAGTTTATTGCACTAACAACAATGTTCAAGTTAGGTAGAGCCCACAATTATATCCATCCATTCGTATGACATATGCTATGGAACATTTGGAAGACTGGTTTCTCAATTACAACAATAATAAAAATATCACTTTCAATACTTCGCTCCACGGAGTTGAAAAGTAATAGCTGCATTTTTCTTATTAAAACGATATTTTTATTTCAAATCTTACTAGAAGATAGATAAAGAGAGATACTTGTCGATTTTGTAACATTAATTAAAATCAAATATAAAAATTTAAGAAAGTATCCAAGTTTATTTGATCAAACTACAATTTTATAATAGAGTTTTATTATAAACACTTCTACATTAATAAAAAAATAAAATTTTATAATAGTTTATAAATAGATATCTTTTGACATACTCTTTTTGCACGATTTTTTATATATATATTCATTTGATTTCATTTATTGGCATCATGATCCAGAACTCTATTGACATGTAATACTCGTTTAAAATCTGTGACTCATTAATTAGTCCACAAGAACCAGCACATACACGAAGATTACAACTTAAACATCAATAGAGAATAGAATAATGTTATTTGGTGTAATCATGTAATAGAAAATACTTGTTGGTTAACATTTGGCAATTTGTCAAAGGATCAATTCATATTTTACGTTACCGTGGCCGGACTGCGCACCTCAAAATTTATTTTCTATCGATGAATAATAAGATTTACATTTCAAACTAAGAAAAATATTTTCGTTATTATAATAAGGAAATGGGTCATGTTTACTTATTTTTGTAACAATGTAGCAAATTAGTAAATGACATTATTTTGAAGAATAGTTTCTATTGTAAAAGAAAATAATAATCTTCAAATTATGTTACAGATTCTCGGAATTGATTGGTCAGAACTTCATGTCACCTGCTAATGGAATAATTGATATTTTTATAATTACTTTTCAACATAAGAAATTAATACTAATTTTAACCAATTTTAGTATTAAATTAATGTTTATGACACTACTTGCTAATATAGGAGGTTAATTGTTTTTCCCTCTATTCATGGCTCAAATATCAAGAATGTTCATTTTCATCACTGGCAACAGTTGTTCTGTATATTAACCTAAACATGACTAACATAAATATTTATTATTGTCGAGGTAGAATCAATAAATGTTGCATGAACATATGCCAATTCCATAATAAAAAGTTGACGACTAGGGGAGTTTTGATGGAGTTAAAATTGAGATTTGAGTGTTTTTGGAATAATGAATTTTTAATAATATGTTGATAAAATTGAAATTTTATTTTTTCTATTAAAATATGATCTGAAAAATTTAAATTATAAGTTTGCAAAAATATAAAATTATTCATAAAAAATTAAATTTCAAGTTTTTTTGGAAATGTGAATAGAGAAATGTGTGTGGGTGTATAGAACAAATTTTGTATATTGTAAAGCTATATAACTCACATGTTAAGTGAGTTGGCCCATGCCTAAAAAAGTTGAGTTGGCCCATAAATCATTTTTATTGAAATTTGGAAAATTTATTCCATACATCACATTTGTACCTATATTTCCACAAATTTTTTAAAATGTTAAATATTTTCTTGATTTTTTTACTATTTTACCGACCCAAATTTTTTTTTTACTATTCAAAGATTTCTGAATAAAAAAAAATTTCTGAAAGTTATTGGAAAACATGTTAAAAAAGATTTTCGATACACAAGATTTCTACCCGAAAACTTTTTTAAAGTTTTCCAATATAATAGGCGTTTATCGGAAAATTCCTGTATAGACCAAATTTTTAATTTTTAGGATTTATGATAACTACCAGAAAACTTTTTTCAAGTTTTCCGGTATAGACATGTGTACTGGAAAACTTGAAAAAAGTTCTCCGGAGTGTTTTTTTTGTTGTTAAATTGGTATAGTATAGGATAACAACTAGGGGTGTACGTGGGTCGGGTTGAGCGGGTTTTGACAAAATCCGATCGATTATCTTTGGATTAGATTAAGTTCTAAACCCGTATTTTTTTCATTTAACCGAGCCGACCCGATCAATAACGGATTGGGTTGGCGGGTTTACATGAATAATAACATGTTTTTTATTTTACAGAAAAATATATTGAATAAGAATATATTTAATACTTGAATGTCTCAAAAACTATAAAATTTCAATCACATCATTCAATTCTTTAAAAAAGCCAACAACCTCTCACACACAAAAATAAATCCAACAATCTTCAAATACATAAATAAATTCAACAATAAGAAATCAATAAAATATGAAAATTCATCAATTCTAATCAATGTAAACTTCAAGTTCAAGCGCTTAACAAGTTTATCAAATTATGGAAGGGAAGAATTGGGAATCTGCAAAAACAAATATCAATAATAAAAGTGAAGAAATAAAGAAGGAGAAATCATAAATAAGTAAAATATGCATGAAACAAAGCAATAACAAGTATCTTAAGATGTAGTTATGATTGTGTTAAGTTCAGCAGCAATCACCCCAACATCAATTGAAACTAATTCAGACAACTCTAAAATTTTAAATACAATACACAATCTCATTAGCACACCAAATGATTAAAAGAATAAACAAAAATAAAGGAAAATCAATTTGAAAATCTGAAGAAGGTGGACGACGGTGCTGAAAATCTGAAGAAGAAGAAGGTGGACGACGATGCTGAAAATCTGAAGAAGAAGAAGAAGAGTAATGAAACTCTATTAGACTACCAAACAAAATTTTAAAAAAAAAACTATAAGAGTAATGAAACCCTATTGCACTACCAAACAAAATTTAAAAAAAAAATTATAACTAATTACCGAGTCGGGTTGACGGGTTCAAATTGTTGAACCCAGTACCCAAACCAAATATAAGTGGGATTCAACGGATTGGGTCGGGTTGGACCTCGAAAGTGACTGGGTACGAGTAAAAATCGGGTTGAGTTGGGCTGGGTGATTGGGTTGGCGGGTCGACCCCCGCCCATGTACACCCCTAATAACAACCGAAAAACTAAGGGCTTGTTTGATTCTACTCCCAAAAACTCTATTTTAGTTTTTTTAAATTTAAAAACTAAAAAATTTGTTTAGATTACTTGTTTTTAAAAACTGTTTTGTAAAACTATTTTTAACATTATACTTTTTAAAACTAAATTATCAAAACAGTTAAATGGTGTTTTACTTCTCAATTTTCAGTTTTTTTAATTCTCTAGTCAAAAACTGTTTTAAAAATTTAGATTACCAAAGTTTTCTCTTTTTTTATCTCTAAAACTGTTTTTAAAAACAAGTTTTTTCTTTAATGCTATTCTTTAAAATAATTTTTAAAATCAAATTTATAAAACAATTTTTAAAAACTAACATGCAAAAGTGTTTCAAACAGGCCCTGAGTTTTCTGGTATAGACATGTGTTCCGGAAAACTTTAAAAAAATTTCAGGAGTCTATTTTATTTTAAATTGTTAGGGTTTAGGATAACAACTGAAAAACTTTTTTTCAAGTTTTCCAAAAGTTTTCCAGTATAAACATATGTACCGGAAAAAAACTTGAAAAAAGTTTTGCGAAGTGTATTTTTTTTTGTTAAATTGTTAGGGTTTAGGATACCAACCGGAAAACTTTTTTCAAGTTTTCCACATGTGTACCGGAAAACTTGAAAAAAGTTTTCTGGAATGTATTTTTTTTAAATTGTTAGGGTTTAGGATAACTATCGGAAAAACTTTAAAAAAAGTTTTCCAGAATGTATTTTGTGTACCGGAAAACTTCTGTTAGAGTTTGAAAAAAATCAATTACTTTTTACCGGAAATACCAAAATTTTCAAATTTTATGATTTATACAGAAACAAAAGGTCATTTCCTTACATTTGTGGAGGTAAAAGTAAAATTTGGAGGTATAGGGTAAAATCTTCTTGAACTTTAGAGAGCCGAAGAATACACGGGGTTAGGCACACCTTTGTGGTCCATAGGCATTTGCCACAAAATGTATGGGACATAGTGTACTCCCCAAATAGAGGAAATCAATAAATAGAGGAATGTACCATGCACCCCCCACCTAAACCTCCCACCCCCCATTCTTAGTAAAATTTCCTAATTGCCCTTTTTATTAATTATAAAAACATCTCAAAAAATTATTATTCACTTTTTAACCTGTTCCATTTTGAAACTTTTAGAATTCACCCCATAATTCAGAACATTCAAATCTTTGAAATAAAATAAGTACGTAATTTAAATAAATTTCGAATATTTCAAATATTCGAAGTTAAGTTTTTCTAAACTTTCGAATATTTTGAAGAAGTTGAAACATTCGAAGTGAAACCCTCCAGAATTCATCAACACTTTCGAAATTTTTGAAAGTTTCGAAAGGTATATAATTAAAAGTTTCAAACATTTTTGGAAGTTTCGTTTGAAGCTGGAAGTTTCGTATGAACCTAAAAGTTTCGAATAACCTCGGAAGTTTCATTCGTAGCTGAAAGTTTCGAAACTTTTTGAAAGTTTCATTTCAACCTGAAAGTTTCGAAGGCAATATTGAAAAATAATTAAATTTATCTTTTAAATATTGTATTTATATTATTATTATTATTATTTAATTAAATAGAGTAAGCTTTTTGGAATCAGGCATGAGTAGAGTTGAGGTTCCTGCTACAACGACGACTATAGATTCTACAGATAAATTTATCACTGATCAGGTATTTTTACCAATAATTAATTTTAGAAGTTTTAGTTTTAATGTATTAGCATGTATTGATGTTTTATTTGAGATATATGTTGTAGATATTTTCCTCTCGAGAAACTGTATTTGAATGGGCAAAAAAAATTGGAATACAAAATGGAATTTTAATTGTTACCATTCGATCAGATAAAGCAACGAGAAAGAAAGGTAGAAAAGACAAATTAATTTTGGAATGCGAAAGAGGCGGGAATAAATCAAAATCAAAATCAACAGTAACTTGTTCTCACAAGCAAAACTGTCCGTTTAAACTCAGATGTATACGATCGAGTTTGGGTGAAGGATGGAAAATTAGTGTTCGTTGTGGAACACACAATCACGATTTAGCCAATACTTTAGACGACCATTCATATTTGGGGCGTCTAAATGAAGAAGAGAAAAAATTTGTCAATGACATGGCAAAGTATAAGCTTGCACCAAGGTTCATTTTGAATGCTTTGAAATAGAAAAATAAAGATAATGTTACAATTTCCACTCAAATATAAAAAGTAAGGAGTACTTATCGATCATCTTTGAGAGGTTCGTACACAGAAGTGCAATATCTGTTGAAGTTAATACAAAATGAAAATTATGTGCAATGGACAAGAAGACGAGATAATTCAGATGTACTAAGAGACATATTTTGGACGCATCCTAATTGCATTAAGCTATTGAACATGTTTCATTTTGTTTTGATATGTGATAGCACATACAAAACAAATAGATATCGGTTACCGTAGCTTGAAGTTGTCGGTGTAACATCTACTTGTTTGACATTTTCGGTTGCATTTGCCTATATGGAACAAGAGCGACAAGATAACTTCATATGGGCATTTGAAAAGGTAAGACAGTTGTTCGTATTTGAAAATTTAATTTCTAAAGTTATTGTGACGGATAGAGATCTTGCCATGATGAATGCTATTGGTGTTGTATTTCCTACTTCAATTTATTTGCTGTGTCATTTTCATATTGAAAAAAATGTTGGGGCAAGATGCAAACAATATGTCAGTAACGATAGACAAGATGAAGTAATGAATTTATGAAAAACAATTGTATTTTCGGCTAGTGTGGAGGAGTATGATCATCACTTGCAACAGTTTGAGCTAGTGTGTGCCGATATTATTTTTTTTATTGATTATGTTAAAGATTCATGGTTGACACCTTACAAAGAAATATTTGTCATGGCTTGGATGAACATAGTGATGCATTTAGGGAACACAACGACCAACAGGTATTTTTAAATAATGATTTGTATTGTTTTAGAAAAATGATTTAGTAATTTATGTGATTTGTTTTAATTTATGTCATTTAATTTATTTGTACAGCTGAGTCTGCTCATTAAAGATTGAAAAACATGTTACAGACTAGTAAAGGATATTTGTGTAAAAGTTGGGATACTGTGAATATGATGTTGAAGAACCAATTGTGTAGCCTCAAATAAACTTTTCATAAATCTATTCTCGATGTGGAGCATGGGTATAATTCACCATTCTATCAGAGATTACATCATTGTGGATCAAAGAAATGTTTTGAAATGATTGACAAACAATTGAAGAGGGTGAAGATTGTAGGTACTGACAAAACAAAATGTGGTTGCTCAATCAGAACAACTCATGAATTACCATGTACTTGTGAGTTGGCAAAATTGCAGATGTCTGGTAATGTTATTCCCTTAGATAGCATTCATATTTTTTGGAGAAAATTAAGTATTGAGCAAGAATTGGAGGATGAAGAATCTTTATCATATTATGACTTTTCAGAAGAGTTGGAAGCAATGAAGGCATACATGAAGAAACCAGATATTATTGGTCAAAGGATATTTAGGGCAAAGGTGCCTGAACTTGTATTTCCACAAACAACAACAATGGTTCCACCACCTGATAAAGTGAAAACCAAAGGAGGTACTAAAAAGATAAAAGAATTTGATAGTCCTCGTGATCCATCATATTGGGAGTATGTCGATGCATCTCATGGATCTCCAAATCAATCATCACAGCGTTCTGCAAGTCAATCATCACAGTTCTGCAAGTCAATCATCACAACGTTCTGCAAGGCAAACATCACAACGTTCTGCAAGGCAAACATCACAACATTCTGCAAGGCAATTATCTAAGATACATTTTTCTACATTTATTCATCCGTATATCGAGGACATAATAGATGTTGAGCCTGATGGAAATTGTGGGTATCGTGCAGTTGGAGCTTTGTTAGGTTGGACAGAAGAATCTTGGCGTTTAGTTCGAACACAATTGGAGAAAGAGATCAATTTACATAGACCTTTATTCCAAAGTTTTCGATGACAACGTTGAAACCGTGGAGAAGTCGTTGATCATTTCTAGATTGGGTGCTAAAGGAAAAGATAAGTGGATGACTATACCAGATTTGGGTTACATGATTGCAACAAGATATAATATCATATTGGTATCATTGTCTCGTAATTTGAATATGACATTCTTTCTGCTGAATAAAGGGCCATCGGAAGACTATTCTCTTAATCATTTAATAGCAATTGGATTCGTCAATGAAAGTCATTAGGTACAAGTAAGTTTTATGATTGATATTAATGTTTAATAATAATATTTTGTTGTTTAGATAAATTAATGTTTACTATTTTATTGTTCAGATCAAATTGAAGTCTGATTGTCCTTTGCCACTTACCTCACAAAAATAGAAAGACTTTTGTAGTGATTGTGCAAAGGCATTGCAAATAGCTTATGTAGGACGTATTAAGCATTGAGAACACATTGATCCATCATTTGACAAATCATCTTGTATTTCATTAAGATAAGATTAGATTATATGTTTGAACTTTTAGACATTTAATTATTATAAAGTTGAATGTACTTATAATTTACTTATGGTTATATGGTAACAAGTTGAACTTTAATCATTTACTTATACGAAATAGATATAAAAAAATAGATATTAATATTAAAATAGAAATTCATTATATAAAGCATTCATAATATAAAATATATTTATACAACTTAATCACAACACACAATCACTAATCGTCTCATGGGAAGAGTATGCTTAACTCAGTCAATATGTCATGAACTTCCCCAAACGGAGTTACAATCTGTAATCCCATACGTATAAGCTCAGATGCTATACGGTCTCGTTCTGATGATGGACCAGCATGTGCAGAAGATGATGGAATATGGGGATCATGTGCAGTAGTAGGTGACCTGGAAGGTGGAGCAACAATAAGTGTACTGGAAGACGGAGCATCAGTAGGTGGAGGGAGGATAAGAGGATGTGAAATATTTACATACCATGCAAAGTAGTCTGCAGTGACTTCTCTGGGAAACGTTGCCAGAGGAGATAGACTTCAGAATGTAGCTATACATGATCTAACATTATTCTGCCACTCCCAATCTATACTCCTAGGCACCCGAGGAACGTCACGCGGAATGCACTGAATATGACCAAACTGTCGAAGACATCGCTCTGGTAGATATGGAACTGAAACTCCTCCCCATCAAAGGTATCCGGAGAACATCGAAGATGATACAAAAGGATGATTAGCTCGATCATCATCGTATGGTGTAAACAATACATCCTCGAGCAACATAGAATCAAGTTTCTGCCAGTATGTCATCAGTCCACCTTCAACTGTGTGTTTTGCAGTCCATCTACATGCTCTTGGAAGATGCACAGGAATCATTCTACTATCACCCCGCTTACAGATCCTAGGAAAGTGCTCGTAAATCCAGCACTGCACCAATTAATAAAAGACGAATTAATTAATAAATAAATAACACAACTAAATAATTAAATAAATAAATAACACAAATAAATTATTAAATAAATAAATAAATAAACTTAATATAAATAAATTCGAACACCTGTAATAGGGTCATGTAACCCCCCAGCTGTCTAGTGTGATGAACGGCTCCATCTCCCAGGTTGTCGTATAGCACAACCAGTGCAACGACACCCCATGCATAGTCTCGACAACGATCTAAATCAGCAAACAAACTAACATATTTTGCTTCCACACGAGTGTGTGTTTTGTCGGCAAAAATGGTGCTGCCAACTAAATGCAATAGATATGTTCTGGCAGCACACTCATACATGTTAGATTGAATTAAACGCTGATATAACTCGCGCAACCACTGCAACCTATACTATGCACACTTGTTGTAGTTAACCTCAGCAGCAGCTTCCTCCCAAGTCGCTCCTATTAACTCATGTGCAGCCATCATAACATTATTAGTATTCATGTTAATTGGTGCATCAAAAAAATTTCCGCATGGTTTGATGTGAAGGAGAGTTGCAACGTCGTCTAACGTGATGGTCATCTCTCTGAATGGCAAATGAAACGAGTTGGTCTCTCTATGCCACCTTTCCACAAAGGCGGATATCATACCAACATCAGCCATAGTCAAGTAAGCGGAAGACAAATGTAACAGCCCAGGTTCTCGAATCCAATGTTGTACAGCTACTGGTACAGGAACTTCCATAAACCTTTTCAGTTTCAAACCATGAATAATTGTTGGAACCAAGTTGGTTTTTTCAATTAAAGTTTTGATGTTAACAAAAGTACTTTATGAAAATCATATTTTGACTTAGAAGAAGTATGAAAAATCATAGGACGTGAAAAATCAGAGGATGTGAACAATCATAGGATGACGCTACCAGAGGATACACTAGAGGGTGACGTCAACAGAAGATACCTCCAAAAAATTCAAATCAGAAGCAGAAGATCTCATCAGAGGATGATGTCACCAGAAGATAAAAATGCCACCAGAAGATACTGCCAGAAGATATCACCAGAGGATACCAGAAGATACCTCCAGAGGATACCATCAGAAGATCCCATCAAAAACAAGAATCAGAGGATGTCATCAAAGGCAAACATCAGAGGATATCATCAATCAGAGGGAAGAAACAATGACATCATCGGAGGATATTATTCTTGGCCCAGATCAGAAGAAAGCAGAGTCCAAAAGGAGACTTGGCCCAGACCACAAGGAGGCATGTCCAGAAGGAATCTTGATCCAGACTAGACGGAAACATTGTCTAGAAGGAAACTTGGTCCATACTAGAAGGAAACATAAGTCAGACTTGGTCCAGACCAGAAGATAGCATGGTCCAGAACAGAAGACTTGGTCTAGATCAGAAGATCACACAGTCCAAATCATGAGATAGAATAGTACAAATTAGATCACATGGTCCAGACTTGGTCCAGATCATCATATCATACGGTCCAGAATTTAAATCATGATGCAGATCAGTGAAGACTTGAAGGGGATTTGATTCAAAAATTTCGAAGAAGACTTGATTGAATTTTGATAGAAATTTGATCAAAGTATTAAGGGGATTTGATTCAAAAATCATTGAAGACTTGAAGGAAATTCGAATGAAATCTGAAGCTAAACGTACGGTCTGAAATTAAGAGAAACATGATTGGTCAATAGAATTTTCAAATGAAATCTGAAGCTAAAAGATACGCTTTGAAATTAAGAGAAACAGGATTGGCCAACAAAATTTTCAAAGGAAATCTGAGCAGGATTTATCTCGAATTTAAGCTTGGACAAAGCCCTAATTGCAGCTATAAAAAGAGGCTTCAGGAAGCAGCATTAGGCATCAAAAAACACAAGAACTCAAGCTTCAATTCAAATTCATCCGAGAGTTCAAAAGAGAGAAACACTTGAGTGCAAAAGAAATATTCTCTAAGTGATTTTTTGAGAGTGAAATTCAAGGCAGCAATCAGCTTTCCAGAAGCAACAAATGAGTGTGAAAGTCGTTGCAACAATCAGCTTTCCAGAAGCAACTTTGCAAAGTTCCAAACCCTTGTAATCAAACCCGTTAGAGGTGTAGATTCCTTCTTCAATCTGGGGTTGTCAGATTGGCAGGAGAAGACTTGACTTGTAGGGTCAAGGTGTTGTTATCGTTCCTCAAAAGTCTGAGGTTGTCAGACTTTTTGGGAAGACTGACTTGGAGGGTCAGGTGTTGTAATTCAAAGTGTTTTAAATTAGTGGATTAAAGCCTTCGGAGTAAAGGGACTGGATGTAGCCAAGTTAATGGTGAACCATGATAAATCGCTATGTTCTTATGTTGTTATTATCCATTGCTAAGTCTGATTATTTATTCATCAAATAATTTGCATCAACATTCATCAAAAACAGCAAAAAAATTCAAGTTTGACAAACATAATTCAACCTCCCCTTCTCGTGTTTGCACCTTCAGTAATCACCTTTAACGAGCCACGATCCTATAAGTAATTAAATAAAGAACATATCAATAAATATTTATTCTTAAGTAATGAAATAATGTACCGGGTATAAAAAATATTTATACTTAGTTAAAAAATTAATTAATCAATTAAAATTTACCTCTCCTCCCCATATCGTACGAGCCACGTGGTGTTCATACTGTGTCAGCACATATGTCACCAGTGGTCCTCCAGGAAATCCGGACTGCTGATCCTGCTCTTCTATATTTTGGTCAGCCTCATCATCATCAGCCTCATGTTCAGCTGAGTCTGAGTCCACCTATGCAGGCTCATCTTTCTAAACATCCTCAGGCTCAGGGACATCCTGCTGAACATCCTCGCGTCTATTACGGCGGTTGGCTTCCTTCCGTCGTTTGTGTGATGCTGTAGGAGGAATTCTATCCGCTCTGTCGCTGCCATCACCTTTCATAACACCTCTGGCAATAATACAAATAATTTGTCCAAACGCACCTCTGGTTCTAGGCACTGCAAAATTTAGTTAATATAATTGTGATATCAATAATTGAAGAAAAAAATGAAAAATAAAATAAAATTTTTGAATGGTTTGAAAATTTCAAGAGTGAATTTCGAAACTTTCACTCATGTAAAACTTCCAAAACCTTAGAAAGTTTGGATGAATACCAAACTTTCGAAGTTAAAAATCTGGAAAAAAAAACTCAGAGCTGCACCAAACCTTCGAAAGTTTGGATGAATACCAAAGTTTCGAAGTTTTGAAAGTTTGGATGATTACCAAACTTTCGAGGTTTAAAATCTGAAAAATCTCAGGTTCAACAACCCTTCGAAAGTTTGGATGAATGTCAAACTTTTAAGGTTTAAAATCTGGAAAATCTCAGAACTTCAACAAACCTTTGAAAGTTTGGATGAATGCCAAAGTTTCGAGTTTTCGAAAGTTTGGATGAATGGAAAACTTTCAAAGTTTAAAATATGGAAAAACTCATAACTGCACCAAACCTTTGAAAGTTTGGATGAATACCAAACTTTCGAGGTTTAAAATCTGGAAAATCTCATAACTTCAATAAACCTTCGAAAGTTTGGACGAATGCCAAAGTTTCAAAGGTTTAAAATCTGAAAAATACTACTTCGAAAGTTTACAAAGTTTTGAGAAATTTGATAAGTTTCGGAGATACTTACTTTTCTGGGTTTCAGATGAATGAAATCTTCGAATGTTGTTGTTTCTGAGTTTCAAACCTTTGAAATCTTCGAATGTATCAGAGTATTATGAAAGTTTCGAATGAAGGGGGATGAAAAAGTGATTAGTAATTTTTTTAGATAGGTTTATAGTTAGTAAAAAAGGCAATTAGGACATTTTACAAAGAATGGGAGGTGAGAGGTTTAGGTGGGTGGTGCATGGTACATTCCTTATAAGTTAAAAGATCATTATTATTAGGCCCAATCCTAATAAATTAATGGAATGATATATTAAAATATTTTATAAATGATAGAGCCGAAAAATTTAGAAAATTTTTTATTTTTATTTTTTGTGACCGGATTCAGGAGATTGTTAAACCAATAAACTGCTCATGGTTTGAGTCGACCCGTTTGACTCTATGATCCAAACCAATAAACTATATTTTTATATAAATTTGTTATAGTTTGAGTTTGAACCAACTCATCAAAACCGAAATAGTTTGGTTTGTGTAATGTGTGTATGATTTTACATATACGAGCCCGGCCATTTAAAATATGTGATTTCTTTTGTTAATTGAGTTTAAAGACTTTTATATGTTAATCTAAAAGTGTTAAAACTTTTAGTTTAACACTTCTTGAAGTTTAAGACTTTTAGTTCATGTATTAAAATTTCAAATTGTACAATTTAGAGTAAGTATTTAAATTTCCATGAAAAGAATGGCATCTAATAATACATTTTTTGTATTGTTTATAAAAAAATTGTATTTCGTGACTTAATCACCGACGAGAATTAAGTATGATATTTTTTTAATTTAAGAGATGAAATTGTTATTTTGTAAATTTAAGCCTAAAATTTTTATTTATTCCATTAAATATATAAAAAACTGAGTGTAAAATGTATTTGACCAAAGAAAAATAAGCGAGGGAGAAAACATCATACTTTAATTTGGTATTACAATACTTTTTTAAAAAAAAAACATTCATTCATTTAAATTGTCAGATATTACATCGATTGTGAACATTATAATTCAAAATAACTAAAATTGAAAAGACGATGAGTTTGTAAACAAACTTACAATTTTCATGTTAATAGCATAAAACAACAAAACGTCTATAAATATATCAAACTTAAAGTTGATACGTGACATAAAATTCAATATTCACGTATTACAAAACTCTAAAACATCAACTAGTAGCTAGTTTACTAATGCACTCAATACTAACCTCCAACTATGATGACATTAAACTCACAAAACTCATTATTCCCAATCTTAGTAAGTAGAGAAAAATACTCAAAGAGAGTAAAGATGATGAGGAAGTCTAGGCTCCACAGCAACTTGTAGTGGTATTTTCTTAGGTGTAGAAAGCCCAAAAACCTCTTCCATATTCAAGTCTTCCTTTTTCACATTATTAGGTAATTTCCAGTTAAACCCATGTAACAAATTAGCCAAACTTGATTGAATCACCTTAATTCCAAGAGGGTAACCAGGACACATTCTTCTACCAGCACCAAATGGCAACAACTCAAAATCATGTCCTTTCACATCAATATCCTTATCTAAAAACCTTTCTGGCATGAATTCAAAAGGGTTATCCCAAATATTAGAATCTCTTCCAATTGTCCAAGTATTGACAAGAATTTGTGTCCCTTTTGGGATATCATAACCATTAACATTACAATCCTCTCTGGCTTGTCTTGGTACTAACATTGGGGCCACTGGATGTAGCCTCATTGTTTCTTTAGCAATTGCATACACATATGGTAAATTCACAATGTCTTTCTCTTCAACCCATCTATCTTTTCCTATTACCTTATCTAACTCATCTGTTGCTTTTTTGAAGATCTCTGGCCTTTTCACCAACTCAGATATTGCCCATTCTACTGTTACTGCTGAGCTCTCTGTCCCACCTGCTATTAGATCCTAAGGAATAAAAACAGATTGAATATTCAAATATAAAATATTGCATCAAACTTGATTGAATAATAATCAATAACGTTAGTCAATTAAGTGAATTAATTGAGCTAGCCCAACAAAATATGTATATAATTAATATTCCATCTAGAATGAACTATTAGAAAAAATTTATTAAACTATGCTTATTAAAAAATATAGTTGACAATAATTAATCAATGCAATCTTATTAAAAAATAAGTATGTTGTTTAAATTATCTTCTGTGACTTAAAAATTTGATATTGAAAATATAAAAACTCAAATTAAATGAAAAATATTTTAAAGATATTATCATTAAATAAGAGAGAAGTTATTAAAATTGTATTATATTCCATTTCAAAAAGTATGGGTTATTTTGTTTATATTTCCTTCTCACAAATAGTTTAAACTAGACACCGCATGTAAAATTAGTAAATGAAAAATACTTACATAAAGTGATAAAGGTAACAAGTCCATAAGATTAGAGTGAGTTAAGTTGCACTCTACAATAGAATTAGATAATGATATTTTTAAAGCTATTAAGCAAAATTGGGATTGTGTTAAGAAGTTAATCTCTAAATTATGGTTGGTTTTTTGTTTTAAAAAAGTAAATACAAATTCAAACACTTTTTTCGATAGTATTCATCCTTTCGGATTGGAGGTTTTTAATTTGATTGTTATTAGTATGTTAGTATGTTAATCATGGATAATATCTTCTTTATTTCCTTTTATTTATCAATTGTGTATTTGCAATTGTGTATTTGGAGAGAGATAAACACAAAAAGTATTTAATAGATTCTACTACTAAGTCCCACTCTCATTAAATTTTTGAATTTGGCGTACATCACATTTTTATAAACAGAGGCTGAAAAATATTGTAAATATTATGTATTGTGTCTCACAATGAGTAATTTATTTAACTTAAAAAAATATAAATAAAAAAAAAATTATTAAATTAATTTTATTAATTATTGGTATATTTATGATTTCCATAAATACAAATGTGAAAATATTAAATTAAGTATGGTGTATTAAAAGATAAATTTAAAAAATATAAAATTATATTAAAAATTAAAAGTAGTATTTATTTTGTGACAATATTTTACCTTTTTAAAAGACCAAATTTTCTTTGTGTAAGTGTACTAAAGGAAAAGAGAGAGTCTATTATATACTATTACCATTGACTAAAAGAAGAAAATTTGGTCCAATGCCTACCCCCAGTGGCGGAATTTGAGCAGGGGTGTGGAATTATTTTTAATTTATAAATTAAATACAGTATTTTATTAAATATTAAACTTTTTAATTTCTAGATTTGCAAGGTAAATACATAAATTTGTTTGCAACCACAACTTTAAAAAGACGACGAATTAAACTGAAAAATTACAGACGTAGTTATGGATATAAAATACTAATATCGTTCGTATGTTTAGAGAGGGAAAAAATCTAAACAAAAAATATAATTAATTTAGTTGAGTTTTTACAATTTTTCTCACAAAATTAAAATTAAATTCATATTGATGAATAGCATGTTGATTTAGTTATATTTAATCAAGTTGACCTTAATAAAAATTAAGAAACTTATTTTAAAAATATAAAATTTTCTTTTTCAAATACTAAATTTTGTATACTATCGAAACAATTACTTAAAAAAAATTTAAACTACAATGAAAAAAATAATATATAAATGATTATAGAATTCTTAAACACAACACATATTTAAGATAACATTATTAATATAGTCTAATAATTTTATTCAAGCATCGATGTGGTTAATTTTAAATGAAGTGAAACCATACTCAAATTAACAGAGATTAAGTTTATTTGATTTGATTCAGATTAAACTTAAAAAAACAATCAATATAATTAATTTTGATTTTTCTTTTTGAAATTATCAGATTATTAGTTTAATTTTTATATTTATAAATAAAATTTAAAATATTTACAGTTAAAATTTAAATCGAAAGATATAATATATTTTTTATCATTATTTTATATATTATAGACATAGAGTGGCAGTATAATATTTAAAATTGAGGTTGACTGTAACATCATTAACTAATAAAATAATTCCACATGCTAACAAAGTAATACTACCCACAAATTAATAAAGTATAGAAAATAAATAATTAATTATTGAATTATATTATACCTGAGTGAAAGCTTTGACTCCATGCCTCTCAAGCTTAACTTCAAGATTAGGATCATCAGCAAGCTGCAAAAGCACATCCACCATATCCTTAGCAACATAATCTTTCACATTTTTCCTTCTCTCAATGTGTTCCTCCAACACATGTTCCATAAACCTATCAAACTTTTTACTCAAAGCCTTCATCCTCTTCACATAACCTTGTAAGTCCAAGAAATGAATCCAAGGGATAAAATCACCAATATTTAGAACACCATTAAGCAAAAACAATTCATCCAACATCTTCTTAAACTCATCGGGAGAAATAATAGCATTTTCCGTCTCTTCCAAATACTTCCTCCCCAAAACCATACGACTTATAACATTTAGACTCAAAGTTGTAAGATGGTCTTTTAATAAAATAGTTTTGTTTTTTGAATTGAAGAGTTCGTGCAAAAGAGCATGTAATTCTTGTTTTCTTATGTACTCATAAGATTCAAGACGTTTTGCACTAAACAATTCTAATAGACACATTCTACGGGCTTGTCGCCAATATGGGCCGTATTGGGACCAAGTTATGTCCGAGTAGTTATAAGTTGTGTATTTTCCGGCAGAGAAATTGGGCCGACCGGCTAGGGCAGCATCATGGGTTTTAAGGAAGGCTTTGGCTATTTCTACGGTTGAGCCCACAATGACCGGTTTGGAGCCGAACCATAGATGCATAATGGGTCCATATTTTTGGGTGAGCCCATGAAGGGATTGGTGTGGAAGGGATCCAATAAGGTTGAGGTTTCCTATTATGGGCCATGGTTTTGGGCCTGGTGGTAGATTGTATTTGCGGCGGCGGAGATGGAGGCTGAAGAGGAGGAGGATGGAAAATGTTGTAAACAAAGTGACCCAACTAGGAAGTGTCAATAATTCAACTTCCATCTTAATTTGGAGGATTTTGTGAGTTTGAGATGAGAATTTGAAGTGGGGAGTGGGTCATTTTATTTACAAACATAGTAGAGTAGGACCTACTTAAAGTTTAACTAACATCCCAATGAACATATTTTGCTTTCTTCGTGATCCCTTGTGTAGGGCCCTATTTTTTCTAACACACATGGTGTGAAACAGGCATCACTCTAATAATTTCAGCCTGGCTTAAATAAGAATCTGTTTCAACTTATTTTAATAATTTTCTTTAAAAAACTTGTTTTAATAAATAAATCATATTATTTTTAAAAATCATAGATGATTCATGATTGCATAATTTTTTTATGAAAAAAATTTTAAATTTTAAATATAAGTATCTGATTATTTTTTAATAGTTGCTTTTACTAGCTTCTTAAAAAAGTTGCAATTATTATAATTGCTTTTAAAATCCTGTAAAAGAACGCTTTTAAAATATAATTTATATATAAAAAGAAAAACTACTTTTTTTTTATTTAAAACAATAAAACCAAGACTTCAACAAAACAAAGGACTTGATGAGTATAAAAAATAAACAAACGACTATAGTCTATAAAGAATATATTAGAGCGATATTTATATAAACAAAAGTAACTGTTATCTATATGAGGTATCTATTGTCTTTATTAGTGATTTATCTCCACCGAAAAATTTGATTGAGTATTTTTAATTCAATTTTCTATTAGTTATTGTTGATAAATGTTCTTATATTATATTAACGATGAAGGATGAAGGAAATAAAAAAAGTAGAGAAGTGATCTTTATTATACAATTTTAGATAGATAGATATTTTGAATATTATCTTAGAAATTTTTGGTTTTGTAGATTTTGATTGTACTACTTGTCTCACTATTAGAAGTATGCACATGCTATAGATTTTTTGGACCATCTCTTATTTCCTACAAATCAAATAAACAACCAAGTGTCTCTAGATCAAACGGTAAAGTAGAATACCATGTCTTAACTAGCTTAACTTGTGAGTTCAAATGGGTTCAATTTATCTTACAAGACTTATGCTTCAATTTTGATAAATTTGTTTCCATCTAACTAGATTACAAATCGACCATCCGTCTAACCTACAATTCTATATTCTAAGAAATAATATTGAAATAAATTGTCACTTTAGTGAAAAAAAATATCCAATTTTATTTCTAACATTTTATTTCGTAATCTTTCCTTAATAAAATTAAAGATATTTTACTAAATTTGTACATAATCGCTATTTTTATTCTCTCACTTTTTAAGTTTCACTTATTTATAACTTTTTTTATAAAAATTGAAATTTTATTATTTTCAATATAAAATTTTTGTTTTTTTATTTCTTAAATTATTAGCAAAATTTTAATTTTAACTACGTTTCCAATCAACTTTTTGAAAATC
Source organism: Cicer cuneatum (assembly GCA_037974295.1). Taxonomy (NCBI): domain Eukaryota; kingdom Viridiplantae; phylum Streptophyta; class Magnoliopsida; order Fabales; family Fabaceae; genus Cicer; species Cicer cuneatum. The sequence goes on along the minus strand of JBBPBO010001985.1, from coordinate 69,325,282 downwards.
ATCTTGCTGGTTTGCAAGCAGGTTCTTGGGAAATCGACAAAAAAAAAAAGTACGTTTGTCAGATCAAGAATAAGTGGAAGACCCATTTTGTATATTTTGCCTTTTAAATTAAAAAAGACTTAGACTTGTGTCAGATAAAAAATGGCTCACGACCTTTAATTCTTGGGTAGTTGCCATTGCAATTTCATGGAAATTTCAATATTGATTGAAATTGACTTAATATTTATAAAATGCTTTGTTACATTGACTTGAGCTATTCAAAAAGAAAGACAGTGACCTGACCTGGTCAGGTCATCTTGGGTCCATAGCAACTGACCGACTGTGAAGATGGTGTCATTATATGCAGTACATAATATATAAAACAAAATTAACAGAGAATGCTAGAGAATGTAAAAAACGTGGAGAATTTTAGTAATATGCAATTTTTAGGGCCTATTTAACGATTTTTTAGTTATAACTTGCATTCCTTCTAAAATAGTAGATGTATTATAAGAAATATATGGAAGAGTTGTTAACATATACACACTTGTTTTTTAGAATAATTATTTTAGCAACATACATTTTTTAGTATATATATATATTCAACTATTATTTAGTTATAATTTACTAATGTATTTTTTAAAAAAAATATGCAGGTGTGCATCGGCATAACCAATATTAAATTATGTTACAAAAAAATATAACTTATTATAAAATATGAAGAAAGAAAATGTGATTCATAAAAATGGTTGAAGTAAGCTTCAAAGTCATCTAATTATGCTTCCAAATGGTTGAAGTAAGCTTCACTGTTGAGCCTAAAACATACAAGCAAAAATTTATGCTTCCAAATCAAAACCAAGCTTATGTTATCATCACTGATTTCCCTAATGCCTCACTTATTTTCACTTTTAATATTAGATATTTTAAGTCTACAACATAACATAAGCCAAAATTTTGAAAAAATTAAAGAAAATTATTTTGAAGCTCATTGGGTTATCAGATAGTTCATTAGTTTGCACATATGTCAATCTCATTGCTCATTGTGTTTAACCACATATTTATGACGAGGTTATGAGCTTCTGAAAAAAAAATGTTATAAAGCTTCTCAAATTTTAGATCTTAATATTTGCAATCAAAATAGTCCAAATCAAATAATTGTGATAATTTTTTTAGACTAAATTGTACTTTTAATCCTTTAAATTTAATTCAATTTATACTTAAGTCCTTCAAAAAAATTCTTCTCAATTTAGTCATTTAACTTATTTTATGTTTGCAATTAACTTTTATGTTCTACTTCATTTGCACAAATACATTTTTTAACAGTTCCATTAAATAAAATGCATGTGACAATACGATGTCGATTATATTGTCCATATTAGCTGCATCTTTTTCCTTCTCTCATCTTCCAAACCTAAAACCTAAACAAATTCAATAAATCCACATAAAAAAAAAACTCTTAAAAACCTCCACTCCAAATTGGTTGATGATACTAACTGTTGAGGCAAAATCCTAAGATCATTCTAGATAATTCGTTTCAAAGATAAAAATGAAATGAATCATTTCCCAAAATATAGATCTTAAGTAAAACGAATATCAAGGCAACTCAGAACAATGATCTTGTCCAAAAGGTTAGCTAAAAGAAGAAAAACAACATCAAGAACAATAACCAAATCAATCTCTATATTGATGACATAGGAACAAGTACAACTAAGACATCAATGATGAAAAGGACACTGTTGTTGCACCTTTTGCAGAAAGTCTAGCTTGCGTGCAAGGCAAAAAACTAACACCATACAACTACTAAAGATCTCAGTCACAATATTCATTCAAGCATAAACAAAGAACGTTCTAGTTACAAAGGAAGAACATTTGGGATAAAATAGAACATGTGTCTATTAACTAACAATATAAACAGTTGGATCAATAACTACCATATGAGTTGTCTTTAACCCTCATCGTGTCTATAAAAAGAACATCAAAGTGAAGACAACAACAAGAGTTTTCAGTGCAACCAATTTATCACTAAAACAATCATACTCGAGAAATCAAAAGTCTTCAATCAAGCAAAAGCTCTTGTTCTCCTACACTAGATACAAGGATCTTTTATTGAATTATTGCTGATAATCAATCTCAAACAAGTGTTGAGTAGATTCTAATCCTACAACCTTCTTTCATAATTCCATTTGAAACTCAAGTCTATTTCTTAAAGATAGTTTGAGTGTTATGTAAAAATCGTGATCTGGACTGAAAGGTATCATAAAAATCATTTCAAGGGTGAAAGGTGAATGTTGAACTGATTAAGAGTGATCGAGAAAAAATTGTGTGAAAGCAAGAACTTCTTGTGTGAAACACATTAGTGGAAAAACTCACAAATTATAAGGATCGGATGTAACCCTTATTAGGTGAATCAGGATATATCATTGTGTGATTCTCCAAACCATATCCTTTATTATTTCTCACTCACTATCACTAATCACGTAGAAATAATTTGTTTCATTTATTTTTTACTAACCAAGAACGTTCTGGATTTTTATTATTAACCAATATTGATGTTGAGTTAGTTTATTAAAAGCAGGAATTCATATTTTAAAAAAGAGAATCACAATTCAAATTCCCTCTTCCTTGTGATTGATATTGCTACTTCAATTGGCATCAGAGCTTGCCTATAAGGATAAATACTTAACAAGTGTTAGAGGAAAAGATTCATGAAACAATATCAAAAGCCAAGCATATCGTTGAAGGAGGATAATCAAATAGACTATGTTACTTTGATGGTACATGCTACTACTTTTGGAAAAGTAAGATGCAACTATTCCTTAAATCACAAGATACAAGAATGTGCACATCATAACAGATGGAAACTTTATACCAAGAGTTGATCAAAGTGATTCAACATCTGTTGAAAAGCAAAAAACAGACAGGACAACAGAAGACAAAGCTAAGGTACTTCTGAATTCTAAAGCTCAATTATTTTTGTCTTGTGCTTTAGGCAGGGAAGAAAGCGAAAAAGTTGATGAATGTGATACGGCTAAAAAATTATGGGATACATTACAAACTCATCATGAAGGAACAAGTCATGTCAAATAAACAAGCATTGATATTGGTGTAGAAAGTTTGTACTATTTGAGATGAATGAAGGAGAAACCAATGATAAAATGTATTTAAGATTTACAACCATAGTAAATGAAATGCGCTCTCTTTGTAAGGTATACTCGGTCCAAGATAGAGTAAGAAATTTTTTGAGATGTCTCCTAATCATATGGAGACCAATGATCAAGCCATAAGTCAAGTCAAGAATCTTGAGATACTTGAATTGGAAGAACTCATTAGAACTTTACGAGCACATAAAGTACTACTGCAAGAGGATGAACCAACAAAGAAAGGCAAAATAACAGCCTTGAAAACCTCTCAAAATCTTAAATAGAGCACATCTTCATAACAACATGAGAGAGAAGATTCAGAAGACATTGTTCAAGAAGAAACTGATGAAGAAGTAGTTCTCCTTACAAGAAAAATTCAAAGAATGATGAGAAAAAGATATCAGATCAAAAGTAGTTTTCCAAACAAAAAGGAAAAATCTAAAATAGAAATAGATAAGAATCAAATTACATGTTATGGGTGGAATAAACTAGGACGTTACAAAACTGAATGTCCTTTAAACAAAAAGGCACCAAGAGTTTTCAGTGCAATCAATTCATCACTAAAACAATCATACTTGTGAAATCAAAACTCTTCAATCAAGCAAAAGCTTCAATTCTCCTATACAAGATTCAAGGATCTTTTATTGAGTTATGGCTGATAATCAATTTCAAATAAGTGTTGAGTAGATTCTGATCCTACAACCTTCTTTAATAATTTCATTTGAAACTCTCTATTTCTTAAAGATAGTTTCATCTTGTGAGGACTAGACGTAGCCCACCTTGGGTAAACAAGGAAATATCATTGTGTGATTCTCTTATCTCTATCCATTATTATTTCTCATTCACCATCATTAATCACTTAGAAATAATTTGTTTCGTTTATTTTTGACTAACCAAGAAAGTTTTAGAATTTTATGAGTAATCAAGATTGATCTTGAATTAGTTTAAATTAAAAGTAAGAATTAATATATTGCTATTTCGCTAATATCTTACTTTGATCGTTGAAATTGTAGATTTAAGTTTGAATGAATTGAAAAATGTAAAATTATAAAAAAGAAAATGAAGGAACAAGCTTGAAATTAACTAACATAAAAAGAAATCTTTCATTTAACGATATTAAGAAATTTCGTAGTTCTAAGTTAACTAACATTAAACAAAAAATAAAAACATTGAACATCACTAAAAACCATCATTGCTCATCTAATTTTATTCTTTTGCCAATAAAAATAGTGGGTTCTAATTTAAGAGTAAAATCTTTTTTTTTTCTTTCTATACACTTCAATTTTAAATTCATATCTATCTTTTACTCTTGACTCTTACCACACTAAAGATTTGCCTGAAGAAAAAAATGGTGAAGAAGAGAATAGGGAAAAAGATGAACTCTAACAATTTAATTTGATATTTTTATTTTTAATAAAAATTAACTATTAAAAAAATATAAGTGGATGCTTTATACATTTTTCAATTAAGAGAAATATATTTTCCGTTGAAGTCACCTAAACAGACAGATAACATTTCTTTTAAAATGTTAAAAAAAGTATTGGTAGCTAACTTTGCACACATAATATAACTAACTAACTAAATTAAAAATCTACGTAAAAACTGAATTAAATTTAAAAAACTAAAAGTGTAATTTAACCATTATTTTATAAACAGACCAACACACACCCTCCTATACCTATAAACCTCTGACATCAGACACGAATTGATATTTGATATTGACCCATCTACCAGTAATAATATAATATTTATCAAATCTAGGTACAAAATGTGAGTTTGCCATGTCTGAGTCACTGACCATACTAATTAAATTACCACTAGTAAATAAAGCAACCAACAATAATGCTTATCAAAATGTGATATGTGACTCAATTTATTTACTTAAAAATATTTATTTATTTATTATGTAGACACACTATTTGGAACCCCTCTGCATGTAACACCAGGTCCAGAACTAGGAGCAAGCAACTCATAAGGTAAAACACCAGCACCACAACGGTTCTTCAAATTCCTATCACAGTTCCTACTATCAATAACCTTTTCAATCTTTCCAATTTCAGCAGAGAATTCATAAAACTTCTCAACAATCTCAGCATCACCTGACCAAATAGAAGGCTGTTGCCTCTCACCCAAATACTCTTCATCAGGCGAATGAGTCGAAAGCGTATCGACAACAGCCATATATTTTGAAGCCTGCAACAAACTTGGCAATGAATTGAGGAAATACCTTTGTGGATCAGATAAAAAGCTTGTGTATTCAGGATCAGACTCTTCTGGTACCAATCTTCTCATCAACGGAGGACGATTCGGCACATAACCACCATAAGGGTACTGTCCAAAGTTAAGTGCAGCATGTTGTGCAGAAGAATTCCAAATTAAGATTGTTAAGACTGAGACAAGACTTTCACTGCTGTCCAATTTGGGCCACCATGTTTCATTCTTTAAATCAGCATGGCCCACATTGATTGATTCAGAGTACCAAGCTTGTAACTCTCTATCATTGCATATAAGTGTTGGGTTTGGGTAGTAATAGTTGACATATGTACGAACCCAATTTTCTATTGCAAACCAGATTAATAGACCATCTTCTGCATAAGGGTAATCTTTCATCACTAGCTTTAGACCATGTGGTTGTGTTGAGTCAGGTACTGCCATTCCTCTGTAATTTCAAAAAGACAAAATCTTCCTTAGATTTGTTTGCAATTTTCATACACTAAGGAAAGTAAACATCAATAGAATGTTAAGAAAAAGATAGGGTCTCTTTTCTTTAAAAGTTTACAACAACTTAAGTGCATCTCCACCCATTAGGCTCGAGCCTCGAGACAGTGGGTTTTAAGTTATAAGTAGGCAACTAGAATATTGCTGATTTTGAAGTCTTTGCAACAATATTTAACAACAATTTCGACCGGCATCAACTGCATTTTTCCGCATTTTATTGCAATATGGAAGTTTGCAACGTAAATTCAACTGCAATTTAAAATCATGTCCGAAACTAGACTACAGCAATATGATATCTAAAGTTAGGTGCGTCCTCGGAGTGAGAAAATCATAGACTAACTTTGTATTTGCAATTTTTGTTAAGATTCAAAATGGATGTAAGTAGAAGGCTTGATTGTTGTTGCATTCAAAATGGAAGTAATCCTATAAAACTCTTGTATTATAAAGTGACTAAGTGAGGTGAATTAGAGACCTAAAGCAAAGGTTTCACAATCAATTAGGTCTAGTTCCATTCTTAACTATGTTCTTGGAGATAGGATAAGGAGTGAGTTTTTAGGCTTTATCTCTTTTGAATGCAAAAATTGAATTTTTTTTTAAGATACGTCCTCAATTCTCATGCCACCTATTATTCAACTTGATGAGTGAATAATTCGGTAGTTAGTCAGAATCAACGGACTCTGAAATTATATTAAATTTTTTGTAAGGCGGATGATAACACATAGACACTTTTTATAAACTTATTTTAGACACTACCAGACTTAGATTTTCTCAGTAATGTAGTTGTTATAAGTTTCTTATCATAAAAAGTTATGTTACTATATGCAAGTGCAACCAAACACAAAAATAAATGTTGGGTAGTTTATGGACTCATTTTGAGTTTTTAAATAACTGCATGGTTAAATAAAAAAGTTGATGGGTTAAAATCCGATGTATAGTCTTCTTTATTAAAGAGGCTTTAATATACTTGAAAAATATCACAAATTAATACTACCATCACAGTTGGCTCAATAAAAATGAATGTATTTAATTTTAATTTGATTAAATAGATTGATTATTGACTCAACAAAAATTAATGTATCTAATTTTAATTTGATCAAATAGATCGATGTTTATCGACCCAATTGTCTTGTCTGTTTTTTGTATTTAAAATTCGAGGTAGTAATATAAGTAATTTTTTACCTGCGGATGAGATCTTCAGGAAGACTATCTTTGTCGAAACGCCAAAAGCTTTTGTAAGCAGCAGAACTAATTTCCATGCCATATCGACCAGGAGTGAAACAGGACTCAATGACACCATCTGCATTGATCAAACTCTGGCGAGCTAAAGCATTGATCTCCAAAGTGTACCTCATGTGTGGATCCAATAACTTGAAAATTGGATGCATTGCACTTAATTGCCTATGAGCAGACAATATAAATGGTTCCATGCAAGCATGTGTGCGTAACCTATAATATCAACTCATCAAATAAAATTAGTTCATGTGAGTAAATAAATTTTTTATAAAAATATCTTTTGTCACATAATTATCAGTTACCAAACAACTTTACTTTGGCCGTGAGAGAAGAAAGAAAAATTGATTTCGACGGTGGATGATTGTATAGCAAAATTATTTGTGTTCATATATGTTGTTCTAATCACTAAATTTGATTTATTATATATTTTTATGGTAGTTTTGTATTCTCTTTGAATCACACAGGACGGACTCAAAAGAGAATACAAAATTACTAACAAAATACATCGATAAATCAAAGTGCGTGAAAAGAACAGCATATTGAAATTAACAAGATTACTGCCCAATCATCCAACGCCGGAACCCTATTTTCTTCTTCTATGGTGCGTTGTTGTTCTTTCTGCTTATGTTGTTGCTGCAGCAGTATTTATTTATATTTAGGGATTTAGGGATTAATTCCCTTCTTCCAACAACTCATGGGCTAAGCCCATTTAATTTATTTATTATTTTTATTTTACTTGGTGTGGGCCCAATTGGAAATATTCACCCAACAAAGATAATATATGTTCGATTCTTAAAAAATTTATAATTTATTTTGAAGTTTCATTAATTTTATATTTTTTTAAAATAGTTGATATTAGTACTTAATTATTAATTTTGTTAAAGAGTAGAGTTGAGTTTATGATCTCTTTGTCGCTCTAACTATTTAAACTCACTGAGTCAACTTATAACTTCCATTAAATTTAGATATTAAATCGTTTTAATCGTCAATTTTATCTTTTAATTAATTTCAAAAATAATCAACCACACTAATTTAATTCATCAATTTGATCTATGAAACTAACAAATTTGCAAAATAATTTCTAACCATGAAATATACTCTCTTACATTGGTACCAAAACGACATAGATTAAATTAATTAATATAAAAAGACTAATACAATCAAGATGTTTTTTTGGATATAATTTTAAAATTTCATTAATTATATATATAAAATATAAATGAATTTAATTTATATACAATTTAATGTAAAAAAATTTACATTGTCAATCAATCACAACTATTAAATTAATAAAAATATTTGACTTTTACCAAAATTATATTTAAAAGCATCCCTATAAACAATTATAATGTGATGACAATGAATGTAAAACTTTTTATATTATCCTTCCCTGTCAATTAAGCACGATATAAATTAATAATCGACTGAGTAAAAGAAAATGTGGGTCATAGCTTACCAATGGTTCATAAGTTGGTGCACACCAGCATCATTGGAGCAAACATGGGCCTTAGCAAGCATCCACATCCAATTAGTGGTTGCATCTAAAGGAGGTGTGACCACACGTTTTGATGGTGTATTTGGTCCAGATGGTGGCAGGCTAAGTTCAATAGCAACAGGTTTTAGAGTACCAAGGGGTGTCAAGTAGTATATGGTACGTGTGGCATATGATTTTCTACCATCCAATGCATTGATCCTTTCAAGAAATGGAAGATAGATATCATGATAATCTATTATAAACAGTTTATTCTCATCAAGTGCCTGCAAAATTCATTAAAAAAAAATGCAAGAGTTTAGCACAAGTAGGCATATTTTTATTTCAATTATTTATTTAAAAATATAAATAGGATCATAATGTCATGTGAAGAAATGAATGATTGAATCCATGTGAAATATTATATAATTGGTTAATTTGCATCAACAAATCTTATCTTCACAAAGTTTATGAATCCTTTGATGGAAATACCTGTTGGACAGTCATGCCATTAAGTTGGCTTAAAATGTGCTCTTCTTTAAGAGCAGACTCTTGTGGACCATAGATTTCAGGATCTAATTTACTAACTGGTGGAAAAACTTTAAGGCTCTGAATTGTAACAGGGTTAACTCCTGCTATTGCTTGACGGCCAAATTCGTCATCTCGCAACCAAGCAAATTTGTCCTCTGCACACATTAGGCACGTGATCTCAATAATTTAACAACAAAATATGATAGATATCATTTTTTATTTTATTAAATTAACAATTTACAATTACTATACTGATATGTGAAACATTTAAAATTAATTATTGAAAACAGCTTTGGAGACAGTTTTTTTTTTTTTTAATATGATAATAACAAGTTGGCACACTTGTAAATCATATACTAATATAGAAAAGGAATAATATGAACATTAGATCTAGCTTTGAACTGAAACACTCGTGTTTTTTGTTTTTGGTGAAATTGAACTGACAAGAATGAAAAGCCAAAAAACATGTTGGAGTGGCCCTTTTTATAGCACTATCTTTTTATATGACATGCCATGATAGAGTATATTCATGGCCAAAGACCCCACCACATTGGACTTTGAATTGACTAGATATCTATTCATAATACTACTAATGAAAAAACCTTTATTTTTTTTTTTAAAAAAAAGAAAAAACTAAAAGGAGAAATTACAGGTTTTGTGGTTTTTTTTATATTCTTTTTTTTAAAATACTCTAAATTGAATTTTGTATACTAAAATGTTACTTTTTTTACTTTCTCATCCCCATTGTACGATTATATGAAGAAGAATATTTTTTACTCTGCAAATAGAAGGTCGTATCTTCGGGATGCGACATCTATAAAATTTAATTTTTTTTATTATTTAATAAATGATCTTACCACATGGATGCAACATCCTATTGACAAAAATAGATATACAATATTACGAAACTTTAAAAAAGTAGAGTATTTTAGTACATAAATTTTAATGTAAAATAAATTGATTAATCTTCTTTCAAAAAAAAGAATATAATAATAAAAAAAGCACATGTTGTTTATGAATAAAAAATTTAACACGTGGAAATAAACAATTATGAGTTTTAGACAATAATGGATAAATTTTAATATGCATAAAGACAAAAAAAATTACTTTAATGATGAACAACACTTTTGACAGTAGTTAAGTTTTGTTCAAACTGAAAATATGTCGATACAAATGAAATGGGAGGTGAAAAAAATTGAAATTTTCCTTGTAAAACATAATTCAATTTAAAAATCTAAAGCCTATTTAATTTGTAAAATCATTTTTTATTTTTTAAAATGCATCCACAATTAGTTTGCATCTTCTCTTTCACATACTGATTCACTTCAATAGTCGTACATCTTTTTATTATTAAGTTAAAATAAATACATAGTTTAGAAAACTAAACATATTTTTACTAAACTTTACAGAAAGAGGAAATTAAAAAGAGTTATTTGAGAAATTAGTGTATACTGAATTTTTAGCAAGAATTTGAGAATTAAAAAGGCCATATACTCACTTGATATAATTTTGGGAGTGTCATACTTCAAAAGACCCTGGCTAGATTCTTGAATCTTGCTAACAATTTTGGGCAATGGTAATTTCTTCAAAACATCATCTTGCAAACCTAACTTAATAAGTAACCCTACACTGTAAAGGCCATCGACATCTGAAAATTCATTGAAATCTTGGTTGTGAGCAGAAAGACTTGATTTAAGGCCAGGGAGCAAGTTATGGAGAACTGCCTTTAACCTCTTCACTGAAAATGTGTTCTGTTTTGATTCCTCAAACCGTTCATCTCTCGGTACGTACATAGGAAGTGGCTTCTCAACACGACTCTCAGCTGATATATCTACAACACCATCGATCCAATTAATTATAGTGAAATTTATTATATTTTTTAAAATAAAAAAATATATATTTTTAAAAATCACATAAAGTTTCACATATATTAAAATTTTACACAATGCCCTATTGCATAGATAAATAATTCAAGTGCCGAATTGATGAAATATTAATTATTGAGTTAATGTAAAATTGTTTATTTAATTTATTATTATTACCTGTATCAGATGGTTCACGGCCAGTACGACACCGTCTTGGGTATGGATACATTTGAGATCCACCAAGAGTTGGTCTAGCAAACTCAACTCCTCTATCTGGATTTCCCAGATCATTGTATGTATCATAATCATAAATTCTATCAGATAATTTTCTAACTCCAGTTCCATCACCTCTCAAATTTCTCAGCTCTTTCTCCCTCAAAAGTTTTATCCCAGCAGGTGTATCATCCGGTAAATAAGCCTGTTCAAATTAAATCACACTAAATAAACATATTTTACAAATTTATTGTGTAAAAAAACCAACATCAAAAATAATTATCTCAATAATTGATGATTATAATTTTTAATGTACTTTTTTTTTCAATTGTATTATCATTTAACTAATATTATAACAAGTATAATTATTTTGGAAATAGAAAGTAATATTTATTATTATAATTAGTTTTATTATAACAAGATAAGAATATACTACTAGCATCACATTGACCCTCGATAGTAGACAAAGAGAGTATTTAATATTGGCCGGTGTCCTTGCTTGATTGCATAACGTAGTAGGTAGTTGATACAGGTCAATTCAATGCTGCTTGGTCCATGCATAAAATCTGACTATATTGTTTCCTAGCTTTTTATTATCGAGGAAAATTAGTATTTTAAAAATACAATAAAAATAAATGTAAAATCAAGAACTGTTCCCTTTTGTTTTCACTTTTTCAGTTTTATTTCTTTTTCCACTTAAAATGGATGATTTAAAATAAATTTTTATTCAAAATCACTTTTATATATTATTTCTCTTTGTCTATTAATTAAATAAATAATTTTTACATATATTTAATTTTTTTTTGTGATTTTTTTAAAAATTTAATACGACGTTTATTTGATTTAAATTAATAGATTAGTTTCGATTCAGTACAAATTTAATATTTTAGCATCTTCAACGTTACACACATAAATACATGGTATTTCATATCCTTTTTGTCATATTTTTAAGATTTGTAAGCATTTTGACATTTTACAATTTACATTGTGAGTTTATTTATATAGTTCATCTTTTTTAATTTTAACTATTTTAAATTATATAGTTCTCGATGTAATTTTTTTCAATTTGAATGAATAAATACTTTTTTTAATAAAAAAAATAAAAATCAAGGATTATTTGGCGAAAAAAAAATAATTAAATAAATTATTTAATCTTATAAATATATCATATTTAAATTTTAGTTCTTGTAAAAAAAAAATTCAAACAACAATTTTTCAAATATTTTCCTACAATAATTTGTGTCATTGTTTTTATATCAGTTGCTTTTATATCAATTCATTTGTATCATTATAATTTTTGAATGTCAATTATAAAAATTTCTTCTATAAAAACTTAAAATTTTTTTGTAAAGAATAAATTAAATATATATTTTTTTTTAAAGTTTTACAACTTAAAAATTCATATTTGATTTAAAATAATTAAATTTTTGTAGAAGAGATTTATCGCTACATACCTGAAAAAAATAATTTAAAATTAAAAAAATGCACATAAATTAAGTTAAAAGCAATAAACAATAAACAAAATTTTTAATAGAAAATATTTGAGGAACTATTATTTAAAAAAATTAAAAAAAAATAAAAATAATATATATATATAAAAGAATTAAAAATTTATTTAACTCAAAAATAAATAAATAAATAAAATATAATATATTTTCCCGATAAAAGGAAATTTTGGCTTTATTGTCCTTTTCAAGATTCTTCAAAAGAAAAAGTATTATTATTCCTTTTAAGTTTTAAGTTTCACCTCATTTATCACGTTGAAAAAATTAAGTAAAAACACAAATGTTGTTGCCTTATTATATTACTATTGGTTGTACTCTCTATGTTATCTTCCTAGACATGTTATGTTATTATGATAGGAAGAAATAAAAATTCAAACAAATAAAAAGAGTTTAAGAAATAATTAATTAAATATACCTTATTAGAAAAGAAAATCCTCTTTCCAGGAAGATCTTTTCTGGCTTGAACAAAAGAGTTGCAAGGGAAATGAACTGGTCCAGTTGCAAATCCTTCAAGGGTTATACTTTCCAAGTAAAATTCTTGTTGGTGATTGTTTATAATAGTAATAGCTCCTGGCTCTCCAAAACTTGAATCCACTATGAATTCAGCTATGTAATTCACTCTCTCTGCCTTAATGTTTGTCTTCTTTGACCAATCCTTCAACACTGCTTCATTACTCTTCTTTGCAGCTTTTGTTTCTATAGATCACAATAAAATCCAAAAAATCATCCATTAATTCATTTTTAAAATTTAAAATTTATCCAAATAAAGCCACAAATTAAGAGACTAAAAATTATTAAAATAATAAATAAAAAATTATTGAAGTGATTAGGCCCTTTTATTACATATTCTAATAAAAAAAAGTAATTTATATATTTAATAATTTAAAAATTATTAAAAAACTATTGAATAGAGGTTTTTTTAAAAAATAGAATGAAAATTAAAAAACAAAATTGTCATAAAAATAATTTTTTGATAAATTTTTAATAACAGCTTATCATTGAAAATGATTATATTTTTCATACTTTAAAATGATTATATTTTTTCATCAAAAGAAGTGTAAGAAATAGACTCTTAATGAAGAAAAACAAGGAACTAATTTTTGAAGGTAAGACAAAAAGGATTATTTTTTAGGAAACCAGTGACATTAGTATCATACCCTTATAAAGAAAAAATCATGGGGCGGTTTAAAATGATGAATTTAGAAAATAAATATTGAAAAGTCTTACTTGGATCGATCTCAGTGCTATAAAGTTCAAGAACAACATTTCTTCCAATCTTATCAGTTAAAGCATCAATATGCTTAATAAAAGTCTCTTTAAAATCCTCTTTGATCTTGTTCCTTACTGTCACAACACCTCTGACTTTGAATTTCACTGGTTTCTCTTCGGGAACAGAAGAAGAAGATGAAGATGATGATGATGGCAAAGAAGAAGATGAACCCTTCACCAAATCCTCACTTATAGCTGCAACAGGAAACTTAGCAGATTTTCTCAATTTCAAAACTCTTCTGTTTCCTAAAGGAACCAAAACAGGGTTGATCAAGAAACTTCCACGTTTCTGTTGAAAACTTGGTGAAGAAGAAGGAAACAAAGATCTTTCTACCAATGAAGAACCCATGATTTCATTTGTAAGTGCCATCAATCAATGGTTCTTAATTTTGGGTTTTTTATTACGAGGTTTTTGTTTTTTGTTTCCTCTGTTTTGAACAATTGAAAATAAAAAATAAAAAAAACAAGTGGAACAGTGAGAAATTGTTATAATGATGTGTCGGTTTAAATCGGAATAGCTGGCTTAGAATTCTTTTATATATATGATGAAGAGAAGGACATAGGAAAAGTTGATTAAATGTACTAAAAAGGTGGCAAAATATGAATCATGAATTTCTCTTCACCGTCCACACGTTTTTTTGTTCTTGCAAATTGTCATTATGCTTATGATGATTTTTATTGTTGACTTGTCTTTTTTTTTTGCGAAACTATTTTTATTAAAGAATTAAATATATTTTAAATTTTTATAAAATTTCAATGTTTTAATTTTAATTGCTATAAAATAAATATATAATTTTTCATTTTTATAAAATTATCGAACAAGTATTTTTAGTTTAATGTCATTCAACTTAAAAAACATTGAACATTTTTTACCAGCATCTTTAAAAAATGTTCATCCATAAAAGTTTATAATTTTGTAACTGGGATGAATTAAATATTATTTTTTTAATCATGAAAAATTAAAGATAAAAATGACAAAAATTAGACCTAGAAATCGAATTTTTAACTATTTTTTTCCTGATAAACTTTTTATAATTTTGTTAATATATCTGAAAAAATTCATTCAAAAATATTTGTTAACTTGACAATAGAAACTAAAAATAAGTACATGATCATTTTGTATGACTAAAATTTACATTTTTATTTTATAAAAATTAAAATTGAAATATTAAAATTTTATAAGAACTAAATATATATTTAATTGCATCACTTTTAATTTTCTAGCTAGCATCTTAATTGACCATCATAATTTTAGGATTAGAGTGAATTTAAGAGGCAAAATAAAACGAATTTTAATATTTATGGGTTGAATTATTGAGTTGGATAAGGTCTTACCCTTTAATATTAAAAATTTTGTGTTAATTCGTGTGTCGACATATAGTGGAAGTAATATTAATGAAAAAATTTAAAAAATTATTTCATGTAAAAATTTTAATGAAGAAATTTTATTTTTATTTAAAATATATGTGTGTGTATATATATATATATATATATATATATATATATTTAATTAAAATTACTTTAATATTATTTAGAACAACTAGTCGTTTTTAGTTAAATTTTTTTAAAAATTTAAATAATAGTTTTAGTTAGGTTTATATACTAACTACTAAGGTTCCTCCACGAAAAACATTTATCATAGTATGATTTGTTTTTATCCTACATTTCGTCATACTTTTATTTAAAATTACTTTGAAGGATTAGACGATACAATTTACTATAAATTACTGCCTCGACTCATTAACTTAAACATCAACACTAATATTAATATACATAAAATATTTATAAATTAAATTCATAGATTACAATTAAAATCATAAACATTATTGAGTTTGCTAGATTTTATTATTGAATTGATTAATATTACAATTAGTGAGTAAAGTTAATATTACTATTAATTATAATACGAAATTATTATTATGAGTTGAACTACAATTAAACAATTAGTTATCTGGTCGGAGATAAGTTGAGTTATATTTGTTTGCCTCAAAATTTGACTCTATTTTAATATAAATTTTTTGTTTTTGTTTGATTTAAGCTCGAATCACATAATTTAAAAGTCAAAATTTTTAAATTTTTATACTTTTAAATTGATAATTTAATTGTATTTTTAAGATAAAATAATTGTCTAATAAAAATATAAATATAAATATTAATAGGTCTATAAAAAAACATCATTTTTAACATAAAATTAATTAGTATTATTATTAATATTATTATATATAATTTTTAATTATTTCTCATTTACATAATCTTCAACTTAATGTAATCAAGAGTTCATCATACAAAATAAAATTTTTAAAACTATTTGATATTTGGTTAAATAATTTCAAATGAATATATAATAACTTTTTCAAAAATATAAATAAATATCAATTGTTAGATTACATAATTATGAATTTTTAATTTATATAAATTTTGTGTGTTAGATCATTAATGTATTATATCAATAATCAACAGTTGAATTAGTAAAATTTATTGTTTATATTGAGGTGTATATATATATAACATATCAAATGAAATGAGTTTTACAATACGAGAGTGATAAGGTTAAATATCGACCACACAACCATGTATGAATGGTCAATATTAGAAGAAAATGTCGTGTAACTTTTTTAAATGATCATGTTCAATTAAATAACTTTTAATAATGGTCAAAATTTAATTATCCCATATTTTTATTATAGAAATTTCTCTCATTTAAAATTATATATATATATATATATATATCCAGTTAGTTTATGAACCAAACAAGTCAAAGTATATATAGTTCAAATTAAGTCAAAGATTTTAAATCTTTATCTTTTTAAATCGATAATTTAATTGTATTCTTTAAATTAAATAATTTTCAAACAAAAAAATATAAACATAAAACATTAATAGGTCTATAAAAAACCACCATTTTCAACATAAAATCAATTATTATATTAGGTATAATTCTCAAATTATGTCTCATTTACACAATCTTCAACTCAATAGAATCAAGAGTTCATCATACAAAATCTTACTCAAAAATCCTATCTATCACAAACATATTCAACCATGCACATAACAAATAAAAAATATTATTTAATTATTTTTAGTATATATATATAGAGAGAGAGAGGAAACAGGTTAAAGTAAACCAAAATCAACCATTTAACTAAACCAAAATCAACAATTTAACTGTAGGGTGAAGTCTCTAACTGTATTTAAGGTGACTTCTTGATCCACTTATAAAGATATTTGAGGAAGTCGATACACTCTTTATAATATTTTTTTTTTATTGATTAAAATTCATGTAAAATCAATCAAATTTATGTAGGATCCATATAATATAGTTAGGCACAATTTTAAAAATTTGGAAACCTAACTCCCCCATTTCACATTAACTATCTAATTTATATATAATATTTATTTATCTCATATTATTTATTTTTCTTTTTATATCACAAATGAAGTATCAATTACTTTTTTCAATTAATAAGTTCTTAATTCCATTAACTATTGTTAATAAAGATATTTTAGTAAATAAAACTTATTTTATTATTGAAAGTAATATAACTAATTATTTTCTTAAGAACTTTGTACAACCCAAATGATACATTTATAATGAGACATAAAAAAATGTTTGAATTCCCATGTATAGAAATGAATATATCAAGTTGGATACCATGTCACGAGTTCGAATCTGAAACTTCACAGTTGTGAATGAATTTATTTATCGTTTCATCTATTAAAAAAAAAGAATATATTACGCTATCAATAAAAGATATAACTAAATATGTTAAAAAGTTTGACTTAAAGAGTACTCTCTGCTCACTATTATTAAAAAATGTTTAATACCATTATGCTCATATTTTAAAGGTTTAAATTTGTCTTTCATCCTTGTAATTATAATATTTTTTATTTTAGTGCTCGTAAATTTTTTGTCTGATTCAAATCCCTGCAAATACAAATTCATTTTAAAATGGTCCCTCAGTCCAACTTCTGTTAAAAAAATACTAACATTGTTAAGATTTTTTGATAAAAAAACAAAAAATAAATTAGAAATTAAAAATCTAATTATTTTTTTGAAAGGGTAACCAAATTTGAGAACCCTAATGTCTATCATCTTCCTATTCACATCTTTACTCCTTTTCTATCCTTCTTCTCATGACCTTCTCACCTTCAAGGGAGAAAATCTAACGTCATTCCGAATGTGTCTGTGTTGTTCTCCACCCAAGGACGCAAGTTGACACCCTCTTCTCGTTTTTTGTTGTTTTCCATTTGCTAGCTCTATTCTTCTTGTACCCAGATTCGCAATCTTTGGTCATTTTAGAACCGATCCGATGGTCGCAAGATGAGTTTTAAGTTATGCGTTTCATGGTTGTATATTGGATGTGAGATGTGGGTACGAAAGAAAGTCTGAAACTTTTGACATGTAATTCATGAAGCTGAGAAATGGTTTTGTAGCAATGTATGTTTTGTTGGAATTAAAACAATATAACTGTACTAACAAGTTTTTGTTTGAATAATAAAGGGAGACAATGGAAATTATAGTTTTTTTAATTTTGGTCACTCTTTCAAAAAATAATTAGATTTTTAATTTCTAATTTGATTTTTGTTTTTTAGAAAAAAAAGTTTGACGGTGTTAGAATTTTTTTTAACTAAAGTTGGACTAAAGGACTATTTTAAAATTAATTTGTATTTGCAGAGATGTGCGTCAAACAAAAAAACTTACGACGACTAAAATAAATAAATAAATGTCATAATTGCAAGGACTAAAGACATTTTTAAACCTATTTTAAATCTCATCACTAACTTTTGAACCATTCAATGCCATTATTCTTAATATATCATTCATTTAATCCAAAAATATTTAACATGGATAATTGAATATTTGTAATTAAAAATGAGACAATTTAGTAATTTTAACTTATGTTTAATATAAAATCTAAAAAATTAATTACACATGACTCGATTTCTTAATATTTGTGGAAGTAATTTAGTTTACTTACAATATTAACTATATTTTAATGAATATTTGCGGATAAATTACATGAATATGTTGACTACTTATTAATTTATGGATACATAAAAGGGGTAATGGTATCCATACATCTGAATATATGATTTTCGTTAATAAATTGATAAAATTATTATATTGTAATAAATTGTATTAGTACGTTAATGTATTAATATTTTTTATAATGAAATTTTATGATACATTTTGTTTATGTGCTAATGTATTATTGTTTTTATCTGTTAATAATTTTTTGTGTTGACAAAAGGGAGAGAAAAGATTTCTACATAATTGCAAACATAATAAAAAAATTTATACATAGATAATTTTTTAATTAAAAGATTATATTTGTGGAAATCTTCTAATATCCACAAATATTTTAAAACCCGTTAAATATTTGCTTACTAAATATCGACCAGATATTGATAGAGCACGAACGTCATTTGTATTTAACAAGATGGTTGGCCGATGATTGCTATTAGTTTCCATGAATATCTATTGTTATCCGTGGGTAAACTTGTACAAGAGAAAAAAAATTTGTTTGACACCTATTTCAGTTTGCAAATGTATATATTAATATATCATTTATTCAAAAATTCATTTAAGTAGTTAACATTTCGCTACACATTTTTTTCATACGGTTCATTAATTAATGTGTGAATTAAGTTAATCACTTTGCATTAATTATCCCGCATGAATTTAGACCAAATTTTGCATAACTATGCAAGTTATCCAGACATAATTAATTTATGTGTAAATTACCAAGAGTGATATTGTGATAACCAATAACTACATTACTCAATAGGATATGTGTATTAATTTTCCTCCATAAAAAAATATGTTAATCAAAGTTGTATTAATATGCATTAATTTAGATTGTGTGTGTTACCAATCACAGACGAGCATTAACCACAATTGCATAAATAAAATGTGTGCATTAACCATAATTGTGTGAATCAAAACATAGAAGATTATGCTTATAACAATCCATAACTAATTAAACAAAATAGTGAATATGTGATAAACTTACATAACCATCAAGACATAATTAATTTATGTGTAAATTACCAAGAATGATATTGTGATAACCAATAACTACATTACTCAATAGGATACGTGTATTAATTTTCCTCCATAAAAAATGTGTTAATCAAAGTTGTATTACTATGTGTTAATCTAAATTGTGTGTGTTTTACCAATCACATACGAACATTAACCACAATTGCATAAATAAAAGGTGTGCATTAAACAAAAAAAAAACACTTCTTTGGTATACATAACAATGACAAAAAAATTGTGTCCGCGGATAAATTCTATCATGGGTATGAAGCAAATATTTTAATGAATATTTGCGGATAAATTACATGAATATTTTGACTACTTATTAATTTAAGGATACATAAAAGGGGTAATGGTCTCCATACATCTGAATATCATATTCAGATGATATTCGTTAATAAATTGATAAAATTATTATATTGTAATAAATTGTATTAGTACGTTAATGTATTAATATTTTTTATAATGAAATTTTATGATACATTTTGTTTATGTGCTAATATATTATTGTTTTTATCTGTTAATAATTTTTTGTGTTGACAAAAGGGAGAGAAAAGATTTCTACATAATTGCAAACATAATAAAAAAATTTATACATAGATAATTTTTTAATTAAAAGATTATATTTGTGGAAATTTTCTAATATCCACAAATATTTTAAAACCCGTTAAATATTTGCTTACTAAATATCCATCAGATATTGATAGAGCACGAATGTCATTTGTATTTAACAAGATGGTTGGCCGATGATTACTATTAGTTTCCATGAATATCTATTGTTATCTATGGGTAGACTTGTACAAGAGAAAAAAATTTGTTTGGCACCTATTTCAGTTTGCAAATGTATATATTAATATATCGTTTATTCAAAAATTCATTTAAGTAGTTAACATCTCGCTACACATTTTTTTCATACGGTTCATTAATTAATGTGTGAATTAAGTTAATCACTTTTCATTAATTATCCCGCATGAATTTAGACCAAACTTTGCATAACTATGCAAGTTATCAAGACATAATTAATTTATGTGTAAATTACCAAGAGTGATAACCAATAACTACATTACTCGATAGGATATGTGTATTAATTTTCCTCCATAAAAAAATATGTTAATCAAAGTTGTATTAATATGCATTTATCTATATTGTGTGTGTTACCAATCACAGATGAGCATTAACCACAATTGCATAAATAAAAGGTGTGCATGAACCACAATTGCGTGAATCAAAACATAGATGGTTATGCTTATAACAATCCATAACTAATTAAACAAAATAGTGAATATGTGATAAGCTTACACAACCATCAAGACATAATTAATTTATGTGTAAATTACCAAGAATGATATTGTGATAACCAATAACTACAGTACTCAATAGGATACGTGTATTAATTTTCCTCCATAAAAAATGTGTTAATCAAAGTTGTATTACTATGCATTAATCTAGATTGTGTGTGTTACCAATCACAACGAACATTAACCACAATTGCATAAATAAAAGGTGTGCATTAACCACAATTGCGTGAATCAAAACATAGAAGATTATGCTTATAACAATCCATAACTAATTAAATAGAATAGTGAATATGTGATAAGCTTACATAACCATCAAGACAAGATATATGAATTGTGCTATATTATTTAGGTATATATGATAATTTTTGTTCTCTTATTTTAATTTATCATAAAATGTGTCATGAGAGGATAAAAATTTCATTTTCATTTTTGACATTTTGATTTTTAACTATAGAAGATTGCATATCAAGAAAAATTCACGCTCCTTCTATTAATGTATTAACTATTAATTATTTAACAATATAGAAGTATATGTTATAATTTTTCCATTGAACATGCTCGATGAAAATTTTAATTTCGTTTATGAAAGATCTTTATACCTCAAACTTGTCAAAGTATAATAAGGAAACTCAAAATATTTTTGTTAAAATTTCAAACACCGATTAATTAAAAATATTAATTTGTCAAAAGTATTTTCTTAGTCTCTTTATACATACATATACATGCTTATAGTATTAATTAGTCACTATAAACAATGTCTTAATATATAAGAAAAATGAATCTCCTTTAAAGAAATTAGTCTACAATCAAAACTTTACACGCACGAGAGTACAAAATAGTTGGATAAAATAAATTTAAATTACATTATTTTAAAAATGGACTGCAGCATAAAATGGTAAAATTTATATATATTTCACTCAATAAAATAGCGAAGATTAAAAAGAATGTTGTTATCACTCCTCTATATCCTTCATAAAATTTGTTTCCCACAAGCATATGTTTCTTATTATACGAAATTTTTTAAATAATTTTTGTTCTATTTATATGAAAATACATAACTTTTAAGTGTATTTATTTTTTTAAATTACCCTCATTTAAATGCTTTTTTATTTCAATATTAGTATAACATATAAGGTTTCATTATTTTTATGAGGATATATTTGATAAAATATCTAAAAGCTACTTCAATGAATAACTGGGTCATGCTAAGGAAACAAAAGAGAAAATAAAAAATAACTTTTGAATTGAATAGTCAATTTTTATAATTTGAAAGTTATAAAAGTACAAGTTCCAATTAGCATTTCACTTAATAATTTCATTATTTTTTATTTTCTTTTTTGTTTTTTCTTCTTTAAAAGATTCTCGAAGGAGTGTATTTTTGTGTGCTAACTCTTAAATTCTTAATAAGTCTTTAAAAATTCTTATAGACCAGATAAATTGATCATCTATATTTTTGTTGTAATACATATGTCATTTAAGTATAGTTTAGTTTCCGTTTAGGTCTTTTAAGTTTTTACTTTTTTGATTTAGTCATTTTAGTTACATCATGTTTACATTGGTAGTCTTTTGTCTCACTTTAAATAACAATTGAAAATATTTTATCACTAGAAAACTCCACCAATTGTTGCAATGATAAGTCTCTCATACTAATAATTTAATTTAGAAAACAATCATCTAACAGTATAAATAGTCTATATTTTTCGATTTTCTACAATCATTTATACACGTATATAGCATCTAAAAACTTGGTAATAAAAGTCTATCCACGTAATTAATATCATTAACTTTATTCACTTGTAAAGTGGCATACATAGTTATCTAACTGCTATTTGAATTAGATCTTAATAATAATTCAAGAAAATTGTTAAATTTAATGGACTACAAGCGTATTTTAATATAACTTAAAGTCTAATAGTGAAAGTAAAATATAACTTAAATAACTAAATTGAAAAAAATAAAAAGTCAAATGATCTAAACGAAAACTAAACTAAACTTAAAAGGTCTAAGTATTACAACAACAAAAAAACATAAATGACCGAATAATTATTTTCGTTAGATGTAAAGGACATTTGGATGAATTTTGCCTTTCTTATATTAATTGAGAAGTAGTTTATGAATCATGCCATTAAATTTACTTAAAATAGTTTTTTTTTTAGATTAGAATATGAGTTTTTTTAAATAAAAGAAAATAGTTTTATTTCAAATTTATTTTTATTTAAATCACTAAATATGGGTATATTTTTTTAATAATAAACCTTTTTTTTCCTTTGCTTTAATGATTCTTTGAATTTTGGCATTTTATTTTCTTATTAGTTATATTCATAACTTCAAAATGGTTTTGTCAAAGAAAATAAAAAACAGTGACAGTGGGATTGTGAGTCAAAACTGAGGTAATGAGATTTTTCCTAGTAAAAGACGCGGTGGTGTTCGGGAAACAGCGTAGAAAGTGCTTTACATCGCTTTTCCATGTATTTTTTTTCTAAAATTGCAGTGGTGTCCCTCAAAACTTGGTTTTTTGCAAATTTTATTCTTTGGTAAAAGAACTTTAAATTTTCAGAACATGTTGACCAATGGAGAAGCACAAAACACACCTAAGATTCATGGCCGGTATTAAAATTGATGGATCCATTTCAATACGTGCATTCGTACTTTCATATTTGTACGTTTCTATTTAATCGATTCCAATCCTATATAAAGCCAGAAACTTGGTCAAATTAAATTCCTATTATTTGTTTTTCTTTGACTAAATTCCCATTGCTTGTTTAGTCATGAGGAAATCCCGTTAGCCATAAGAAAAATATTGTTTACGTTATATTTTAGATTCAGTTGCATTAGATGTGCATTTCATTATCATAATATATCCATTTCCATAGTCAATATGATATTTTTTAACTATTTATAATCTTTTGGAATAAAATATAATCAAAAAATATTTAAAAAGTTAGTGTATTTGATCTTAATTTTTAACTAAATATATAAATATTTCTGATATTATTTTTGTTTATCTTTATTTCAGAGGGAGTATAGTTTTATCAATTTATTTAGGGTTAATTACAGTTTTGATCTCATTATTTTCACCAATTTGATATATTGGTCCGTCTATTTTAAAACTCAATAGTTTTAGACTTTTAGTCACTCTCTCGAATATTTTTAACTTAAAAATAGTGATGTAACTTATTTTTAAAAACAATGTGATATATTATTTCATTTGGTAGGATCATCTAAATTTATTCATTATTAAATTATGAAAACGAATAGTTTTATAAGAATAAATTGCACTTTTTGTAATTTAATAGTTATTAATCATTCAACAATCATTTAAAATGTCATATCAATAATTTTTAATAAATAAATAGAAGAGATACCAAAATTGTGAGATTTCAAAGAAGAAAATAAATTTTGGAAATTAGTAAAAATAGAGTAACTAAAACTATAATTAAACTTTTTTATCTATTATATAAATCTTGCTTAATATTGAGAACATATTTTTCTTATGAGGATTTTGTTTTTTGTTTCCTCTGTTTTGAGCAATGAAAAGAAAAAAGTGGAACTGTGAGAAATTGTTATAGTGGTGTGTCGGTTTAAATGGAAATAGGCAAATAGCTGGCTTAGAATTCTTCACCGTCCACACTTTTTTTTCTCTCGCATGTTTATTTATGCCTGTATGATTTTTATAGTTGACTTATCTTATTTTCAGCGAAACTGTTTTTTTTATTGGATCACTTTTTATTTTCTAGCTAGCATCTTAATTGACCCATCATATTTTTAGGATTAAAGTGAATTTAAGAGGAAAAATAAAAAGTATTTAATTTTGATGGATTGAATTAGTGTAGTTGGATAAGGTCTTATCCCTTAACTATAAAATTTATACATGTATAGTAAATAGATATGAAATGCAACATTATTGAGTTTGCTTAATTTTATTGTTGAATTAATTAATATTAAAATTAGTGAGTAGATTTAATATTACTAGTAATTATAATATGAAACAGAATTATTTTTATAAATAACCCATAATTAAACAATTCATTATACATAATGGTAAGGGCAGGAAATAAGTTGAGTCAAATACTTGGACTAACAGACACGCTAAAACATATATAGAAAAAGATAAATAGAGAGATGATTGCACACTTTTTTTTTTTTTTTTAATTTAAACAGATATTAATGGTTAATAATTAATTAAAGGAGAGAGAAATTGTTAATGTTAGAGATAGAATTTAGATTTCTACATCAAACTTGTTTAATATCTCAACCGTGATCACTTTAACCATTGTAATTTTTGATCAGGGGTTTAATAAGCTTCCACATCGTCTTTTATTCTTCTCAATCGTGCACAACTAAAATTGTATAATATATATGAACGGAGGACATTTCCCACTACCATGATACTTTTTATTCCTAATTAGGTAAGCAACGATAGTTAAGTTGTAGCAGCCTATTTCTAACAATAAGGCAAATCAACACAGCTGGAGTTTGGTATATTAGCGTTTATGTTTTGAATAACTGTGTTTTGAAAAATAATTTTTAATTATAGAAGATATTATTGGATTGAGTTACGTCACTTTCTTTAAAATATTTTGCGGTACTGTTTAAAATTGTGTAAAACAGATTATCAACCACAATTATCAAGATAAAATAATTCAGTTACACTGTATCGGTTTTACTACAGCACTATAAAAAACTATTTTATGATTACACACTCTAAGATGAAAATTTGGATTTATTTCATAGTTATGATGTAATTTGTGAACCGAGTTGAATCCTTTATTTATACGCATCTGATCCAAGCAAAATCCGTGAGAGCTATTTTTGACTAGTTCTTTTAAGATGAACCAGTCTACAAAAAATGATTTGCGAAATCGAAAGATAATGGAGGAAGACCAGGTCACGTGAAAACTAACGAGGAGAAATGGAACCGAAAGAAAAACTCGAAAAAACGCACGCATTAAAAAATAAATATTAAATTTTTTGATATTAAAAAAATAATACACTACACAACCCAAACCTATTTAGCGGCGCGCACAACTGGTGTTCGATTTGAATACAAGACATTTTTATTTTATCAATTCACACAACACTGACTTTAATTTTAATATTTAGTGGTTAAATTCCAACATCATTTAAAAAAAAATTAATAACAATTTATTTCCTTATGTCAACTATTAGAAGATCGAAGAGTAAAACATTATCTTTTAGCTTTTTTTTCTTTTAAGTTTAATCTGGAATACTTTCAATTGAGTATAGACCTTATTTTATACAAAAATATGTCATTCATTTGACATGAGTTTTGTTGGTCAAAGTGCTCATTCTTTGAGGTCCGTGTATGTATTTAAGTTTATAAACATTCATTTGTTTTGTTAGCGATCGATAGATTCTTTATCAAAATAAAAAACTAACATTTAATACTTCTATATTTTTTCTAGCTAGTATAGACTTCTGAAAAATAATTTAAAAGTAGACTCTGACTATTTTTTAGTAACAACTAAAGAACATATTAAATGATTTATTAAAATTTATTAAACATATCGAGCTTCACATTTAAACTAAATTCATATATAATATTTTACTAAAAATCGTGGGAATGTACACATTTTTTATTTTTATACTATACGAAGAAGAAATCAACCATTTAGTATACAAGTGTGTGCGCATAACATGAGGCAAAGATAAGAAGAAAGAGAATCACAATTTGGTCATGATCGATGACCGTGTGGAATGTAAACAAAACACGAAACCATGTTAATAAAGTACTTTTTTGACTATTTGTAGTTTCTACTTTCTACTTTCCATATATAGTATACACTATAGTCTTGGAGATGGCTTTTGCTCATTTGGTTTGAAATTTCTACGTGAGTCTTATCACTTATCAGCTAGTTAGAGAAAGTTATGATCCTAATAACTGCATATTGATTACAATATTGTAACAATTTCTCTATTCAGTATCATGACATTATTTGCCATTATTTGCCATTACTCCTAGTATAACTATAGGATCTCAATTGTACTACAATTGTGTATATAAACACAATCTGTCAAAGGAATAAAATAAGCTATTTTTACACTTTCCTTTCTTGGTATCACAGCACTTAAGCCTGAAGGCTCTCGATCCAATCATGTCATCTTCATCCGCTGCTTACACAAATCACAAAAATGACCTACCTACAACTGTCTCTGTCAAGCTGGATAGAGATAACTATCTCCTATGGAAGTCACTAGTTCTTCCATTGATTAGAGGTTGCAAACTTGATAACTACATACTAGGAACCAAAGAATGCCCTGAACAGTTTATCACCACAAATGACACAACTAAGAAAAACAATCCTGACTATGAAGAGTGGATTGCACATGACCAAGCTCTCCTAGGGTGGCTAAGAAATTCAATGGCCATTGACATTGCAACACAGTTGCTGCACTGTGAAATGTCTAAGGAACTTTGGGATGAAGCCCAAGGCCTAGCAGGTGCACACACAAAATCAAGAACAATCTACCTCAAATCAGAATTTCATAACACTCGCAAAGGAGAAATGAAGATGGATCAGTACCTTCTCAAAATGAAGAACCTTTATGACAAATTAAAGCTGGCAGGATCACCAATCTCCGGCTCAGACTTGATAATTCAGACATTGAATGGCCTAGATGCTGATTATAATCCTGTGGCGGTCAAATTATCTGATCAAATCAACCTTACTTGGGTTGATCTACAAGCCCAACTATTGGCATTTGAAAACAGAATAGAACAACTGAACGATTTCAGTAATATCTCAATGAATGCTTCAGCAAACCTTGCAAGCCAAACTCATTTCAGAGGCAATAAATCTGGGACACGAGGCAACTGGAGAGGCTCTAACTTCAAAGGAGGTAGAGGAAGAGGTAGATCTAAACCAACATGTCAGGTATGCAACAAGATAGGTCACACTGCAGTGCAATGTTTTTATCGTTATGACAAGTCATACACAGGCTCAAATCACTATGCTGAGAATAACAAGCAAGAAAATCACAGTGCTTTCATAGCCTCACCTTACCACGGCCAAGACTATGAATGGTACTTTGACAGTGGAGCTAGAAATCATGTGACTCATCAGAATGAGAAACTCCAAGATCTCAGTGAAAGCAATGGTAAGAATTCTCTGCTAGTTGGCAATGGCAACAGGTTGAGAATATTGGGCTCAGGCTCGACTGAATTAAATAACCTCAACTTGCATAATGTTTTGTATGTTCCGGAAATAAACAAAAATCTATTGAGTGTATCTAAACTAACTGCAGACAATAATGCTCTTGTTGAATTTAATGCAAACTGCTGTTATGTGAAGGACAAACTGACAGGGAAGGCACTACTAAAAGGGAAACTTAGAGATGGATTATACCAACTTTCGAGTGCTAACTCTCAAGTCAATAAAGACTCATGTACTTACATGTCAGTCAAGGATAATTGGCATAGAAAGCTTGGACATCCCAACAATAAAGTCCTGGAAAAGGTGTTGAAGAACTGCAATGTGAAGACATCATCAAATGATCAATTTTCATTCTGTGAAGCTTGCCAATTTGGAAAACTTCACTTGTTACCATTTACATCATCCTTCTCTCATGCTAAGGAACCTTTAGATTTGATTCATAGTGATGTATGGGGTCCAGCCCCAATTTTATCTCCATCTAATTTCAAGTACTATGATCACTTTATTGATGATTTCAGCAGATTCACTTGGATTTTTCCCTTGAAACAAAAATCAGAAACAATACATGCTTTCACTCAATTCAAAAACATGGTTGAAAACCAGTTTAAGAGGAAAATAAAAGTCCTCCAATGTGATGGTGGAGGTGAGTATAAACCTGTCCAGAAAATAGCCATAGAGTCAGGAATCCAATTTAGAATGTCATGTCCATATACCTCTCAGCAGAATGGTATAGCAGAAAGAAAACATAGACATGTGACTGAACTAGGACTCACACTACTAGCACAGGCCAAAATGCCCTTACATTACTGGTGGGAAGCTTTCTCAACCTCAGTTTTTCTTATCAACAGATTGCCCTCATCAGTTAACCCAAATAAAAGTCCATATTCATTATTGTTTGGAAAGGAACCTGACTATGATGCCTTGAAGCCTTTTGGTTGTGCCTGCTACCCTTGCCTCAAACCATACAATCAACACAAACTTCAATTCCACACCACTAGGTGTGTGTTCTTGGGATACAACAACTCTCACAAGGGATATAAGTGCCTCAACTCTCATGGAAGAATTTTTGTCTCAAGACATGTTGTCTTCAATGAGAACCACTTTCCATTTCATGATGGCTTTCTTGACACAAGGAATGCAGTAAAAACTCTAACTGAAACTGTCCCTATTGTTCTTCCTCCTTTACCTACAGGTACTACTACAAGTCACACAATTGAACCAACTAACAGTGATGTGAACCATCAGGAAGATGATCTAGCTGTCAATGAAGATCAACCAGTCCTCAGTGATATCTCTGTCACTGCAGATGAGGCGACTTCATATACAAATGAAGCACCAACAACAGGCCCAACAGAGGACACATTAGTAGACACACCAGAGGACAATCAACATGTTCATCAGATGTGTACTAGGAGCAACGCAGGGATCTACAAGCCCAAACTGCCTTATATAGGACTGACAGAGACACACAAAGAGGACAAGGAACCAGAAAATGTCAATGAAGCACAAGTCAGACCGAGGTGGAAAGAAGCCATGGATGCAGAATTTAAAGCTCTAACAGCAAATCACACTTGGACACTGGTACCATTTCAGGGGCAGAATAATATCATAGACTCAAAGTGGGTTTTTAAAAACAAGTATAAGGCAGATGGCTCAATTGAAAGAAGGAAAGCAAGACTAGTTGCCAAAGGTTTTCAACAAACTGCAGGTCTGGACTTTGATGAGACTTTCAGTCCAGTGATCAAATCCAGCACTGTAAGAATTATTCTATCCATTACAGTACATTTAAATTGGGCAGTTAGGCAATTAGACATAAACAATGCATTCTTGAATGGCAATCTCAAAGAAACTGTGTTTATGCATCAACCAGAAGGATATATAGATTCAACCAAGCCTTATCACATATGCAAATTAACCAAGGCAATCTATGGCCTGAAGCAAGCTCCAAGGACATGGTTTGACAGGTTGAAGGATACTCTACTGAAATGGGGATTTCAAAACACCAAAAGTGATTTATCACTGTTTGTCCTGAGAGGAACTGACCATATCACACTTCTCCTCATATATGTTGATGACATAATAGTAACAGGGAGCAACAAAAAGTTCCTAGAGACCTTCATCACTCAACTAAGCATTGCATTCTCTCTTAAAGACTTAGGCTGTCTACATTACTTCCTAGGAATTGAAGTACACAGAGATGCTGGTGGAATGTACCTGAAACAAACAAAGTATATTAAAGACCTGCTCAAAAGGTTTAATATGGAAAACGCTTCATCCTACCCGACACCAATGGTAACAGGGAAACAACTAACTGCTGAAGGAGAACCTATGGCCAACCCTACACTATACAGACAGGCTATAGGTGCATTACAGTATCTAACCAACACTAGGCCAGACATAGCATTCTCGGTCAACAAACTCAGCCAGTTTATGAGTTCCCCAACCACAGATCATTGGCAAGGAATAAAAAGGATACTGAGATATCTCCACGGCACAACAAATTTATGTCTTCATATCAAGCCCTCAACTAATCTTGATATTGTTGGGTTCTCTGATGCAGATTGGGCTACTAGCATAGATGATAGGAAATCCATGGCAAGGCAATGTGTATTCCTTGGTGAGACATTAATCTCGTGGGCCTCAAGAAAACAGAGAGTAGTGTCAAAGTCAAGTACTGAGTCAGAATACAGAGCTTTGGCTAACCTAGCAGCTGAAGTAGCTTGGATCAGATCACTCTTAGGCGAGCTAAAACTTCCTATGTCCAGGAAACCAGTTTTATGGTGTGATAACTTGAGTGCCAAGGCACTAGCATCCAATCCAGTGATGCATGCTCGATCCAAACATATTGAGATAGATGTCCACTATATACGTGATCAAGTACTTCAAGATCAAGTCATGATAGCATACGCGCCTACAGCAGATCAAATTGCAGATTGCTTAACCAAACCTCTCACACACACAAGGTTCAACATGATGAGAGACAAACTTGGGGTGACTATGTCACCATCAGTTTGAGAGGGGGAGTTAGAGAAAGTTATGATCCTAATAACTATATATTGATCACAATATTGTAACAATTCCTCTATTCAGTATCATGACATTATTTGCCATTATTTGCCACTACTCCTAGCATAATTATATGATCTCAATTGTACTACAATTGTGTATATAAACACAATCTGTTAAAGGAATAAAATAAGCTATTTTTACACCTTCCTTTCTAGCAATGCAATTGATAAACGGAAAAAAGTTTAGTAGGTAGATATTTCAACCTTCCAATTCCAATATACCATTGAAAGCAAAAAATTAAAAGAAAATTTATTGGTCTACACCAATACACATCTTGTATACATTTTGAGATGTGAAAATAAAAAGGGTGGTATGATATATTGATGATATAACAAAAATTGAGAGATAGAGAGAATAATTTGTTAAATAAGTGAAGAAAAATTATAGGCATACAAATATCATTATTGAATTAAAAAGACAGATAGCAACTGAAGTAAAAGCTTTTTTATAATTAATAGTAACACCACTTGACTAAAATGAGACAGTTTAGAATACTTCAAATTCAAGCCTGCTAAGGACTCAATAGTGAGAATTGGATTTTATATCCCCAATTAACCCTATACTCTCCAAATAAAAAATTTAAGCTTCAAATTACTAAAGTATCCTTAATCATTCAGTAAAAACATATTTACTACCCTATATCCCACATTCTGAAATTTCCGAAAAAGTAAGCAAATTCTCCGAAATTTCTCATTACCGGAAATTTCAAAAAAAATTGAAATTTTCGATAGTTCATTTTGTGTATTGGAAATTTCAAAATCTGAAATTTCCGGGAGTACCAACTGGAAATGTCATATATTGAAATTTCCAGTACACAAAATGAACTACTGGAAAATTGAAATTTTCAGTTGGTTCCCGGAAATTTCATTCCTTAATGAAATTTTCAGAGTAGTAACTTCATTTTAAAAATTCTTTTTTTCTCTTTTTTTGTTTGTTTGCATTATTTATAATTTTTTTTACATATCTTTCATTCAATTTTTTTCAGTGAGGACCAGAGGAGCAAAGCAAAACGTTGAGTATTCTAGAGTTCGACCTCCTACTCAATCTAATATGAGGGCTACTGATGAAAAAAGAAGAAAAAGGAACGAAGATCAGCAACAAGTGGATCATATTCAGCCTGAGTTTGAGCAACATGATAATATTCAAGATGAGTTTGAGCAACACGATCAGCAGCAGCAGGATGAACAGGATCAGTGGCAGTAGGATGAACAGGATCAGCGGCAATAGGATGAACATGATCAACAACACCTTCCTGAACAACCTCTATTTCCTGCAGGTCCGTACGATCTATTTGTCCTTAGAGACTATGAACACCACATTGCTGTTAAAGTGTGGAATGGACAAGTTAGTAAATATTTATATTTATATTTATATTTATATTTATATTTATATTTATATTTATATTTATATTTATATTTATATTTATATTTATATTTATATTTATATTTATATTTATATTTATATTTATATTTATATTTATATTTATATTTATATTTATATTTATATTTATATTTATATTTATATTTATATTTATATTTATATTTATATTTATATTTATATTTATATTTATATTTATATTTATATTTATATTTATATTTATATTTATATTTATATTTATATTTATATTTATATTTATATTTATATTTATATTTATATTTATATTTATATTTATATTTATATTTATATTTATATTTATATTTATATTTATATTTATATTTATATTTATATTTATATTTATATTTATATTTATATTTATATTAATATTTATATTTATATTTATATTTATAATTTATTGTGTGTTATTTTAATTGAACAGGATAGATGTGCGTTGAAGGTTGTTTCAAACGGGAAAAAGCAAGATAAATTTATTGACATCAGATATGTATTACCGACCCAGATAGATCATTGGATTACTCTATCTGGGTTACGTCCTCTTCAAAGATCTAGTTTGCATATGATTGACGGTAATCTCATATCTGCTTTTGTTGAGAGGTGGCACGCGAAGACTAGCTCATTTCACCTGCCATTTGGTGAAATGACTATTACTCTGGATGATGTTA
The DNA here is from genome assembly GCA_037974295.1 of Cicer cuneatum. NCBI lineage: Eukaryota > Viridiplantae > Streptophyta > Magnoliopsida > Fabales > Fabaceae > Cicer > Cicer cuneatum. Next base: position 69,291,713 of record JBBPBO010001985.1, on the reverse strand, counting down.
GGGGTCTTATGAGCATACCATGTCATGGAGAGTTTTTCATATCTCCTGCTAATATGAATGAAGATCTGGCCATTGCTGATGCTTTTGAGTTATTAGGAGTTACTCACGATGAAGCTGTGACTAAAACGAGGTACAACAGAGGTGCTTCGTACAATTTTGAGTGGTTGAAGGCTATATTTTTTAAGACACTTCGTGAAGGGTGTTACATTTATGCAGCGAGGGCATACCTACTTCATTTGGTAGGGTGCACCATACTTGCTGATAAAAGTGTCACCCTTGTATCAACAAAATATTTATTTCTTTTTCAAGACCTTGATACATGTGGTAGATGGGCATGAGGACCAGCTGCTCTCGTTGTCTTGCATGATTATCTTCGAGATAATACACTGCCTGTAACGAAGCAGATTGGAGGATATTTATCTTTATTCCAGGTATTTTTTATACTTATTTAATTACTTGTTTTTTTTTTTATTTACAGACATGGATTTATAAATTTATTTAATTACTTGTATTGTTTTTATTATTTACAGACATGGATTTATGAGCATTTTTCAGGCATTTGTAAGCGAGATTTCAGTGACACTATGTGTATAGTGTCGCGGATTATCGATGGACTACAAAGCAAACATCTGGGAATATTGCATACTACAGAGCAAAGTTGGATGCTTTGAGAGATACGAATATTATTTGGACGCCGAATTATGATGAGAACTCTACGACACAATTTTAGTCTGTGTCATTGTTCACATGTTACATTCGTTGGTGTTCCACGATTGTACTGTATCTACCAGAGAGATGCGTACGACAGTATGGGTATATGCAGCACATCCCTCTATCACCACCGATGCTTATTGTACGTGATCTTGATGTTGAGTGGAGCATGTATAGGAACTCTGTACGATCACTTCGTACTAGACTGCATCGAGCTGCATATTCTTGTCAGTCAGTTGATGGATACATTCAGTGGTATTATAGGATATCTTATCCTCAGATGATCCCTTCCAATGATGATGCTGATGCTGGTCCTAGTCATGTTGCTGATGATGGTCTTAGTCCTTTTGCTAATGTCGGTCCTAGTCATTTTGTTGATGGTGAATGGTATACACGGTGTTAACATATGGGTGGTCTAATATAGCAGAGTTTAGATTTACACAGGGTAGAACCTAAGGATGAGACGTATGTCCAGTTAGAGAGAGCTTTGGACATATCTAGAGGAAGGGATTATTAGTAGTATTTGTATTTATTATTCAACTTTGTTTTATCATCCGACTTATTTTATCATCCGATTTTGTTGTTTAAACTTTGTTATTTATATTCATTATTCAGACTTTGCTTTATTATGTTGATTCAGATCTACTTTGTTATTTATTTTCGTTATGTGAATGAAATTTGTTACAAACTAAATATTTAAAAAATGTAAACGAAACAAACTAAATATATAAACATATAAAAATATCATATATATGAAATAAAATTTTAATTCAAAAATGTCAATCATCTACCAAAGACATATAATCTAATGTATGATCTAACTCTAATGAACCCCAATGTTGTAGACGTCCTGCATAAGCTATAGCCCATGATGTAGACTCATCACTGTGATACGTCTTCCAATCCCATGCTAGTGGAGGCAACAGACAACCTAATTTTAATTTAACTTGAACCCAATGACTTTCATTAACAAAGCCAATGCAGATAATACGATCACGTGATAGCTGTCCATTGTGTGCACCTCTTATTGGGAAAAAGTCAAAGACAGTTTTTCCCAATGTCACAATAACGCTATTATATTTTGTTGCTATTACGTAACCCATATCTGGAATAGTCATCCATTTCTCGATGGGTTGGTTTCCCAAATCAGTTACAAGTAAAGAGTCTGTCACTTCTTGCAAATGTTCCTAGAATAATGAAGCATATAAATCAGGATTGAACTTAATCTCTGTATACAATTATCGACGCACAATGCTCCAAGACTCTTCACCATGGCCAAGTAAAGCAGCAATAGCTCGATATCCACAGTTTCCATCAGCTCAACATTAACTATGTCTTTAATATATGGATGAATTATAGGAGGAAACTCATCCAAATATTTTATAACTTCATTCGTCATAGGTGCTTGTTGTGAGACTTGTTTGGATGCTTTTTGGGAGATTTGTTGGGATGTTTTCATGGGTCCTTGTCGAGAGACTCTAGTATTTGCATCATGAGAATAAATTGCATCAACATGCTCAAAAAATGAAGGGTCGCGATATACGTCAAATTCCTTCGGCTTTTTTACCTTTTTTCCTCTTCACACCACCTTTTGTTTTGATCTTATCTGGTGGTGCACACATTGATGTTGTCTCTGGATATGCTATTTCACGCAACTTGCTCTTCAATGCCATCCTTCCAACAATATTAAGTATTTTCCAAATAATATTCATCTCTGATGTAATGTCCAACTCTGAATCATTTTCCAACTGCTCTTCCTCTTGATCACTATTCATGGTTAATTTCCTCCAATGTATATGAACAACATCTAATGGGATTGGAACACTTTCCAACTTGTATCTTGCCAACTTACAAGCACAAGGTAATCCATGAGTTTTTTGAAGTATACAACCACATGCAGCTTTGTTGTTATTGACATAGCTAACTCTCTTGTATTCATGAACAATATCAGTTAAAGCATTCCTAGATACAACTCACGTCAAATTTGCATAGAATGGATCGTTGTGTATGTGCTCTTTGCGACCTTTACTTGTCTCAAATGAACCTTTTATCTTAATAATTTGGAACTTCAACATGTCATTCATACCATTTCATGCCTTACACAAATCTCTTTTACTATGTTCCAAAAATCTCTTCAGTAACCAATAAGCAGATTCAACCCTAATATTCAAACAAACAAAAATATGTATGATATTATTATTTCTATCATGCATGTTTAATCCGATATAACTATAAATATAAGTAAAAAATGCAAAGTTTTAATGACGTACCTATTAGTCGTAGTATTTCCTAGATGCAATACTCGATTGGTCCATGCTTCATCAAATCTTTCCTTGTGATGAGTCAACCATGTGTCTCTGACGTAGTCAAAGAAAATAATATTATCGACACATGCTTGGTCAAATATTTGCAAATGTTCCTCGTACTCCTTGTCTTCAGAACAATAAACAATTTTCCTCCACAACTCAAGAATGGGTTCATGCTTATCTTTCTTTAATATATACTATTTGCATTTGGCTCCAACATTTTTGTTAATATGAAGTTGACAAAGTAAATTTGTTGAAGATGGAAACACAACTTCGATTGCATTCATTAAATCAATTTCTCTATCAGTCACAATCACCTGAGGAAATGAGGTATTTGAAACAAATAACTCTATTAACCTCTCCAATGCCTAACAAAAATTTTCTTAACGCTCACAATCCATATAAAAAAATGCAACGTTGAATGTCAACCCAGTTGAAGTAACACCAACAATTTCAAACAATGGTAACCTATACCTGTTCGTTTTGTAGGTGCTATCCATGATCAATACAAGAGGAAACATGTTCAACAAAGTTATAGAATCTGGGTGCGTCCAAAACATGTCCCTCACAACGTTGGAGTCTCCATGAGTTCTACTCCAACAAGCATACTTCTCAGCTTCAAGTAACTTCAACAGATGTTGCATATCAGTTATAGGCCCTTTCAAATTCTTCCTGTATGTACTTCGGCACTTATAAATTTGAGAGATATTAGTGGCATTCTCCTTATCTCGATCTCTCAAAGATGACAAAATGTGTCTCGGTGCAACGTGGTACTTTGTCAGCTCGTCAACATGTTTCTTATCTTCTTCTGTTAAGCGTCCCATAAATGCATTACTCTCAAAAGTAGCTACTAACTCATGGTTGTGAAATCCACATATTACACTAACAATCCATCCCTCAACATTTTTCAATTGTCTCAATCTAAGTTTAAACGAACAACCACACTTTTTAGTTGAAGTCCGTGACTTACTTTTATTTGACTTATATGTTCCACCTCTATCACAACCAATAATTAATTTTGTTTTCCTTCCTCTCTTTTCGGTCTCTACATCAGAGCGAGTAATGATAATAGCTACTCAATTTTGTCGGCCAACCCCTCTTGCCCATGATATTACTGCTTCCTGTGACTCAAAAATTTGATTAGGTGAGAATGCTTCAAACAAATCTATATATAATGCTGATGTTTTCTCCATTCCTAATTGAAAAAAAAATTAAAAAAAATTACAAAAAATATATATATAAAATATATATATATATATATATATATATATACACTCCAGAAATTTCATTATGCCAAATTTCCGGTAGTACAAAATACATACCGGAAATTTTAAATCACCAAATTTCTGGGAATTTGTACTACCGAAAATTTCGCAAAATGAAATTTCCGGTAGTTAAATTTGCATACCGAATTTTTCTGGAAAAAAATTAACGTGTCGGAAATTTGGTTGAGAGAGGGTAGATTTTAGAGTAAATTTTTTTTACTATGGATTGGAATGAAATTGAAATGAGTAAATTTTGAGTTTTTATTATTTTGAGGAGTATAAGTCAAAATGGGGGTAGGAAATCCAATTTTCCTCAATAGTTTGTAGTTTTTGGGCTTGTAATTTGGGCCACATGTTGTTTGGGAACAAACTAACGAGGTTTATACCATGCACCCCTACCCCTTAACCTCCCACCCCCATATTTGATGTAAAATGTCCAAAATACCCCTCATTTCACTATAACCCTAATCCTCCCACCCCCACAAAATTTCAGTCATCTAAAAAACCAGATTCGGAACTTTGAGTTTTGAGTGTCTTCTCTTTCTCAAACTAGCAGATTCGGAACTTTGAGCTTCCACTCTTTCTTTGATACCTTCAAAGCTTTGCTCTTTCTCTGTTACCTTCGGTAGTTTTACTTTGTCTTTTTCCATTTTCAGAAACCCAGAAAAGTAAGTAAAATTTTCTGAACTTTACAAACTTTCGAATCACTTATTTCCAGTTTTTAAAGGTTCGAAACTTTGGGATTCATCCAAAGTTTCGAATGGTTTCTGTGTAACACCCCAATTTTTATAATAAACTATTTTATTAATGAAATAAGATTTTAAATAATTAATTTGATATTAATATTATTTTAGAATAAATGTTGATAGATTTTGTGATTAATTTCCGTTATATGGATGTTTTCTATGACGTGTTAGTTTGATATATATTATATTATATTAAATGAGTGATATAAATAATAAATATTTTATTTTATTATTTTATATGTTTTTCTAAAAGTAATGGTATTTTAGTGTAATATTTTAAAGAATAAGATTTCATGTGATTTTACGTGTATATACGCGTACCCAACTAGTGTTATTATTATTGTTATTTTTGTGCGTTTGACTGATGTTAAGTATCCACGTAGTTATATTTCAATTATTTAGAACTATTTTCTATTTTTAGTTATTTATTTTATAAATAAATATCTTGGGATAGTAGTGATATTATGTTTAATTTACTTTATTTTTATATACTTGTTATGACATTGTGATTTTATATATATTTATTATGATTTAGTAATTAATATAAAATGTAGATGTTATATTTATTTATTTTATAATTTCGACTATTCACTAATGATGGTAATATTTTAATTTGAGTATTTGGAAAAATAAGTATTATTATAGTGCTTATTTGGAATATGATAATTTTGGTTATTAATGTATTTTAAAAAATTAATTACTTTATTTTATATACTATTAGTTTTAAAATAGTAGTAATATTTTATGAATTAAATTGTGTTTTAAAAACAAAATATTAATAAAAATTAGTTTTGATAATTGTTGATTTTATTTAAAAAAAATAATAATAATAAAATAAAAGAGTAATTAAAATGTATTTTATGGGTTATCCCCGTATGCAAAAGTAAACATAATTAAAGTATAATAACCACACAAAAAACAAGGAAGAAGAAAAGAACGTCGTGCAGCTAAAAAAGGCACAACATTCTCTTCCTCTCAAATTCATCCCATCAATTCCTTGCCATTTGAACCGATCCCAACTTCTCCCCCACACAAAATCGGCCACTGAATCCATTTTTAGCATTAATTTTATCAATCGTGGCTTCGTTTCATCAGAAACAGCTGCGCTATTTTTCTTGGGCGAGCTGTTTTTGGCCGATTCCGATCACCACGTTTGTCGTATCAAAAAACTGACATCGTTTTTGGATTCCTCTCGTCGAAACCTTCAAGAAGCACTACTCATTTTCATTTTTCGGTGAAGTTGATGTCGGACCCTTCCGGCGCTCCGACGAGTCGGTGAGACTTTTTCTGCAGTTTTTTTTCGTCGTTTTGACTCTATTTTTGCTCCAAAAATTATTATTAATTATTTAACATTTATTTTTATGCTCCGCATAATTTATCAGTCACGTCTCAGAGATTTTGTGAACTCGCCGTTTATTTGGATTCAGTCGCTGTACGTTGTCAATCTACGGTTGCTGTTGAAAACTTTCATTGATTTCTGTGATTAGAGAAAGCATCTAAGTAAGGTAAGGGGTGAGAGAGCGTTTGAATTTATGAGTATAATATATTTTGAGATGAACGGGAAAACCGTATTTCCCAATGATTCATCCGGGGCTCGCTACGTACAAAATTATTTCCCTTTGAGTGATAAATTGATTAATGTGAAAATATAGAAATTGTGAGATTAAAATTTGGAATAGAAATATTTATAAGGTGTTGATTGATTTAATTTTGTTAAATATGTGTTATTTGATATTATCGGGATATTTGATATTATTGTGATATTGGATGTCGAATGAATTTTATGTATGTTTGATTAGATGAATTTTGTGATGTGATAATAAAATATGGATGCATTGTGATGAGTTTATGTGATGATAATGATGTATGATTAATAATTGTGATGTTATAAATTTGTGATGAGGATATTGAAGTAACCTCATAATTGATAGAATGGTGATGATTCCAATTTGTGTTTGAGATTATGGTCTTAATGGAGTATCATAGGCCAACGAGGGGAGACAATAAATATTGAGAATTTCTGAAGTGTAGATTATTTTGTCACCATATAGGTAGGGCCTGACAAGCCTAGTGATTCCGGGGAAGTACAATTGAATGAGCCTGATCGTGGCGGTCTGCTGTTGAGCCTTAGGGCAAGATTGTTAGACCTTGGAGGTATTCGGGTGGGGAATTCCTAGGTGACTTGGAGGTAGCACTCCAAATGTCGGGAACTACCATGCAACACACGTTTACCTCGACTATCGCGTATATGTGTCTCGAGTTGAGTTGAGCGGATCTATGAGGACATGGCCAATTTGAATTGTCCGTCCACCGGGATGGTGGCATAGTATCAAGTCTCCTAACCAAGTACTTCAGAGTTAGAATGGTACCACATTGTGAAGTAGAGTCTAAGCTCATGCATAGCATTACATCTTCTTGGGATTGTTTTGTTGTGATTAATATGTACCGTGTGCGATAATAATTTCTTTTAGACGATTTGATTTTATAGTGGAATATATTGGTTTCACGTTAGTTATTTTGACTTTATAATGTGATATTTCTTTTCTTGAAGAATGTTTGTATAATGATATGGTTTATTATGATTGATTGCGTGTTCTTCTTACTTATATTATACTATAAACATGATTTCAAAACTCACCTCCTTCGTTGTTTGTGTTCGTCTGGCTTGGCCCTGCGTTTGCAAAATCGCAGTTATTACAGGTTAATGAGTCTTGAAGTTCAAATTTGGGAGAAACTCCGCTCTGATATGTGATACCGGGAATTAAGGGTTGTAATTTATATTTCACTTTCACTTGTTTAATTAGAAAAGACCTTTTGTATGAAAACCTTATAAGTACGAGTAAGTTTTTGGAATTAAATCAAGAAATTATAGTTAAGTCAAGTTCATTGAGATTGCATTGTTTTAATTAAGGAATAAAGTTAAATTTTTATGTGTGTATTTAGAGGAACGTGATGTCATAAATTAGTTATAAAAATTCTTATTTTCTTGAAAACATATTTTCTTTATCCGCTGCGAATTAAATTAAAACAAATCTAGTATAAATTATTTTAGATGTTGTTTTGGGATTTAGGGTGTCACATTCTGTATTTCCAGTTTTTAAAGCTTCGAAGCTTTGGGATTCATCCAAAGTTTCGAATGGTTTCTGTATTTCCAGATTTTAAAGCTTCGAAACTTTGGGATTCATCCAAAGTTTTGAATGGTTTCTGTATTTCCAGACCTTGAAGATTCTAACATTTCATAATCAGCGAATGTTTCGAAAGTTTTCTGATTTTCCAGATTTAAACCTCAAAAGTTTGGCATTCAACCAAACTTTCGAGTGCTCGAAACTTTTGTATTCATAGAAAGATTCGAAACTTTTTGAATTTGTATGTGGATTTCCAGATTCTGGACCTCGAAGGTTTGATGTTCATCCAAACATTCGGAAATTTTCCAGAATTTAAACCTCGAAGGTTTGGTGCTCATCCAAACTTTCGAATCTTTTTCAGAATTTTCACTTCAAAGGTTTGGTGTTCATCCAAAGTTTCGAAGAATTTCCAGAATTTGTACTTCGAAGGTTTGGTGTTGATCCAACTGTTCAAAACTTTTCCAGATTTTGCACTTCGAAGGTTTGGTGTTCATCCAAAGTTTCGAAAATTTTCCAGATTTTTCATATTTTCCAGACTTTCCAGATATTTTTTGCAGACTTTTCCAGATTATTCATCCAAATATTTTTCCAGATTGTTCATCCAAATTTTCAAGACTTTCTTGATATTTTTTTCCCATCTAATTTTTCAGATTTTGCAGATGTTCCAAATTTTCCAGATTTTGCAGATGTTTCAGATTTTCCAGATTTTCCATATTTTTTCAGTTATCGATATATTGATATAACATTAACTAAATTTTGCAGTGCCTAGAACCAGAGGTGCGTTTGGACAGATTATTCACAGTATTGCGGATAGAATTCCGCCTACAACATCACACAGACGACGGAATGAAGCCAACCGTCGTAGTAGACGCGAGGATGTTCAGCAGGATGTCCTTGAGCCTGAGCATGTTCAGGAAGATGAGCTTGCACATATGGAGTATGAGGCTGCTGAACATGAGGTTGGTGCTGTAAGGATCAGCACTCCGGTTTCCCTAGAGGACCAGTGGATACATCTGTGCTGACACAGTACGAACACCACGTGGCACGTAAGATATGGGAAGGAGAGGTAATGTTAATTAATTAATTTTTTAACTAAGTATAATTATTTTTTATACTCGGTACATTATTTCATTAATTATGAATAAATATTTATTGATATGTTATTTATTTAATTACTTGTAGGATCGTGGCTCGTTGAAAGTGATTACCCATGGTTTGAAACTGAAAAGGTTTGCGGAAGTTCATATACCAGAAGCTGTACAGCATTGGATAGGAGAATCTGGGCTGTTACATTTGTCTTCTGCTTACTTGACGATGGCTGATGCTGGTCTGATATCCGCCTTTGTGGAAAGGTGGCATAGGGAGACCAGCTCGTTTCATTTGCCATTTGGAGAGATGACCATCACGTTAGACGACGTCGCCACTCTTCTTCATATCAAACCACGTGGTAATTTTTTTGATGCACCCATGAACATGAATACTAATAATGCTATGATGGCTACACATGAGTTACTAGGAGCAACTTGGTAGGAAGCTGCTGCTGAGATCAACTACAACAAGTGTGCACAGTATAGGTTGCAGTGGTTGCGCGATTTATATCAGCGTTTAATTCAAGCTAACATGTATGAGTGTGCTGTCAGAACTTATCTATTGCATTTAGTTGGTAGCACCATTTTTGCTGACAAAACACACACTCGTGTGGAAGCAAAATATGTTAGTTTGTTTGCTGATTTAGATCGTTGCCGAGATTTTGTATGGGGTGCTACTGCATTGGTTGTGCTATACGACAACCTGGGAGATGGAGCCGTTCATCACACTAGACAGCTGGGGGGTTACATCCTTTTAGTACCTCATTTGGTTTTCACTTTATCAGGTGGTGGAACCATTGTTGTTGTTTGTGGAAATACAAGTTCACGCACCTTTGCTCTGAATATCCTTTGACCAACAATATATTGTTTCTTCATGTATGCCTTCATTGCTTCCAACTCTTTTGAAAAATCATAATCTGATAAAGATTCTTCATCCTCCAATTCTTGCTCAATGCTTAATTTCCTCCAAAAAATATGAATGCTATCTAAGGGAATAACATTACCAGACATCTGCATATTTTGCCAACTCACAAGCACATGGTAATCCATGAGTTGTTTTGATTGAGCAACCACATTTTGTTTTGTCAGTACCTACAATCTTCACCCTCTTCAATTGTTTGTCAATAATTTCAAAACATTTCCTTGCCACACAATGATGTAATCTCTGATAGAATGGTGAATTATACCCATGCTCCACATCGAGAATAGATTTATGAAAAGTTGATTTGAGGCTACACAATTGGTTCTTCAACATCATATTCACACCATCCCAACTTTTACACAAGTCTCCCTTACTAGTCTGCAACATGTTTTTTAATCTCCAATGAGCAGACTCCGCTCTACAAATCAATTAAATAACACAAATTAAAACAAATCACATAAATCACTAAATCATTTTTCTAAAACAATACAAATCATTATTTAAAAATACCTGTTGGTCGTTGTGTTCCCTAAATGCATCACTCTGTTCGTCCAAGCCATGACAAATCTTTCTTTGTAAGGTGTCAACAATGAATCTTTAACATAATCAACAAAAAGAATAATATCCGCACACACTAGCTCAAAGTGTTGCAAGTGATGATCATACTCCTCCACACTAGCCGAAAATACAATTTTTCCCATAAATCCATTACTTCATCTTGTCTATCCTTATTCACATATTGTTTGCATCTTGCCCCAACATTTTTTTCAATATGAAAACGACACAGCAAATGAATTGAAGTAGGAAATACAACACCAATAGCATTCATCATGGCAAGATCTCTATCCGTTACAATAACTTTAGAAATTAAATTTTCATATACGAACAGTTGTCTTACCTTTTGAAATGCCCATATGAAGTTATCTTGTCGCTCTTGCTCTAAATAGGTAAATGCAACCGAAAATGTCAAACCAGTAGATGTCACACCGACAACTTCAAGCAACGGTAACCGATATCTATTTGTTTTGTATGTGCTATCACATATCAAAACAAAATGAAACGTGTTCAACAGCTTTATACAATCAGGATGCGTCCAAAATATATCTCTTAGAACATCTGAATTATCCCGTCTTCTTGTCCAGTGCACATAATTTTCATTTTGTATTAACTTCAACAGATGTTGCACTTTTGTGTACGAACCTCTCAAAGATGATCGATAAGTACTTCTTGCTTTATGTAATTGAGTGGAAATTGTGACATTATCTTTATTTTTCTCTTTCAAAGCATTCAAAATGAATCTTGGTGCAAGCTTATATTTTGTCATGTCATTGACAAATTTTTTCTCCTCTTCATTTAGACGCCCCAAATATGAATGACCGTCTAAAGTATTGGCTAAATCGTGATTGTGTGTTCCACAACGAACACCAATTTTCCATCCTTTATCCAAACTCGATCGTATACATATGAGTTTAACTGTTGATTTTGATTTATATCTTCCGCCTCTTTCGCATCCCAAAATTAATTTGTCTTTTCTGCCTCTCTTTCCTGTTGCTTTATCTGATCGAATGGTAACAATTAAAATTCCATTTTGCATTCCAATTTTTTTTGCCCATTCAAATCCAGCTTCTCAAGAAGGAAATATCTACAAAACATATATTTCAAATAAAAATTTCAGAATAAAATAAATATTTAAAATAAAACATTAATACATGTTAATACATTAAATTTATCAGTTCTAAATTTAATTATCGATAAAAATACCTGATCAGTGATAAATTTATCTGTAGAATCTATAGTCGCCGTTGTAGCAGGAACCTCAACTCTACTCATACCTGATTCTAAAAAGTTTACTCTATTTAATTAATAATAATAATAAGAATAATAATAATATTAATACATATTTAAAAAATAAAGTAAAAGTTTTTCAAAATAAAACCTTCGAAAGTTTCATTTTGAAATGAAACTTTCGACTTAGTTTCGAAACTTTGCCAAACCTGAAACTTCCAAAAAGTATTCGAAACTTTGCCCAAAAGTGAAACTTTCGAATATTTTCGAAACTTTTCCCAAAATGAAACTTCCGAATGCTCTTCGGAACTTTGCCTTCGAAGTGAAACCTTCGAAAAGTTTCGAACTTTTCAGTTTCAACAAAAGTTTCGAAATTGTTGACGAAATCACACAAATTTTCACTGCGAATGTTTCAACATCTATGAAATTTTCGAAATTTTTACAAAAATACCTTCGAAAATTTGAAAGATTCGACTTATACAATAAAATCCTAAAGTTCCGAGCTTAAAAAGTGATTTTTAATTTTTTACAAATAAATTTATAATTAGAAAATAGGATATTTTAGGCATTTTGAAAAAATAGGGGGTGAGAGGTTTAGGAATAGGAGTGCATGGTATAAAACCCTAAACTAACATTTATTTTTTTTTCTATCTCTAATGTTCTCAAATCCACCAAATATACGTCAATCAAGACATGTAGAATAAATTTTCAGATTAATTAATCCAAATAATATTTGGAAGTTTTTAAGAAGAATTGAAAGGAAAAAAGTTGATAACATATATCAACTTTAGTAGTGGGCTTATTCCTTCTTTTCTAAATTGGGCTTATCCGTTCCGTTTGCTTATTTTGATTTAAAAAGTTATTCTATAGCTAACTAAAAGCTTTCCAGTCTTTTTTGCTAAAATTATTGAAAAAATTTGTCCTATTCTAAATTTGAAATTACATTACAACTACAAACTGTTTGGTATAAGAAAATTAATAAATTTTTTCATCATATTAAAAATGACCACGAAATAATCTAATATTTAATATATTAATTAAATGAAGATGTTTAATTTATTATTGTTACTGTATAAAAAATGATAAATTATTTCATTCAAGAGAAATTATTTAAAGATAGTTCAATAATATTATAAATAATAAGATTAAATATATTTATAGTCCTTGAGTAAAAAAAAACTATGTTGTCACTAGAAAAATACAGACCTTTTTTATTTAGTTTCAACAAATAAAAAAAAATTGTTTCCATATTTTAAAATTGCAGCATAATATGTTATTAATATATATCATATATTTATCTAAACTATTGATTTCTAGATATTTCTTAATAGTTTTCTTGGTTTTTCTCTTTTAGCAAATTGAACTACTATTTATCTGATCTACTTTTCATGCAGATCTACTCCATACATGGTCAAACCATGTAAATCAATATTCAATCATCTTTTTATTTTTATATAATGTGTTACATTTTCTCTCTAATGCTATTATTTCTAATCATCAAATGTTTCTTTTTTTATGTTAGCTGGTTCTACATGTCGCTTATCGCTTATTGTGGTTGAGTTTTTTTTTGGGTAAGTTTTCTTTACTAATATTTTAAAACATGATTCAGACAGCAAGATTACAGAGTTATTGGTTGAACTCTAGAGTCACGGGTTCAACCACATGACTCAATCGGATGATTCGATAGTAAAATTCAGCCTTATGAAACTCATAATTGCAAGCAAGTGTATTAAACATATATTAATTATAATTATCATATCATAAATAAGTAGTAACTAATTTTAAAAAATAAAATAAGTTGTAACTAATTTTAAAAAAAAATAATGAAAAACTTTCACATTAAAATGCAAGTTTCTAAATTTGGTTATATTAAATAAAATGAATAAGAAGCAGTTACTATCACAATTTAGTTAGTTATGAAGTGGTAATATTTTTGTGATATTTTCAAATATTGATTCAGACTGATTTGTAAAATCCGTTGAATCACCTGTTCATGTTAGGTTTGATTGAATCATCCAAATTTTCACCAGTTTAAAAGCACGACCGGTCTAACATGTGGTTCGAACTAGTTATTCACCCAATTTTTGACCGAAATGATTAGTCCGAGTCGGATTTTAAAATATTGTCTTCTACTAGAGGTAATCATGTATAGTTATTCATAACTCAACTCTATCAATTTCACTATAATAGTGTATTTTCTGCTATGAGATTACACCTTATACCACATGAGTCACTACAAGAAAAAAAAACAAATTGCGGCGGTTTTGAATGTCTTTTGCGGCGGTTACAACCGCCTCCAATGTTAGTTTGCGACGGTTCGTCAACTGTCGCAGATTCGTGCGTCGCGAGGCGTTTTTGCGATGGTTCTGAAAACCGTCGTTTCAACCGCCTCAATATTCCCTTTTTTGCGACGGTTCAAACCGTCGCAAAACTCATTAAAAAAATATTTTTTTTGAAATTTCGCGACAGTTATCAACCGTCGCTATATTCATTTTGAACAATTTGATCCAAAACATTGCGATAGTTATCAACCGTCGCAATCCTAATAATTTAAATTAAAAAATTATTATACAATATTTTCTGATTTTTTATTAAATAAAATAAAAAATATTTATAAATTAATATCATCCACATAATTTAAATAAACAATTAAATAACTATTGTAGCTAAATTCAATTTATATAATTTTTTTTAAAATAAATAACACAAATTCATACATTGAACTTAACTAAAATAATAAATAACTCCATGAAAGATAAACATACACAAATATTCATGAAAGATATGAAAATTAAAGATCTACATTTTTTATGAAGACAAAAAGATCCTTGATCAAAAAGAAAAAGGATTTTAAGCAACATATCTTTCAGATTTATATTTAGGTAAAAGCATTTGATATTAAATCAAAATACAGTTTAAGTACAATATTATGAGAACCTTCTGATAGCATATGCATTAAAATGTTTTACGAAAATATTTAATAACATTTGCTTGTTTAAAAATAAAGTTTTTACAAAACTGGAAATCTGTATTCGAATACAAAGTATTGTAGTCGAATACAAATATAAATCAGAAGCTAAAACTGAAGATCTGTATTCGAATACGAAGTGTCGTAGTCGAATACAGATTGCAAGTCAGTAGCTAATTTTTAACATTTGTATTTGACTACAGCTTTGTGTATTCGAATACAACTCAAGTCAGTGGCAAAAATCCCGTACTTGTAGTCGACTACAAGATATTGTATTCGACTACAACATTCAAATTTCAAATACAAACAGAACGTTATAGAAGTGTATTCGAATACACTAAGACTGTATTCGAATACAACTTCGAAACAATGCAACTTTTCAGTTTTGAAACATTGCACAAGTTCATCAAAACGTTTGGGAATCTTTGCCATTGATATGAAGTGTTACCTTGGAATATAAATACTTCAAAACTTCAGTTTTAAACTAATCAATCCTACCACGAACTTTGAACAACTTTCTGAAATATGTTGTGATCTTTTCAAAGTTATATTTTCATACTTCAAGTACGTGCTCTACATTTTCATATCATTGAGAAATGTTCTCTATTGTACTTGAAAGTATTTTGGATTGATATCCTTGCACAAACTGTTATATCCTGTTGTTCTTAATTAAGAACATTGTTGTAAAAATCATTAAAGTTATTGTTTGAAGAAAGTGGTGTATTTTCTTCAAGTGTTGTAAACTAAGATAGTGGTGTACTATCTTAGGAAGATTGTTAGGAATTTGTAATTGAAGTCTTAGGGTTAGACTTGTACTTATTCTAACAGAAAGTGGAAAATCTCTTGTGGTGTGCAAGAGGACTGGATGTACCCTTGGTTGTAAGGGGAACCAGGATAAATCTCTGTGTGTTTTTACCTTCTGTCATTTACAGCTTTCATTCACTAACACAGCAAGATTAAACAAACTTAAAACAGTCACTTAAACAATCTCCAAAACTCAAAAAAACACAAAAATTGTCTATCACCTAATTCACCCCCCCCCC
>JBBPBO010001985.1:69194031-69275576 GCA_037974295.1 Cicer cuneatum | reverse complement strand
TCCCCCCCCCCCCCCCCTCTTAGGTGCAACTCTGTTCTTACAAGATAAACATACACAAATATTCAAAACACAAATATTCATACACAAATATTCAAAACATTAGTGGAGTGGCTAAACATACAAAACAACTCCATATAGCCAGCCAGGGTAATAGTTGCATCAGCTCTTGCAATTGTCCCAACCTCTGTAGATAGAAGCCCCCCATTATAGGTTCCTCTAGAAAGCCTTGATGACATAACTCGTGAAAGCAGTGACAAGTTGATGCCTGTATAATATAATGCATGAATCATTGTCAAACATCATAAAAACGAGGTTTGCCACGTTCAATTTGTTTTCACGTTCCTAACTCAAATGCTTCTTGTTATTTAGTTCTTAAATTAATAGATGTGTGTGGGAGGATTAGTACAAAGGAAAAAATCAACATACAGAACAATGTCTTTCTACAAAACATTGAATCAGAAGAACATAACATACTAAGATTGTTACTAACAAAGTTAACCTCACAATCATCTTTTGAGTCATATGTTTCTCAAAGTTGTTCCGAACTAAGTATGCAACTGTTCCTAGAAAAGCAACTAAATTGAGGGTTTATTCAATGTTGTCCACTACCAAAAATAGAAAAACAAATCACGAGTAAAATATTACCTTCGAGTACTTCACAAGAAACAAACATAAGAAGAGCTCAACAAATGTACTGTGGCTCGGAGTATGGAAAGATTACATTGAAATTTAAGAGTATGCCAACTAAAACCATAATTTCTGATGTCAACAGAATTTGCCTGCAAATAGATCAACATAAAGATGTGATATCTTAGTTGCTTAAGGATAATACTTCAACTTTCAACAATTTAAAAGTTCTGAAGGATCTTTCTATTGCTTTATCTTTTTATCTTGTATTATAATTCATTTTTTTTTTGAAGGATATAGTTCAAAACTTACTATCATGCATCTTTTACAAAATACAAGGCCAGCAAGAAAAATGGCTACCGTGCTTGTTTGACCAGTTAAAGTAGTATGTTGTGATGGCACTAGATTCTGATAGTAAAATCTCCATTACATATTTGAGCATGAAATAGATCAATAATCGAACCTGAAGATGTTAAAAAAATTTGTCAGAACCATTTATCTGGCCTTCAATTCGAACTCTGAATTTCAACATCAAACATACAGCACATCAAGAATAAACAAAACAACTTCAAAAGGAAAACAAGGAAGGAGCCAAATGGATTGATGGTGTGACATTTAGAGTTGCTCACAAACCTTTACAGAAGGTGTAAGGAGTCTATATGCCGATCCAATTGAATTGGCTGGCAGACGAGATTCCTCTGGAGCTTCTTCACTATCATCATAATCCTGATCACCATCTTCATCTCCCTTATCTTCTGAACTAATCATCAATGGTTGTTTGAGGCCTTTTTCAAGTGCATTATTGTCTACTAGTAGTAAAAGAAAAAGTGTCATTTTCTATTACTTGTATTGAGTCCTATGAAGAAATATTTGGACTCAACGGTGAAATTAGAGGACTGATACAGATTAACAATCTTGCAAGATCACAATAGAAAAAGTAGAATTCATGAGTAGAGAGGTACCAGCAATAGCATTAGATTGAGGTGTTGTATGGTTCTCTCCAAAATCACGATAAGGTTCCTCAAAAGCAATCCACAACCATATTGAATATATCAGCCAAGCAACCATCATAACCCATCCTGGCAAAGTATCTTGATTAAATGTAATATTGTAAATCTTAAACTTTATCTGCTGTAAGCCAGCTAATGCAGGACCACAAGCCATTCCAAGAGCACTGGCACTAACAAAACCTGCTGATGCTTGCATGCGTATTTTTAAGGGAACACAGTCACTGATGTAGCGTCGGTTGACAGCTCTAGCTGAACCAAATCTGCAATCATAATAGAAATATGTAAACAAAAGGAACTCTCAATGTGATTAGACCTTATATTTAAGAAAATATTAAATGGACCAAGACTAAGGCATACAAGGTATTGCCAATAAAAAGAATTATGCTGCTGAATACAAGAGGTCTGAAGTATGATTTATTTGACCAGGCACTGAAATATACCGAGGAAAACACCTGAGCAACTGCCATTGCCCCGATAACAATACCGCAAACCATTGGTGCAGCCCAAAGGTTCATAGAGTAATCATCTGCTGTAGGGACAATAATATATGTATTGACCATATACAAAAACGTGTTAGCCAAGTTTAGTAGAAGTGATATGAAATGGTATCTCTGATCATCAACATGCTCATCAGATGGTGCAAGCAGCTCTTCTTGCATAATGAGTGCATGTTGCCCCAAAAAGTTTAGGAAATTGGTTGAGTGAGTTAACCTATCAACGACTGCTCTTATCAAATCGATGACAGGATCCTACATATAAGACCAAGTAATTCTGATGGAATATCACCAAACTTTAAACTTCAATTAAGGCTTGCTTGAAAATATTAAGAGAAAACTTGACAACTAGAAATCAGTGTAACAAAGTGAATGTAAAATAAAACTGAAGGGGAAGAGTAGGCTGATCATAAATTGATAAGTAGCTTCCTTGACGGTCCTGAAGTTCGTGAAGGTTGTGAGATAAGGCTCCTACAACAGCTCCTAACCCCTGCAAATTCAACACATGTTAGTCAATACTCATTCACAAGAGAAAAATGGAAGAAATCAAAATAAAGCAATTTGTTTATGATCTCTGTTATGAAGGTTTATGTTTGAATTAAACATATTACCACATGCTTGAACACTTGTTGCAGCTGAGAGTAAGGATGGTTTGCACGAGTCTTGACATAGTAATCAGTAAATCTATAGCCGAAGCGTTTATCGAACTTCTTCAAGATCTTTCTCAAACCAACAGCATTTATCTCTACAAAATAGAGAAGCTTTAATAGATCTTGTCCAACTGTTCTATAAGCTTCTCTGAGTTCAGACATTTTGCTTATTTCAGGCTCTTGCTGAGCACCATCCTGCTGCTCTCCGAGCTTCGCTATCCTGCTTGCCAAATGTCCTTGTTGTTCCAACAGGAAAAGGAAAGTCTTCTCAATCTGAATTGTAACATAAAAGTGAATGAAAAACCAATGTAATTAATTACACACAACTACATAATTACATTCATTATACTAAATTTTTGGACAAACAGCATATAGAAATTTTCAAACAAACAGCATATATACATCAACATTTTTGGACTAACATGTCTGTTTTGGACTAACTATGCATATAGAAATTTTGAATTTAAAAATAGTGGGAAAAAGTAAAGCCCATGCTTTCTTAACAGCTCTACCACAACAATGAATGCATATGAAATCAAAGCAATAGGGTTCGAGTTAGGGTTCGAACTCAAGTGAAGGGACAAATAGTTAAAGGAAGCACAACAAGATAAGAGAAGAATGGAGGCCGCAAAGCACTTACCTTATATAGCACAGCAAGATAAGAGACGAAGGGAGGATGGAGCAAACAGAGATCGAAGCAAACAGAGATGGAAGTTAGTGTCGCGTCTTTGGGGAAAACGAAATGGAGGAGGGAAGGTTTAGTGTCGCGTCTTTGGGGAAAAAGAAATGGAGGAGGGAAGGTTTACTCGCGTCTCTAGGGAAAACGAAATGGAGGAGGGAAAACGAAATGGCTGAAACACGATTTGGAGGGATAAGGTGTTTTGGGGCGGTAGCGATTGACAAAAACCGCCGCAAGAACCATCGCAATCTCTTGATTAGGGCGGTTGTCCAGGAACCGTCGCAAGCCAAGTGTCGCAAATCTGTAATTTTCTTGTAGTGAGTGATGCATATTAAATAAGGGTGATTACTCTTATACCCTAGATTATTATTAGAGAAATGTTATTTGAACACATTTTTTGACACAAATACAAACACAAATACAATATGACTCACATTTATGGAAGAAGAGAGATAGAGGGAGGGAGTATGGTCCACATTCACTATTATAATAGTGTATTATCTGCTATGAGATTACACCTTATACCACATGAGTGATGCATATTAAATAAGGGTGATTACTCTCATACCCTAGATTATTATTAGAGAAATGTTATTTGAACACATTTTTTAAGCAAATACAGTATGACCCACATTCATGGAAGAAGAGAGATAGAGAGAGGGAGTTTGGTCCACATTTATATCATCATAGTATATATAAAAAATAAGTATTGTATTTGTATTTGTGTCCAAAAATGTATTCAAATAACATTTTTCTGTTATTAAGTTGGGTGTCAACATATTCTGTAATTCAATGTCATGTTATGTTTTATGTTCTTTGTAAATTGGAGTTTTGTTGAGTACCGATGCATCGAAAGTAAAATCAATTTAAAAATTAAATTTAATTAAAAATAATTAAATATGAAAAAGATGACATGATATTAAATAATTGAATGTAACATTTTTTTCCATAATATTTTTCTTTTCTTTTTAATATGCCTTCTCAAGAGTGTGTATATCTAATTATACTTACGTTGTGTTCGTAGACTTACTTTTTTATTAATTTTAATTAAATGAAATATTTATTGCTTCTGTTGACTTTTTATGAAAGTTTAACAAGCATGGTCCAGTCTTGAGGAAAAAAAACATGTGGTATATGACTTCATACACGGAATTTAGAGTTTTCTATTTTTCATCCCCTAATACCTAGAGATGCCAAAAAAACCAAAAATTAAACCGAACCAAACTATTTATAAATTGAACTGGTTCAAGAAACTGAAAATCATGTACCATTTCAAAGGCATACTGTGTTTAGTGTACAGTGTCTTCTTCCATCAGTTGTGGTTGTTTACCGTTTTGTTGTCAATTTATTCCTATCCATGATTGGTTCTCTGCATTTAATTGTTTTGGTGCATTTTTCGAGGTCTTTATTTAGTTAGGCTTATAAAAGATTTAGCTTTGTTTTACTGCGTTGGATTGTTTTGCTGCGTATTATGTATATGCACAACATGTTAATGCTGCTTCGGAGATTGATGTGAAGATTATTATAGGTGATACTTTTGGGAATTAGACTCTCTTTTTACGTCGAGAAATGTTTAAATATTGTAGTTTATGTGTCTCACTTATTTAAGTGGAGAGGTTTTATTAGGGTTGTAAGAAAAAAACTATTTTGAAAGAAAAGATAACCACCAAAAGAGAAAAGAGAAGAGTAAACCTCATTCCCGAGTTTGTCAAATCAGTCTCAGAAAAAATATCGATTGTGCATTCGTTAACCGTTGGATCAGACTGATTTTTGGATAGTAGGTTCGCAATATTCAAGTCTTCATTTTGGGTATTTTTCTTCTTCTTGCTTTTCATTGGTAAGTTTTAGTGTTTTGTTATTTTGACTGGTTGTAGACACAATTTGTGTATCATTTTGAGACTCTCTTGTACCTTTATTTGATTATAGTTGAGTTATTTCTTTCGTCTGGACAACCGTGATTTTTACCCTTGAATTGAGGAGTTTACCACGTTAAAATATCGATGTTCTTTATTTTATTTTATTTTCATCAATTTATTGTCATATATATATATATATATATATATATATATATATATATATTTGTTGTTGTTTCTCACGAGTTCTTGTAAGTTGGGGGAATAATATATCTGCTGCGTATTACTTGTTATCATGTTTTTGTGTTTATTCCCTTCAGAGTGGTATCAAAGCTCTTGGTCAAAGGGTTACTTGACTTGCTTGAAAGATCGATGCAAATATGAATATAAAGATGGTATGCTTGAATGGTACTAATTACCATTTGTGGAAGGGAAAAATGAAATATTTGCTATTTGTGGAGAAAATGCATCTTCCTATTTTTTGTTCTAAAAGACGAGATGATAAATCTACGGAAGAATGAAAATTTGAACATAAACAAGTATGTGGTTTTGTTAGACAATATGTAGAAGATAATGGTTATAATCATATTGCTAATGAGCCAAATGCAAAAACTATCTGAGATAAAATACAAACTTTGTTTGCCTCTAAATCAGAGAATAATAAATTGTTCTTACTGAATAGTTTCATAAGTTTGAAGTACAAGGAGGGGACTTCTATTTTGGACCACTTGAGTAAATTTCAGGGGCTCCTTGATCAGATGTCAAGAATGGGTATCAAGTTTGATGATGGGCTTTTGGGACTATTTCTATTGTTATCTTTACCAAAGTCGTGGAAGACATTTCATGTTTCTATAACAACTTCAGCTCCAAAAGGTGTTGTTTCTTTGGAAGGCACACGGTTCTTCATCTCAATATGAAGTTTTTGTCACTGAAAATAGGGGGAGAAGTAAAAAAAAGAACCGAAGGGTGGTAGAGAAAATAGCTGAAGCAAGTCCAAGTCTAGATACAAAAATGTGGAGTGTCATAATTTAATAGAACAGGGCACATATAGAAGAACTGTTTTCTGTGGAAAAAGGAGAATAAAGGAAAAAGGGTAAGCATCAACAAAGGGATCGTGATGATGATAGTGATGATGATCGTGTTACTACTACTACTAGTGATGATTTTGTTATTCTTTGTGACTATGAGTCAATTAATCTTGTATCTGATGAGGGCATATAGATAATTGATAGTGGTGCTACACTACATGTTACATAGAGGAAGGAGTTCTTCCCATCATAAACTTCAGGTGACTTTGCAGTTTTGAAGATAGGTAATGATGGTGTATCTAAGGTAATTGGTGTTGGTGATGTATGCTTGCAAACCAACATGGGAATGCAATTGTTGTTTAAAAGAGTCAAACATGCTCCAGATTTCGTTACAATTTGATCTCTGTGCATATGCTTGATGAAAGTGATTTTGATAATCATTTTGCTTTTGGAAAGTGGAAACTCAGTAAAGGTAACTTGGTTTTGGCTAGAGGGAATAAAATTAGTAAGCTGTATTGGACAAAAGCTTTGGTCTTATCAGTGAAAAACATTTAAATTGTTTAGCCAAAAAGGATTTGCTTCTAGGACTGAAGAATGCATATTTTGATAAATTTTCTCACTGCATGGTTGGTAGACAAACTAGAGTATCCTTCAAAATGCATCTTCCCTCTAGAATGTCTGAGTTGCTTCAATGAGTACATTCTGACATTTGTGTCCCTTTAAAGGTAAAATCTTATAGTGGTGAGAACTTTATTTTGTTACTTTTATTGATGAATGTTCAACGAAACTATGGGTTTATGCTTTGAAGACAAAAGACCAAGTGTTGGAGAAGTTCAAACAATTCCATGCTTTGGTTGAGAGGTACACAAACAAGAAGCTGAAACATGTTCATACTAACAATGTTAATGAGTATTGT
Source organism: Cicer cuneatum (assembly GCA_037974295.1). Taxonomy (NCBI): domain Eukaryota; kingdom Viridiplantae; phylum Streptophyta; class Magnoliopsida; order Fabales; family Fabaceae; genus Cicer; species Cicer cuneatum. The sequence goes on along the minus strand of JBBPBO010001985.1, from coordinate 69,268,319 downwards.
GGACCCTTTGATGTCTATTGCAAACAACAAGGTATAGCACAGGAAAATACTCCTCCTAAAACTTCTCAACTGAATGGTTTAACAGATAGGATGAATCGAACACTTATTGAGAGAGTGAGGTGTATGCTCTCTGAAGCTACATTGCCTAAACATTATTGGGGTGAGGCACTATACATGACGGTGCATGTTAGTAATCTCACTCTTATTGTTGCTTTGAATAGTGAGTTATCAAATAAAGTATGGTTTGGCAATAATATAAAGTATGATCATTTGACAATCATTGGTTGCAAGGCTTTTGTGCATGTTCCAAAGAATGAAAGATCGAAGTTGGATGCAAAGTCAAAGCAGTGTATCTTCATAGGTTATTATAAGAGATGACCATTACACTGGATGATGTCACGACTCTTTTGCACAATCCTTCGCGTGGTAGGTTCATGAAGTCACCAATAAATATGAATACTAATAATACTGATTGTTGCATATAAGCTATTGGGAGCAACAATGCAAGAAGCAACTACTAAGATGAATTTTAACAAATGTGCTCAATATAGACTGCATTGGTTGCATGATCTATACAAAAGTCTCATTCCAACTAACCAGTTTTAATGTGCTGCTGGAACATATCTTTTGCACTTAGTTGGTAGACTATTTTCACCGACAAGACTCACACTCACGTCAAGAAGAAATATATTAGCTTGTTCACTAATTTAGAGCGTTTTCGGGACTATGCATGTGGTACATCTGCATTGGTTGTGCTATATGATAATATGGGAGATGGAGCTATTCATGACACTAGGAGTTGGGAGGATATATGACTCATATTAAGTTGTGTTATGAATTCATTAAGTTGTATTTTTAATTTACTTTCGTAACATCTATGCACGAGGTGACAATGGAAGGGTTCTTGAACATACTCCAAGAGTCTGTAGGTAGATGGCAAAACATGAAGGTGGATATGCTATTTTTCTTGAGGATGTTGTATTTACCCTATACAATGATGATCGAGTCAATCATCCTTTTGAACCAACAATGACGTTTTCCGACTACCTTCGTTGGCGTGGAGTTTCAGTCACATATCTACTGGAGCGATGTCTTCGACAATTTGGTCATATTCAGCTCATTCCATATGACGTTCCTCTGGTGTCAGCTAGTATAGATTATGAGTGACAGAATACTTTGAGAGATGTATAACAACCCTTCCGAGTCTCACACCTGTAGTGACATTTTCTTGTGAGGTTTTTGAGAACTTTTATGTCTAGTATCTAAATGATTCATATCCCCTGATCCTCTCTAATGCTCCACCTGCTACTCCACATGTTCCATCATCTTCTGCATAAGTTGGTTCATCTTCTGCACGAGATGCTAGAGCATTTGAGCTTTTATAGAGGGCTATACAAATGATAAATCTATATGGTGATGTTCATGTGATATTAAGTGAGTTACTTTGTATGTGTCGGGGAGGCCAATAGTAGATTGTGTTACTATATTTTGTATCATGAATATAATTCTCGTAATGGTAAACATTTATTTTCAATTACGCAACTACAATTTCGATTTGTTTCAATTATGCAATTACTGTTTTATTTCTCCAAAATAAACAAACAACAGACATAAAGCTTCACACATACAAATTAATCTTCATTTAATGAAACACAATATGGTTTGATAAATAGCGGATCTATGTGTTCCCAATGCTTGAGATATCCTGCATAAGCTATTTCTCATACCTTCACATCATCTCTACAAAAGTCTCTCCATTTCTGTGAGGTAGGTGGCAAAGGACCACCATACTTCATTTTTATTTGCACAATAAAGTATTAAAAATTAGTTTACTATTAAACATTTCTTTACCTTAAATTTTACCTGTACCCAATGGTATTCATTAACAAGTCCAGCTACTATTAAAGAATTACGAGAAGAATCCATTTATGGTGGTTCATTCAACGGAAAGAATGTCATATTCAAATTATGCAACAATGACACCAGAACGACATTATATCTTGTCGCTATCACGTAACTCATCTCTAGCATAGTCATCCACTTTTCTTTTTCTTGAACACCCAAACTAGATATCTTCAATGAGTTTCGCATTTTTGCAACATTTTCATAGAAAATATTGGAATAAATATTGTGATGTAGATTGATCTCTTTTTTCAAATGTGTCCGAACTGAAGGCTAAAATTGTTCACTCCAACCTAATAATATTGCAACTCCGCAATAACCACAGTTTCCATCAGGCAAAATATCTACTATGCCATTGATATATAAATGAATAAAAGTAGGAAAATGTTTCTTAGATAATTTTTTTTGCATATTCTTAAGATGGTTGCTTTTTTGAACTTTGAGATGGTTGCTTTGCAGAACGTTGAGATGGTTGCTTTGGAGATCCCTGATAAGCATCAACATACTCCATATATGAAGGATCACGAAGAGTATCAAATTTTTTCTCTTTTGATTATTTTTAGTAGTTCATTTGGTTTTCACTTTATCAGGTGGTGGACGCATTGTTGTTGTGTGTGAAAATACAAGTTCATGCATCTTTGTCTTGAATATCATTTGACCAACATTATCTTGTGTCTTCATGTATGCTTTCATTGTTTCCGACTCTTGTAAGAAGTCATATTGTGATAAAGATTCTCGATGCTTAATTTTCTCCAAAAAAACATTAATGGTATCTAAAAGGATAAGAGTATCAGATATCTACAAATATGTCAACTCATAAGCACAAGGTAACTCATTAATTGTTCTGATTGAGCAATCACATTTTATTTTGTCAATACCTACAATCATTACTCTCTTTAATTGTTTATATATCTTTTTCATACATTTCCTTGATACAAAGTAATGCAATCTTTGATAAAATGGTGAATTATACATATGCTCAATATCAATAATGCTTTTTTGAAAAGACGCTTTGATGTTACACATTTGGTTCTTCAACATCATATTCACATTATCCCAACTTTTACACAAGTCTTCATCCCAAAATTAATTTGTCTTTTCTTCCTCTTATTCTGCAACTATATCAGATCTAATTGTAACAATTCTTATTCCATTTTTTCTTCCAAGAGTTTTTGCCCATTCAAATACAACTTCTCAAGAGGAAAATATTTGCAAAATATATTTCAAATAAAACATCAATATATGTGTATACATTAAAAACTAATAATATCAATTATTATTAAGATTACCTAATTAGTTGTAAATTTCTTAGTAGAATTTACGGTTGGTGTAGCGTGAACTTCACGATCAACTCCACTTATACCTGATTTAATTTGAAAAAATATATAAGTTAAAAAATATACTAAATTTTATAAATATTAATATTGTAAATACAATATTTTAAAAAATAATAATGTGATTTTTTGGAAAAAAAAATACATTTTCAAAAATTTGAGTAATATTTCAAATTTTCTAAACTTACATCTTTATTGAAAGTTTCAAAATGTAATATTATGTTTCGAAGGTTTTGTTTTTGAAACTTTCGAAAATTCATTGCTTTGAAGGTTTCAAAGTTTTGGAAATGTGCATTTCAAAAATTTTGTTAAAGATATAAGCTTCAAAAATATTTAATAAATACAATAATTTCTATTTTGAAAATTTCTAATTAATTCAAACTTTCAAATAGCTAAAAAATCTGAACTCGTTTTCTTTTTCAAAAATTTTATAATCTACCAAAATTTTAAAAGTTCAAAATTTTTCTAAATTGGTTTTTGTATTTGTATTGTAAATTGTATTTGCATATTCTCTCTTATAGAGTTGTCAATTATATGTGTTGTAACCACAAACATCATTTGTAAAACTAACCATTAGTAGGATGTATTCCTTAAAAGGCTTACAATTATTAAGTCGTTTTCAAGAGTAGGATAAGAGTTTGGAGAGGCATATGAAAGAATACCCAGAGCTTGAATATCCAGAGGAAATAATACTCAAAATTTAAAGAGGTAGAGTAAAGAATACTTAGTGAGGCAAAGTAAAGACTACTCAATATTATGGCGATTTAAGGTTAGTGTTCAATATTATGTCTTGATGTCTTGAGACTTCTAGTTTTCACTTGTTGTTTCATTAGTTAATATTTTTAACTGAAAAGCTTCCATAAAAACAACACACAATAAAATTGTTTGTGGTTCCCAAAATTATTTACATATTGGGTTTTTTTTATTTTATTTGTGGTCCCAATTTTTTTTTTGACCCCAAAATTTGTTTTATTTAATGTTTAATGGTGGTAGACTTAAAGCTAGTAACAACAATAAAAATAAGGAGCATTGTTTAATGGTGTTGCATTGTTGAATGGTAATGGCCTGACCCATATTGGTTTCTAAAATTGATGTTGTTTACATTGTTCATGTGTGAAAAAGGGTTTGAAAAGACAACTTATATTACCTTTATCTACCATAGTGGTTGTCATCTTTCAAGAGATGAAAATGCATGGGTGATGAAATTTATGAATGGAGTTGTAAACAACATGCCTCCAATGGACACATAACTTCAACAAAATCTATATTTTTATTAAATTCATAATTCAAATCTTCAGATAAACTCATATTTGCATCTCCATCAAATAAAGAACTCACATTTTAAAAAATTTAATTTAAAAATTTAATTTGAATAAAGATAAAAAGAAGAAGAAGATATTGTTTTGATGATTTAGAAATCAAATCTTAAAGTTTGAGTTCTTTATTAAATAGATTTGATGTTGTTGTTAAAGATGAAGATATGAATTTATTTGAAAATTTGAGTTATAAATTTAATAAATATATGAGTTTTCTTAAAATTGATAATAAATTTTCAGAATTTTGTTTAAAGATGATCATAATTTTGTGAGTTTCTATAAAAAAAATAACATAGAGTACATAACAATTTCATATCAACTCAAAAAATGAAAGTTTTTACCATACTACTTTCCTAATCACTCCTTTTAAGTTTAACATTTTATGTTTCAATAATATGTAATTTATAGATTTTAAACTTTTTTGGGATCATAAAAAGAATTTTCGAAGGGGCCTAAATCTCTAATTTTCATACTAAATACATGTTGAGTTATAACATCAAAGGTTAAGAGTCACTTAAGCAAGTTATACAAAAAAGGAAGAAAAAGAACAAAAATTTGGTCGGATAAATTTTTTGACATAAAGACAAATATGACACTATTTTTCTAAAGGACTAAAAAAGTTGTAACAGGCTTTAAGTTTAACTAATATATAAACTTACTTGCATGTTACTCATGTTATTGTCTCAGTTTTAAAAATAACTGCAATAAATAAAAGAAAAAGAAAAATAATGTTACTAAATTATATTAACTAGTAACATAAATATAGAGTGAAATTTATGTTTTTTGAAGTGATTTACGTAATATTAATAGGAGTAATATTTTTTAAATTGTAGATGGAATGTCCCATAAATAAAGTTAATATAATGGATATTCGAACAATCTTCTGATTTTCCATAATTAATGTAATTTTGGTCACTAAACTATTTTTAAAAGAATTGCAAAAGGAATAACTTTTTATTGTTTAGTTTTTGTAAATAAAATAAAAAACACTTTTTATCGTTAGATCTTCGATATAGTTTCCTGACAAAAAGTTCCAAATTCCCATAAAAACTGACTTAAATTGAATCTGGAGGTTCAAAAGAGAGATAATAAATGAAGGGAAAATATTAGATGTAGTAATAATATGGGATTAAAAACAAAAGGAAAAAGGGTGCAAAAAAGAAGAGTGCCAATAAACAAGAGAATTCATAGCTTTTCATCCCCTTAAAATAACTCCCCTCACAATTTCATCAAAAATAAAATCACAAGAGGAAAAAAAAAAGATTAATAAAGACAATTAAGAGGAAGAAAAATATTCCAAACAGATTCTAAAACAAAAACAAAAAAAAAAGAAACTAAGGAACTTGATTTTCCTTTTTCTTCTTATAGAGACATACACATATATATAGGAAAAAAAGAAAGAAAAAAAAAGACCTTATTAATTTACATGAAGATGCTTCGAGGGTTATCTGATCCAAAACGAGAAGGATAAGTAGATAAGTTAACACCAAGAGGGATAGCAAAAGTGCTTTCCATAAAAATCCGTTGTTGAAAAGTTTCAATGGTAGCACCAGCTTCAATAAGATCCTTAACAAGGTTCCTATAATGTTCCTTAAGACGTTTCAACAACCTAAGATATTGCAACTTGATCCACTTCACACGCATCCTTCTAAACATTCTAACTATACCACCAATCAATCGCCGCCGTGGCTTCTTGCTACCTAGCCTCACAGTTTGAACCTTCCGCCGCCTTAATAGGGAGACCTTGCGGCGGGGATGCCACGTCATCATAGTGGTTTTTTGTTTGTGATCTAGACCCATGTGGGGGTATGATAATGAGAACAAGATAGCAAAATTTTATTATGATATTAGTATAAGCTATGATATGAAGTAGTATATGCTTTATATTACGTATCATGTGAGTGACTTGGATAGACAGAAGGGTTGACTTAAATAATGCCAACTTGGTAAGGAAGCGGATTCCCAGGGATTCGTGATTAGACATTGATTAATACCCTACCTCTATCCTAATTAAAACACATTTTCAGATAGAAAAAAAAAATTATATATAAATATTTTTTTAATTTATTAGGTGTATTTTATTCTTTTTCCAAATATATTTTTTATTAGTGTTATTAATTTATCTTGAAATATAAAAAATTAAGTTTAAAAAATTCAAATACCGAAGTTATTTTAAGAATATTAATATATAAAATAAACATATTAACTATTTTATTAATTTTTTAAATAAAAATGAAAAAATATTGAGTGTTTATAAAAGTTACAGTTCAAGTAACAAATGTCGATATTATTAATTTGAATATTTTGATTTAAATTTAAATTTAAAATCTCGTATGTGTTTATGTAAATTTACGATGATATTTATCATTTTTTTACATGATTCAAAACAAAATTTATTTACTAAATTACGAGAATTAAAAAAATTAGTTACAGTGTTAAATTTGTTATTTGAATTGTTTTAATAATTTATCTTTGATGAGATAAAAAATTAATTTATGATTTTTTATAATATTTATTAAAAATTGGAAAAAAAATAATATAATTAAAGATAAATTAATTAAAAAAAAGTTATTAATGTAGTTCAAATATTGAAAATTATCTTATATAAGAGATAAATAAAAATTTCAAGAGAGACCTATAAATAAAGACAAAAGTAGTATTTTTCTAATAATAAAATGAAAATATTAATTTTTTAGGATTAACATATCTTAATCCAACGATCAATGACAGTCCAACGGTGTGAAGGCAGGATTTCGGTGACCGCAGCAAATCGTATTTCAGTTGGTAACGAATCTTTAGGGGAAACGCAAATTATACATTCACAACAACAGTTTATGTTTTGTAAATAAGAACACAAACTTTAAAATAAATAAATATATACGTAAATACTAAAAAGACAAGTTTAGACTTATTCAAAAAAAAAAAAAGGAAATAGACTATAATAATCTGGAGTTTGTTATTTGAAGATTGTTTAAATCTATTTTGAGTGAGAAAAATAATTAACAATATTTACATAATTTGTCATAAAACTTTATCCTATAAAAATAATTATTTAATTTCACAATGTTTTGAGTATATACTACACCTTTTTAAGTTTAAAACTGTGTAAAATAAAATTGAAAACTAAATATAATAAAAAAAATAAAAAATAGAGAGTAATTTAGTGTGTATTTTTTAAATTATATGTGAAAATAATCATGGAAAGCAATAATTATGCATTACATATATTAAAATTGCTTTAAAAAAATTACTTATATTAAAGTAATATTTTTCTTGAACTTGGTTGTCATATTTTAGTTCAACTAGAAGGCCCACACTTAAACAATTAACAATTTTAGATGACATATATACTTACATTTACTTAAACAATTAACAATTATAGATGACATATATACTTACATTCACTTAAACAATTAACAATTATAGATGACATATATACTTACGTTACAAAACATAAAAAGAATGGATAGACACAAAACATAAATAATAATAATTGTTTGGGTGTTGGTTCTTTGTTTTTGCAAAACATGAGGCGTTAATCCTCTAGTTTTTAATTGTAAAGAAGTACAAACTAATTCAGAGTTCGTTACATGTAAAATTTAATCAAAGTTTGTTTAATTAGATATTAAACTCAGTTATTATTGAAATATGTTGACCTTAAATTAATTTTATTAACCATTTAAACCTAAAAATATAGTTAATTAATAGCAATTTTGAATTGTGCATTACTATTTAAAATAGACATCTTTCGTGCACAACTTTATAGACTTATCAATTAATCACATAGAACTATAATGAACGGTGAAATTATCCCTCAAGAATTTAATTAAACGTTAATACATTATTGATGAGGCAGATTTTACCTCTCTCTCCTTCACCTCCATACAAAAATACAATTATACCGTAAAGATAACATACTCTATTTTTTCCAAATAAATTGGAATATTACATAGAGGTTCAACAAAACTTTTTACAACATACATGAAAAGTATTAATGAAGTTCATGATATATATGTAAATAAACATTTGAATAATTGATAATTGCGCTATTTTTGAATCTTTTCACTATATTTCTATTATACAAAGTATTTGATTACATTATAAAAGTGTATATTAAAAATCCTATTATTTTTATTATGAACAGGTATTAGGAAATTATATGTTACTTTAGTTTTAGGTATTCAAATTTTGAAACTTCCTATTTAAAAATCATACAGTGTTTTTTAATTCATCAATTCGAGTTATCTACTTTTTTAAACAAAAACGGTCAAAATCAATTGTTTTTTAATAAATCAAAATCAATCATCATAATTATTACATGTTAGTAATGTATACAAAAGTCTAAATTTGTAAATATAATAATTGGATTGATTACAAATATTATACAATCTTACAAAGGGCTATATGAAGAAAAAAATTGTTCAAAAAATGTATTCAAATTTATATATAACTAGATCTTTAGATCTTTTACTCGTGTGATATATCGAAAAATAATATTCAAAGATCAATATTTATTAACATTGTGAAAAAATATTAGTATTTACAAATATGACATAATTAAATAGTAATATAATTTTTTTCTTTAACTTAAATACTAAAATTGTGGCAACAAAACTGTTCAGTAATTGTATCCTAGAAAAAAATATAAAAATTAAACAATGATCTCTACTTTATTCTTCTCAATATAAGTATTTCATTTGCAATTTATCTTTGTCTCAAGTTATTTTGCATGCATTTTATTTTACTAAATAATCATTTATTACTTTTTTCTTACTAATATATCTTTATTTATTGTACTTCAATTTACATAATAACTACTCTACTGACTATTATTAATAAAGATATTTTAGTTTATAAAACTAATTTTATTATTAAAACTAACATAATTAACCATTTCTAAAAAATTGTGTACAACTCGGATTAAACACTTAGACACAATGAGGTATGTTTATTAACCAATTTTCTTTGAATTTTATATTTAATTGGCCACAATTTTTGGTTTATAGGCTTTCTAATTGGAAATGTAGTATGTTGGATAGCTTTAAAAATATGATAGAAATTATTGATAATCATTAGTATATTGACATTGCAATTTTTGTGTATAGTTGGAAAAATGAATGGCCAAATACAATAAACAAATGTTATTTTTATTGAAAGTGACAATTTTAAGTTAGAAAGAAATTAAAAAGTTTGATGAAAGACTTTTCCAATTTTAAAGATTTGTTATAACAAAAATAATGATTGACCTTTCGTGATTAATCAATATCATTAATAATTATAATAATTGACTTGTTCATTGATGATGGCATTTGTGTTAAAAAAAGCTACGATGACTTAATTTCATACTATAAATTAAAACAAATAAAAGGAAAACCATACAACTTTTATATTCCACAACTATCCATATTTTATGCGGGGAAAATTGGTTCTCATACTTACCAACTTTTTATACATAAAGATGTTGTCATAAATAATGATATCAGTTTTAAATTTTAATTTTAACTAAATGAGAGCGATCACAAGAATAAAATTGAATAGGCTATTTGGTCCTTGAACATTAACTATTGGTAGTCTCCAAATTTTAAGAAATAATTAAATAGTCACTCAAGATGTGACAATCCACATCTATTGAATGACTTCCACGTATACATAAATGAAATTTATATGATATTAAAATTAAATACTCACTTTTGTACGTTTTTAATTTTACAACAAAGTGACTTGTTCATGCATGTCCAATAGTCATAATCTTAACTTCCTCTTGTTTCCTAAATATTAATTTAGTAAACTCTAAATGTGTGAAACCCACAAAATATGACCACCATAAAAACTCTATCAAGTTGAAAAGATAGAGATGATGAGTGGGGTTTAGCGTTTTCAAGGTTAGACACTCAAGTTTCCTCATTTCATTTCGTTATAATTTTCTTCCATTATGCAAAGAACTAATATGTGTGCCGAAATAACAATGGCCTTAGCAACAAAAATGGAAGATGGAAGAAGAACAAGATGATCAAGATAAGTAACTAATATGGTAATGCATAAATGCTGTCTTTCACGTAGAGAGAAGAAAAGATGTTGAGAATTCACGGGAATATGAGGAGACATATCAGGGTAAATGATGTACTATTTAATAATTTTGTAAAAAATTTTAAGCAAATTGATGTACTATTTAATAAATTTGTAAAATTCAAAAACTAAATTAATGACTAAGAGAATCTACAGTTGTGTTCTCTAAAATTAGTGCTTAAATGAATTTCATATTTACGCATCACTCATTTTATAATGTTTTAATAAAAGTGATTAATAAACACTACTCTCTCTAATTTAACCTCTCAAAAAAATAAAATAAACAACTTTCAATATATTTAGGCTATATTTAGGCTAAATAGCACTGGTGGTTCCTTAACTTAATTTCAGTTAACGTTTTAATCATTTATCTTTTTTTTTTTAGTTTGATCTTTTATTTTAATTTTAAGTGACAATTTGATCTTTTGTGTTTTAAAATGTCAACAATATTATCTTTTTTTTTATAAAAATTGATCAAAATTTTCAAACAAAACTCATAAAATTAATTATATTCTTTTATATAATACAAATTTAATGAGATTCGTAACTCAAATCTTCAAATAAACTCATATTTTCATTCTTTATTTCACTTAAAATTAAAATACATGACCAAATCGGAAGAAAAAAAAATATAAATGACTAAAATGTTAACTGAAATTAAGTTAAGGGACTGTGAATGTTATTTAGCCATATATTTACTACATTAACTATTATTTTTTTAATAATACCTTTATTTAATTTAAATTTTCCTATCTATTTTCAATGTAACTTATTACACTTATTTAGGGTTATTAGAAGAAGAAGATAAACGTCCGCCACTCTCTTCTTTGCAAAACATAATAAAAAGGCCTTCAAGCCATGTCAGGAAGAGTTGTATAATTAATCTAAGACAACTAATAGAATGATTCCACCGTCATTAGAAACATGCATAATTAATGTATTCATATTTACAAAGTATTTCAAGAGTCTTTATAAAAAAAAAGTATTTCAAAAGTAATTTCAGAAATTGATTTATTTATTTTTACAACATCAATAACATAAATATTAATTAGTTGATTCTTTAATATGTGTATTTTTTTCTGCTTAAATACAGAAACGAAATAATTAAATATTTTAACAATATTCATTTATTTCAATACAATTTATTTTATAAAAATTTTGTTTTGATATACTTCTTCCATTTCAAAATAAGTATCATTTTAACAAAAATATTTATCTTAAAATGAATGTTATTCAAAAAATTTAATGTAATTTTAATTAATTTTTTTAATATGACTGTTTAATTATTATTATTATACAACATTTAAAATATTATTATACTTTATAATGATAATAGTGAAAAATTAATCAATAATTATAATAATTAAAATTTTCTTTTTCTTCTAATTATTTAATTTTTTAATATATGCATAAAAATCGAGTCTCGTAATAAACGAAATATTAGTATGGCCATAATAATTAATGAAATTGCAAGCTAGCGAGCAAGCAAATTAACTTGATGGCAGGATTATTGATGTCACAGACAAAATTGGTGCATGCTGTAACTAACCTGCACGGATGTCAATCATATAGCGCCACGTGTATATGTAGATTACTTAATAACCCTTTTGCTTGTGAAAATAGCATTACTAGTTTTGATCAAGATAGCTAGTTGCTAGGGTCAGTGTGTGTGGCAGACACTATAATAAGAAGAGGAAAGAATTGTATTGGCGTTTTGGGTTTGGGATTTGGAATGATGTGTAGAGCTTAGTGTACACTCCACATGCTTACTGGTTTTCTTTTTTGCGTGTAACAGTTCACATACATAAACACAAACAGGTGATGTGCAGAGACTTGTCACATGGATGTGGCTTCCAATGTGCAACACCCTAATAATAACATATCTTTTATTATAAGTTATTTCTATAAAAATATGTGTTACACTTTTTTAAAATTATATCATTCACAAAAAAATTATTGTTTTGTGTATTTTGTCTTTGATTTAAAAAATATGAAAAGTTATAAGTTATTCCTAATAATAGCATATCGTTCATCTCAATTCATGATTCTCACACACGTACGTAACTACTTAAATTTTAAGGAACTTTATTTAGTTTACAGTATTCAACATAAAACAAAATAATCTTGTTAAAAGAACATAAAACAAAATACTTAATTTATTTAATTGTGATATTAAGCAACTAATTATTGAATAACTCGTTAAAAAAAAAATTTATTTGAAGATCTTCTTGAGCTAGGAGTTGCAGTGGCAGCCCAAAATTTTCTTCTTCTTAATTAGTATGATACACATTATGATTATAACGGTAATATGTGTATATATTATATTTTGATCATATAATCGATAGTAGCAACGGCGAAGTGGAAATAATGTGTTAGCAACTTAGATGTGCCAACTTATTATTTATATTTTGTTCCTTAGACATTTGAACGGGCTTTAATTTTAGGCTTTTAATAAAAATAGATTATATCCCGTAATTACTTAAAAAAAATTAATTTCAATTTTTAACTTCAAAAATACTACATATGTAAATTTTTCATCACTATAAAAAAAAAGTTTTTATTTATCTTCTCTTTTTGTTCTATTCTTTTATTTATATAAATATTACATCGGCTAACACGTCTTAAACAAATAATTAGAGAATAATTAGAGTCTACTATCCAAAAAGCTTCCATCATGAAAAAGCATCTCTACTTCAATTTGACAGTAAGCATGTGGTCGACGTTATACTTTTCTTTATTATCTTATATCTCATGAGTATTAAAGCAAATAATAAGAGCACTTTTGTTACTCTCAAAACTATAACATGCCATTATCCACCTAATCATATTTCTTGTATATCCATGGTCCATTTTCAACTTATGGTCACGAGGTAAGTACATCTCCAATCAGATAATGCCACACATGTTCAGGTCAAGATGTACAACTTTTGTGCAACTTCAATTACAATCTCATATATTTTTGTTGCATTAGTTTTTTTCTATTGGAGTTGTAATTCTCAAAACTTTAATCTCAATTGAGTGTGCCTTAATTATAATTGTCTTTTTGAGTTGTGTTTAAAGATGTTATTTTCTGTCAATTGTCTTTTTGATTTGTGTTGAAAGATATTATTTTTTGTACTAGGTCGTAAGTAAGTTTAAGGATCTCCGGTACTCTTCATAGAAGTTGGGGAAGTGTATTGTGAGGATATTATCTTAGATGAATTGTGAAAATATGTATATCTGAGTTTACATTGACCTAATAAGTTTTTTGAGTTGTATTGACAATTAAGATAAACAAAACAACTTAAATATTATCAATATATAGATAGGAGAGAACCCAAAACTCATTATTTTTGGCGATGAAGAACTTACATATGCACTAGTTGAAGATGGAATTTGAAAATAAAACTTTTTTGAGTAATTTATAATTTTAGTTCCTGTAATTTATAGTTTGTTTCCTTTTGATCCCTATAACTATGATAGTTTTGGTTTTTTATCCCAAATAGCAGTTAGTCATTGGATACGGACGTGACACTGAAATATAATGTGCCATATAGTATGTCGACATGTCACACCACCTAACTTGAATGAGTAGATAATTTCAGAGGCTAAAACAATAAAAATATTAAAATTATAGAGACATAATCTAAATATTGTTGTTCCAATGACTAAAATCAAACTTCTCCCAAATATCATGTCCAAAATCATATATAATTGTATTTTATTTTATTTCTCAAAAATGTTATAAGAAGGACTAGAATCTAGAACCCTATACATAATGAATAACTCAAAGTAAAATTAACTACCACACTAATAAATTATTTCTGATATTGTTAACTATTGTAATTGATTCTTAAGTTAAAGACCTTTTAATTAATTATGGACAATTATCTCGTGTATGATTTATATATTAATTTATAATTAATATATTATAATTTCGTTTAAATTTTGATCTAGAAAATAACATTTAGAAGACACACTAAACTAATGAAGTACACTATTTCTATTATAAATAATAAAGTCATTATAAATAATTTTAATTAATTGATCAATGACAAATATTAATTTATTTCATGTATGATTTATCAATAAAACTTTAATTAGTGTATTGTAATTTGTTTTAAATTTTCATCTAAAAGATATTAAAGTGACAAACTATTATTACTTTTTTAACTAATTTATTCGTGAAATAAGTTTTTTTAAACAAATTGACTAATAAAAAATATATTTTCCCTATATACAATTTATACCTTTTTTCTTTTCATTAATTGATGTGTGAAAGACATTTATTTAAATAATTAAACAATGACAAACATTTGTCTAATGTATGATTTTTACACGAAATAGATTTTCAAAAAATATACTACTAATAAAATACATATTTAAATTTGTCACATGTATGACCGGCTTTTAACTAATTGATCAACAACAAATAACTATCTTGTGATTTATTTATACAATAAATTATACTTAATGCACTAAAATTTTATTCAAATTTTGATTTAAAAAATATTTTAAGAGATATACTATTAGTGAAATATATATTACTCTTTTAAATAATTGATTCGTGAAAGATAATTATTTAACTAACTGGTTGGTGAAAAATATTAATTTTTTTCGTGTATAATTTATACAAAAAAAAATATAATTAGTATATTATAATTTTCTTCAAATTTTTATGTAGAAGATATTAAAGAGACACACTTTACTAATTAAATACATTTTTTTTTCTTTTAAATTGTCTATTAATGAAATAATATTTTTTCATGAAATTTTTTTGAAATTTACAGTTAAGTTTTTATATTGTTTTGTTATGATTTTTTATTTTTTAATCGTTTATATTATCATATTATATGTCATGTTATTTAAAATATATCATAATATTTACTTAAAAAATAAATGATAATGAGAAACTAAAATTATCCTATTTTACAAAGAAACTAATGTCGTATAAAGATTAAATATTTAAAAAATTAAAATTACAATTAAATATTTTTATATTTATTTTATTAAAAAAATTATTAATTCAACTACTATCTATATAAAAAAAGATGTCCACAATTATTAAATGTATATTTAACAAATATTTTACGCTAAATATATCTCCTTCATCATCCATTGACATTATAACTAGACATTATAATTAAACAAATGCTCCACGCCAGTTATTCACTGATAAATTAGATAATTTCAACACTTAAAAGAAAACAACTACGGTATATAATAACTGATTTTAACTATGATAATAAATATAGAAAATAATTGATAAATCAATTTGACGATAACGTATCAATTTTATCACGTAATAAATATTAAAATAATTAATTAAAAAAGTAATAGCTATTATCATATTTAAGTAAAGATTTTATATTATTATATTACTATATAATAATATAAAAATGTATTAAAATAAAAATGGAAAAAAACAAATACAATATCAAAAACCAACAAAACAAAATTTATAAAAAAAAGGGTTAACGAGTAGGGGAAAAACCGACCGACTAAGTAATTGGAAATTAGTTTAGATTATTTATAGTGATTACAAATGAATATTACCTTCTTTTAAATATTAGGTGAGTGGTATCCATGATTATTTTACTAAATATGTATTCCGACAATTCACAATATATTTGTTATGCTTGAAAAAAAAAAAGATAGAGAAAGAAAAACAATAAAGTATAAAAAAACATATATAAATGAAAAATAAAAAAATAATAAATGTTGATAATATTATTCTACAGAATTCAATTCATGAATATATAATTTGTAAAACAAATAATAAATAGTTAAGTATAATAGATATATAATACATAAATATAATTAGAGGAAAAATTTACTATTTTTGTGTATTTCTAACATATAATAATAATTATCACATAATATGTATGACTCAATTAGTCACATGTAATACATGAAGAATAAAGAAAATAAATTCTTGTGATACATATCAAATTGAAATAGTTGTAAAAGATAATTTTAAATAATTTTTGAAGTCATACATACGAGTGATTGTAATTTATCAATATAAAAAAATTTATATTAATAATGTTTGAAAATTAATCTCTATATTTATTTCATTAATAGTATAATTATATTACAATGATCAATAGTACTAAGGACAATTGTGGTAGGATAATTGAGCATGATGCCACAATTGTTAAATTGTTAATTTCTCTATCCACATGATAAATCTGATAAATCGTTCAATGGTTTAGTGTTTCAATATTGCTACCTACACCACTTTTTTACTACTCACATTCCTCAAAAAAATTTAAAAATTTAAATTTCCAAAATGCCCTTGCATATATATTAAATTTTTAATCCTAACATCTCTCAATCTTCATTTTCTACATCACACTCATATTCATCCATTTCTCTCACAACCCCTTCTGATTATTCCTCTATTTTTAAGAACTTTAACATCTTCAATCATCATCATTTTCCCTCTTCACATTGTGTTTAAAGTGACCTAAGAAGGTATGAATGTTGTTTTGTTTTTGAGTTCGTATTTTTTTCTGAAAATTTGGGGATTTTACGTGAACTCAGTTTACGTACAATGTTTTAACATTACGTACGTTATAAAATTGTAAAATTCCAGAACACTAAGTGAATTAAGCTCACATACACATACGTGATTTAACATTGCGTAGACAATGGAGTTTAAGCCTCAAACATTGTCTGGTACGTGAATTGAGTTCACATATCAGGCATTGTTTGAATATGAGTTTTGCAAGTTTACGTAGGCTAACATGTACGTGAATTCAATTCACGCAAGCCTACGTGAACTGAGTTCGTGTAGCTGATACATGTTAGCCTACGTGAACTTTGCAAAACTTTTACATTTTAACTGAGGTGCCTGATATTGAATTCACGTAAGCATATTCCTGAATTTTTATATGTTCCTTTTTGGATGCAGATAAATGAAACAAGGGGGAGACGAACATTGATGAAATGTATAAAGGTTTGGAACTGTATTTTGAGGAAATGCATGCTAGCTTGGAACGTGATTTTGACGAAATCTACGATGATTTTGAAACAATGAATGATGGTGTTTAACCCAAAATTGAAGACAATATGAACAACGGAGATGAACCTGTTATGGTTGATTTGATTGATGTGTTTAGCACCGACATGATGTTTGATACGCAAGATGATTGTAGCACCTCAATTTTGTCCATTCCAATTCAAAAATACATAATAAAGTAACCAGAATCAAAATACAAAATTCAACTTCAATCAATTCAAATTAACAAAGAAAAATAAACCCAATTTAACACACGTGCAACTCAGCATTTTGAGAACCACATGCAACTCAATTGATGGCTACTTACTTACCAACAGAGAATAGTGAGGTACTACATTACAATTTACATAGTTACAGAGCTACATTACAATTTACAGTAGTTACAGAGCTGCTCCTACTGACTATATGACTGGACAACAATTTTTTTGTAGCATTTTGAACCCAACATCTTATCATGGCCCAGACAGCTTCTATAAACCTCTTTCAACCCTGTTTTGCTCACTATTTGCAATTAATTAATAAGAAGTTAATATTGTGATTTCTTGTTTACTTTGATTCAAACATAATGGCTAATAGTAACAAAAAATAAGTAACAAATACATGGCTAATCAATAACAAAGAAGACATGTTCTTGTCAAGATTAAGAAATTAATAAACATTTTTTTTATTTATTTAATAAATATTTTATAAACAAAAAATATAATAAAATAAAGGCAAAGATTGTGGTTTACAGCTTTACAATCCATTCCCTTATTTCAGTTTCTTTACTTTACCTTAAAAAGTTATTATTTTCACTAAATCTACACTCAAACAAAAAGGTGAGTTACATATTCTCTAAAATAGAAAAAGAAAATTGAGTTATTGCCCTCCTATTTTTTCCAGCAATGTAAAAACTGGAACTGACTATATATCATAGACATAAAGAATTGTTACTTTACTCTATAAATTGAGAAAAAAATCCATTAACAAAACAGAAGATGAGACACTAACAAACACACTTAAAAAGACAAAAAAAAAAGAAGCAGACACAATAGGAAAGAACACACACCAAGGTGATCTAAGGTTTTTTTTTGTGTCTTTGCATTATAATCATTTTTAATAAAAAATTTTCGATTAAATAACATTGTGATTAAGTGATTGAGAAGTAAAAAAAACCAGAAAAAAAAAAAATCAAACCTTTAACGTTGTCGTCGTCACCGTCGCCGCCGTTGTCATCGTCGCCGTCGTGGTCGCCGTTACTTCCCCGTCTCCTTTTCTCTCTCGGCACCTTCTTCCTTTTTCTTTTCTATCTCGCGGCCTCTTCCTCTTCTCTCTCAGACTCTCCTTTCTTCGTTTATCTCAGCCTCTTCTTTCTCCCTACTCGACCTCCTCTTTTCTCTCAGTCTCTCCTTCCATCGTCGTCGCCGTTGTCTTCTTTCTCCTTTCTCGGCCTCTCCCTCATCTTTCTCGGTTTCTCCTTCCTCTCTCCCGCAGCCTCTCCTTTCCCTTGTTTTTTCTGAGGCGGCTGAACCCAAGCTAGGGTTTCAGCTTAACCTTTTACCTTTTTTTTTTTTAACCAAGTTGGGCTCGACCCATTTAGATTTTTTTTAAAAAAAAAACTATTGATTAAATACCCAATTCCATAAATAAAAAAATAAAAATAAAAATAATAATAAAATGGTATTGCATAAAAATTAATTAAAAACTGTTGATTTTTAATTAAGTGTCCAATTTCATAAATAAATAAAAAAAGTAAAAGATATTGCATTAAAAATTAATTAATTGGAATATTTTTTTATTGTTAAAATCTCATCTTCACAAATAAATTAATAAATTAAAATTCATAAATGAATTAATAAATAAAAATCATTATTAAATGTTAACTAAAATGACATCATTTAATATATGAGTAGTAGAATACGAATTATACAACCTGATAATTTTTATAAAAAAATTAGATAAATAAATGAATCTAAAATTAACTTTTTTTATATTAGATTAATTAGATGTGACATCTTTTTAATCTTTAAGTTGTTAAGACACAAGTTGTACTACTTGGTGGTTTTAAGACTCAATTTTAAAACCGAAAATAATAAAAATATTTTTAAACGGATTAAATTAGATGCGACATTTTTTTTACTCCTTGAGTTTTGAGACACGAGTTGTACAACTTGATCGTCTTAAAATTCACATTTTTAATAATTCAAATCAAACAAATTCCTTTTACTTTCGTCAAAATTAACCTTTTAATAACTGAACACGATTTATTTAAAAACAATCAACACATTCGCATTTTCTAACCGAGAACTACGTAACTTTGATTTCTCTATCGCACTGGGAGATACGTAGGAGCAAGATCACACTCTTGTCAAGCACATTAATAAAAATTTCTTTTTTTCCTCTTTTCTTTCAACACGTATTTATTTCAAAATCACATTAAAAATAAATAATTGATATTCATATTTAATAATAAAGAGAAACTAATATATTTAAGTTAATACTAATTTTGCACAATTAATTATAGGTAACCGTATTTTAACGGATATCATAGGGTACTAATACCTTCCCTACGCATAATCGACTCCCGAACTCAAAATTTGGTTTCAAAAACCATTTTTTTTTCTTTTTAAGGGTTTCCCAATGTTTTCCCTTTTTTAAATAAACTTTGGTGGCGACTCCATTGAATTCGAGAAACACTCGAAATTTAGGCCCCGACAATGATTTATTGACATGGGCTAAAAATGTTGGAAGGGAAAATGGAATTGTCGTTGTCATTTTTAGATCTAAAATTGCAACAGCACGACCAAGAAAAAAGACAAAATTAATTATTGGTTGTGAAAGAAGCGGTAAATATAGACATTGGAAGAATCCTAAACCGATGAGGAGTACTTAGATTACAAAATGTGAATGCCCATTTAGATTGAGAGGACACCATTAAGTGTTGGTGAGTGATGGTATTTGCATGTAATATATGGTGTCCATAGCCACAAATTAGCCAAAAACCTGACTGGTCATTCTTTCTTAGGCCAATTGCCTCGTGAAGAGAAAAATGTACTTTGTGATATGACGAAGAACATGGTAAAACCAAGAAACATATTGATGACACTAAAGGATCGTAACACTGAATGTTTGGCGACAATAAAACAAGTTTACAATGCACGTTAAGCATATTGCTCATCAATTAGAGGTAATAGAACAAAAATGCAACATCTTTTGACATTGATGAAACGCGACAAATACGTCTACCGATATAAGAAGGTAGATGGTTCAGATGAGTTGAGGGACATATTTTGGGCCCATCTAAACGCTATCACTCTTGTAAATAATTTTCACATAGTATTGATTATGGATAGCACATACAAGACCTGTGGTATCGAATGCCATTACTTGAGATTATTGTTATTACATCTATTGAAATGACATTGTGTGTGGGATTTGCATATCTACAATCTGAGCGTGCTGATCATTTTGCGTGAGCTCTACAAATGTTGAAATAACAGATTACAAGTGCTGAAGTTGAAGTCATTGTAACTAATAGAGACCTTTCTTTGATGAACGCAATTGAATATGTTTTTCCAAAAGCAGTTAATTTGTTATGCATGTTTCATGTATGCAAAAATGTCAAAGCGAAATGCAAGATGATTGTGTTTCCAAAAGAGAAGCATGTAGAAATAATGGAGGCATGAGAGGCTCTTGTTTACAGTTATGATGAGTCTCAGTACTACATAAAATTGACTATCTTTGAAGGAATTTGTAGTAGTTGTTTTGTTTTTTATGATTATGTACATGAGATGTGGTTAGTTCCTCACAAGAAAAGATTTGTTGAGGCGTGCACAAATAGAGTTATGCACTTCGGGAATACAACAACACAAAGGGTTGAGTCGGCGTATTGGAGTTTGAAAAGGATATTACAAGACATTTATGGTGATATATGCAATATATAGGAAACCATCAATAGCATGATTGTATTACAACATAGCGAGATCATAACATCATTTGAAAAGAGCATCATTCAAAAGGTGTTGTGTCCTATTTGCGTCCTATTTGCGAGATAATAACATCATTTGAAAAGAACATCATTTGTATGCCTATTTGCGTGGTGTTGTGTCCAAAAATGCAATAGATCACATTGCGGGAGAATATGATCGCGTGAAGTATGTATGTATTGATAAGTTTGAGTGTCGTTGCACGCTCAGGACAACACACGGTCTACCTTGTGCATGTGAAATAGCCAAGTATAGTATTATCCCACGGTCCATTCCGTTAGACGCTATTCATGTTTGGTGGAGTAAATTAACTTTTCATTATGACGGATCAAGTAAAACTTCAGAGTTATCCATCGACTACGAGAGATCGTGTATCCATCGACTATGTCGATGTGTCCACCTGTTGACAAGGTTAAAACAAAGGGTGCACCCAAAAAAGGCAAAAGTAAGGTATCAAAACGAGATAAATCAACCAAGCGTGATCCATCTTGGTAGGAGTATGTCGATGCAAGTGTTCGATGCAGTGGCACAAATGCATGTAGCACTGTAACATCTAGTAAAGTACAACAACCTCGATCATCAGTCAAAAAGCTCACACCTCAACCATCAGTCTGCAAAGTTCAACAACCAAGAGTTCTTCTCTTCAACGATTGGTTGCCGGTTGAAATTCATAAATTCATAGATGACATTATTGATGTCGGTGATGATGGTAATTGTGGATATCGTGCAGTAGAAGGTTTGCTTGGAATGGGTGAGAACTCTTGGTCATTCATTCGTCAAGAGTATGTGGTAAAGCTTCAAGAGTTCAGGTCCCATTACGAGAGAATATATGGTGGAGAAAATTTTGTTCAACAATGTATACAAAATGTATATGTTGAACAAGTTGCAACTATGGATAATTGGATGACACTTCCAGAAATGAGATATATGATTGCTTCAAAGTTTAACTTGGTTTTCGTCGCATTATCACTTAACCAATCGCAAACATTTTTTCCACTTCGAATTCCACCACCACCATCTATGTCAGATCATCGTATGATAGTCATTGCATTTGTTAAGAACTGTCATTTAGTGCAGGTATTAATTGTGAAATTTAATTTACGTTTATCAATATATTAAATTTAACTTAAGTTTTTTTATATGTTTAATAAATTATTGATTTTAACAGGTTTACTTAAAGCCAAATTCTCCTATACCACCAACAAGTAATATGTGGAAACGAAATTGCACTAAAGAAACACAACAATGAGAGTGTATTTACAACAATCGCATGCAACATTGGTTGCAGATATTTCTATGCACTATAAATGATTATATTGTAAACTGGATATTTTATTGTAAACTGAATATTATATTTTAAACTGATTATATTGTTTGAATTCAGTATTACACATATCCTAAACATAGTGAAAAAACAAAAATATTCAATCTCTAATACATATCCAATCTGTAAATAAAGTTTAAGTTCCTCTATTTCTCCTGCGATATGCTACTACAATAGACCAATCTCTACCACCACCCATTTGTGTTCACAGCATCAAAATTAATTCATTCACGAGTGTGACGCAATCAGGTAATACTAGTTGCCAACCGAGAAACTGAGAAGCTCTTATGTAATTTGTATTGCTCGAAGCTGCATTAAAAAAATACATTAAATAATTTAGTTAAAATAATAGATGAATAATTAATTTTTTTATGTAATAAACTTGAATTAATATACCGTTATGTCAACTGCTTCATCATCGGCATCAGCAGCAGGTTTTGCAACCGAAGGATCTTCATGAATTGGTTCTCTTCGAATTACATATGGATGAGAAATTCTGCGAAACCAATTCATGTAATCGTTCAAGCAAGCTGCAGGTCCATGTACAATAGCGTCAGCATCCACTACGTGCATAGCGTACTGTGTAAACATTATGTCCATTTCATCTGGTGTTGTCGTCCGACCCACTATCTCTAACAGTGAGCCAAGAATGGTTTGGACATAATCTTATTGACGTATTACCCTGTCTGGCAGATGATCATACATCTTCGGGCCCCAGCGTATCCACCCTCTAAATAAAGAAATCTCTTCAAACGGTCGCTTCAATTGATGCTGCTCATATGGTGTCTAGCATACCTGGTAAACGTCAATCTTGTCAAGAGTTTTCCTAAATGGAAGAACCAAACCCTTATCCCCTTTTTGGCTTCCATTTAAGTGGTCTAGGGTAGTCCTCAACATAACTAGGAGAGAATCTACATCAATCTACACATAATGTTAGGAAATGCTCGTAGACCCACGTCTGCACATATATAATATTTTTATTAGTTTATAATTAATAATAGAGATTATTAACACAATAAACAACCATTACTTGCAATAATATCATATACCCATAAACTGTTCTGGTTTTATGCATGCTTGCTTCATGAAGATTATCGTAGAGGTAAGCAAAAGCAACAACACCCCATGCATATCCCCCACATGAATTGAGGTATCGGAAGCAGTCAAGATAGGCACCACTAACTGCGAAGGCACTCTTGTCGCTGAAAATAGTCCAACCGACCAAAAATAAAAGAAATTCCCTCACAGCCATTTGCCAATGTTGGTCACGACAGTGCTGTTGGTATACTTCAAGTAACCAACTAAATCGAACAGTGGTTGTCCGCGTGACATTAAATTCAGCATAGGTAGCAGCCTCAGTGACTTTGAGAAGCTCAGACAATATATTAGCATTGTCATCCTTGTTAAATACATTAACAGTGAAGAATGCACCGGTGATGGGAATATGCAGCAGAGAGGAGATATTGTCTAGAGTAATCATCATCTCCCCAATTGGAAGATGGAAGCTATTGGTGTCACGATGCCACCTCTCTACGAAGGCAGAAATGATCCTTTTGTCGATCATTTCGCAGCTGCATTTTAGCAACGAATATAATCCATAGCTTTTAACCAGTTGCTCAACCTCTTCATGTTCAATCACGACTTATTTTAATTTTTTACCATTGCTAAACACCCTTAATTCACCGCGATCCTGAAATAAATTAAGCAAAAAAAAGAAGTTAAAATACATTAAAAAAAACAACTAACTAAAATTTAATTTGATTGAGAAAATTACCACGCTATCCCAAAGTTTAATCGTCGCATGATCACCAAATGTCCTAAGTACAGACATGTCAACCGGACCACCAGGATATCCACCATCCTGTGGAGGTTCATCTTGTGCCTCTTCCTCTTCATGTTGTTCCTCTTCCTGTTGGGCATTTTGTGCCTACTCCTGTTGGGCCCGTAGTGCCTTTTCCTGCTATAATCGTCGTTGCTCTCGTCTAGCACGGTGAGCCCGTGCAGAAGCCGTTGGTCTAACACGACAATCCTCCTCATTAGAAGTACCCTCATTAAGTACAACACGACTATCTCTGTCGCTAAGCATAGTGCGCACCATTCTGCAATACCAAACCACAATCAAAATCAAAAGAATAAATCTTAAGTGAACTTAATTTCAGAATTCCAGAACAAACGTGAATTAAGATCACGTACGTGAACTTAGATAACCTACGTGAATTAAGATCACGTACGTGAACTCAGCCAGCATAGCCTACGTGAATTAAGTTCACGTACATGAACTTAGCCAACATAGCCTACGTGAATTAATTTCATGTACGTGAACTTAGCATACCCTACGTGAACTGAGTACACCTCTTTGGTTTCAAGATCACGTATGTGAATTGGTTTTCCAAAACCCAGAATTGTACGTGAAGGGTTTCCAACATCTAAAATAAAGTTGTGATTTCTGGTCTTGCTTGCAAAATGCTAAACAGAAACAACAACAATAGTGTAGAAAAAACAACAACAATAACAACATTGTACTTACTTGATTGATGATGATTGAAGGTGGTTGAAGAAGAAGAAGATCAAAAATTGATTGAAGATGATGAATGAAGATGATGGAGTTTTGGGAATTAGGTTAACAAAGAATATTGAAATATAGAGGGAAGGATATTTTGGAAATATTGGTTTTTAAAAAAAATTGAGGGGAGTGGGTAGCAAAATTGTTAGTGTTATATATATATATATATATAATAGGTTTAATTACAGTTTTGATCCATCTATTTTTACTGATTTATAAAATTAGTTTTCCTATTTTAAAATTCGATAATTTTAGTCTGTGATACGATTTCATTATATAGAACCATCTAGATTAATTAATTATTTATATGTTATTTATTTATTACAAAAATGAATCTATAAGTTGAAACTAAATTTTTTGGAGTGTTTTATGCAATATTATCATATAATATATTATCATATGTCACATTTAAAATATGTTACATCATTTTTTAGGCGAATAATTTGAGTAAGGAACCAAAATAGTTAGATTTTAAAATAAGAGGACCGATTCAATTCAAATAACTAATAAAAATAAATGGACCAAAATTACAATTAAGTCTATATAATAATAACTTCACAATGGTATCATTGATGAGTTGGATATTTTGAATCCAAATCTCCTTTAATCTCTATATTAATTATCTCTATTTCTATTATTATTTTTTCTTCCAATTTTTTCAGTTTAGAATGAAAGTTTATACTATGCATGTAAAATTTGACACAAATATAAAATCATTTGATTTGATATCTTATCGAACCTTACGAAGATTAACGATATTCAATAAATATGTATAAGACGTTAATTTTGATGTATCTTAAAAACATATCATATGATTTTAAATTAAATGTAAAAATTTATCTGCATGATTTATATAATATAAATTTTCAATTCAAATAAAATAAAATGATAAAAATAAAATAAAAATAAATAGATATGATTAAGAAAAATTGAGGGAGATTTAGATGGAGAAAATTCAATTCCATAATTTCTGTAAAGCCAGAGTGAGTTCTGAACTCCATTAAAGGACATTGATGATGTGACAAAATCCTTAACATTCATAGATCACATGCATAACGGAATGGGATTGGGAAGAAGTCTACCGGCCTGAGCCGACATAAGAATTAAAACAAACATTGTAGTGAATATTTTTTTTAAATATAAAAAGAAATAATAATCACAAAAAAGGTTTAAAAAAATTTAAATTTTTGTGCGTCCAAGTTTGAACTAAGACGGGTATTAGTCATTTATCTTAAAATATTGAGTTCGGTAAACATTCATAATTAATATATTATATTATATATTTATAAATAAATTTAGTTTTTTTTGAGGTATTTTTAATCTAAAATTTTGAGGCATAATAAAGCCCTAAGTTAGTAATGTACTTTATATCTTGAAGTATAAACTAGAAGAATAAAAGTATAAATAAATTATTTCAGCTTTCAATTTAAAATTTAAAATTAAATAATAACCCATGAAAGTAAAGGAAGTTTTTTTTTATAAACCTTAACATCCGGTTGACCAAATTTTATTTCTTACGGACAATTTGTTTCATAACACTTTCTACACAAATTTTGTGTATAAATTAAATTGAATCAGATAAAGTTCTCATTTCTCTTATGACTTTTTGCTAGGATTTGGCAAGAGGAAGTGTGATTTGTGACAATTAACCGTGTAGATTTAACACAGCTAGTGGCAAAATAACAAAAAAGGCCAAAGAAGGCTAGCATTTGTAAGATGAGGAACTGAGAATCGAAAAGAAATAATAATAATAATAATAATAATAATAATAATAATGATAATAATAATAATAATAATAATAATAATAATAATAATAATAACAACAATAATAATAATAATATAAACAAAAACACAAAAATTTAAATAAAGATCATACTTTTTAATCTATAAAATGAGTCTTATCTAAGAACTTCTAAATATCGAGCTATCAAAGTACGAATACCACAATATTGATTTTAACAAGTAGACACCAAACACGATATTAATCATAAATGTTCGTGTTACACATATAATAAAATCATACAATTCACCAAAATTATGTTATTTTATTTGCTTCTTGTGTTTTTTTAGTCCAACAATTTAATTTCCTTTCGTCCTTTTACATAAAATAAGTTGAATATGATACGCAAACATAAAATAAATTAACAAAAAGAGATAAATATCTCGTAAGTACAACTCAATTAATAGTCGTAAAGATATTGGTATGTTGGACGTAGGTACAAACTCGAGATTTTTTACTTCACCACTTTTAAAATACAGGATTCTAACTACTAAGCTAGATGAATCATTTATAGAATGTAAATGATTTAATTTAATTTAAGGGGATTATGTTTGATTTGTTTACATGGTATAGTAATTAATTTAGTTTAAATCTTTAGTAATTAATACATGGAAAGTGACCAATATTTGGCCACATATATCATATAATGTGAAGTATATTTATGTTTAAATACTTCATGCATCTTTTAAGTTATATGAAAACAATATATTAGTCTTTTTTTTTTAATCAAATTTGTCTTTTATCTTTTGTTTTGTATTAATTAGACTTTTATTTTTGCAAAGGTTAACAATATTAATTCTTCCTATTTTTTAAATAAACTCATTCATTTTTAAACGATTTTGATTACTATAATCGCAAGAATATAAATCCTAAATCTTTAAAAAATAATAATTAAATGAGATAAAATTCAAGTGAAAATTCTTTTAATCCATTCTATGAAATTCTATGACGATTTATTATATTTTTTTTAATACGATCGATAACAAAACTCATAGTAAAATACTAAAAATCTCTAGCTAAAAATAATTAAAATGAAATTAGAACTAAAAATAGTTCAATAATATAACTTTTACAAACATAAAAAACTAATTTGATAAAAAAAGTTCAAGACTAATCTAATATTTTCACATAACATACATGTGGATTTTGTCAAAAATGATAAACTATGAAGTAAAAGACATACGTAAAAAAATTACAAATTATGCATTTTTCATTCGTTAAGAATAATAATAATACATAGTAGAGCTGTCAATTAAGCTTCAAAGTCTAAAGTTCATTTAAAAAATTTCCTTCTAAGTCCTTAATATTAAGCCCCATTGAATTAATTTTTTAAATTTCCGACCCATTATTTCATTATTTTTTATGGGCTTAAGTGAGGGCTCATGGATTCAATGTTTTGTTACTTGAGATTTTTTTCTTGAAAAATTTTTGAAATTTATTTTTCTCGAAAAAAATAAAAAAAAAATTAAATCATTTATTTCCCAAAAAATTTTGTGAGAAAAATTAAAATATTATTTTTCTTGAAAAAATCGATTTTTTTCTCTTGAATTAAAAAATTTTGAGAAAAAAATAAAAATTATAAATTATTTTCATCGGAAAAAAAATCGAAACTTTTATATTGGAAAATTTTGAAGAAAAAATAAAATAAAATTTGTCGAAGTTTAAAAAAATTGAAAAGGTAGACCCATAGTCCCACTAAACTCATAAAATTTTAGTGATTTTTTAATTTTGATGGTTTTTTATTTCAGAATTTTTTAACTATGAAATTTTGTAGTCATTCAATATGAGACTTGTGAAATTGACACTTATAAATATATATAAATGCTACTAGATGGTTGCATCTCCAACCCCTTCTCGCCAAACATAGACTAGATCCACTCTTTGTTGTTCACTTTCCTTTTAAGGAATTGTTATTTTGTTACCCTCTTAAAATAAAACTTGTTGAGTTGTAGCTTTAGACTATATTCCCTTATGCTTTTACTATATAATATTTAGAATATATATATATATATATATATATATATATATATATATATATATATATATATATATATATATATATGTGTGTGATTAAGAATGCAAACAACATAATAACCTTTAGAATGAAATTTTCAAAATTTAAGAGAATAAAAAAGGAAATAAAATCTTAGAAGTTACGTTATTATTACTTTTGAATTGTAAAAAGTGAAAATCTTCACTCAAAATACTAATTTTTTTCTTTTAATAAGTGTCTTAAGTACACTTGTTAGTATAATTTTAATAAAAATGTCTAATCTACTCAGATTATAAAAAGAAACACTTTATTTAATTTTTTTTGTTTAAATATATGTTTGACCTCTATAAGTTGGAGTTCTTTTTATTTTCATTTATGTGATTTTTTTGTCAAATTTAACCCTAAAGTTTAATTTTGCTTTAAAATAGTTGTTGTTAGTAATTCTAAAAGAAAAATATGACATGAGAAAAGTAGTAAGGACAAAAATAAAAAAAAAACACCAAGTTATGGGACAAAAATTATAAATAAAAAATGCGAAGTCATATAGAACAACATACATGCTTTCATTTGATTTTCATAAGTTTAGATTTTTTTTTTTGTTCATTCTCCATTTGTTATATTTTCTTCGTTTGTCATGTCGGCTTTTTTTAAGTTGCAATAACAACAAGAACAATTTTAAAACAAAATTCTTAAATTTGAAAGAAAAATTAAAGGGATGAAAATTTAAAAAATATTAACTTAGATGGATTAAACATATATTAAATTTTTTTATTACTATAATAAATGAATGATGCGTTATAAACCCTAAACTTGTTATCTCATCTCATGCAGTTAGCCTCAATCTTCCAAAGTGAAAAATGTATTTCATTACGATGTGTCCAAAATTAATTTTAAATAAATTAATTTTGTAAATTTGATTTTAATTAAAATAAAAATAAAATTTATTTTTAATAAATTAATTTTATAAAATTAATTTTAATGAAAAAGAAATTAAATATAAAATAATTTATTTTTGAATATATTTACATTAAAGTGAACTCAACAACACATGTAAGTATAAAATAATAATTTTAAATTAAAATCAATTCTCCTCGATTAAATGCAAACATGTTAAAATCAATTTTAAACTTCCAAAATTGATTTTAGAGAACCTCCAAAATTTAAAATAAACATGCACTAGTCTAATTAAATAAAAACGTGGAGAAGAAACAAACCTTTGCAAACTAGTATGCTGGGAAGCGCTTGTTCTCTTTGAATATCTTTCCTATGGAAATTAAGAAACTCTTGCTTTGTGACATCAAATTTCCCATTTTGAATAGCATTAAGAAGAATGGTGACATATCCTTTTTCATATCCTCCATTCCAATCACCATTCTCGTCACGTGCAACCCATCTCCGCACATATTGCAGCACGTGGCATTCAACTCACCGTTAACCATCTCTGTTGATATACTTGGTAGTCCCCAACATCACCGTCGCAAACACCACTTCATCTTGGCGTATTGAAAGAGTTTGGCTATCAAAGTGGGTCAATCCCGTTTTGCTCGTTCTGTGATTAATTTATTCAAGAACGGATCGGGGCAAGGCCAAACAATTTTGATAATTGAGTCGAAAGATCACTCTTTTTTGTTTTGTGGCGGGTTGACGTCTGCCATTTTTTTTTTTTAACATTTTCACAAAAATAATAAAGATAATTATTATCAATAATCAACAATGTCAAATGTTAAAATAAAAAATTACAATCTACGTAAAAAAAAGTTTAAATTAAATTCACCAACATTAAAAAATTCCACATAAATATATTACGGTCTACTTTTTTATTAATGAACTAAAATATATTAACACACTATTCAAGTACAAA
This sequence comes from Cicer cuneatum, assembly GCA_037974295.1. NCBI lineage: Eukaryota > Viridiplantae > Streptophyta > Magnoliopsida > Fabales > Fabaceae > Cicer > Cicer cuneatum. The sequence continues at coordinate 69,237,212 of JBBPBO010001985.1, read as the reverse complement.
ATATACGAGTATAGGAAAATGAACAACTCTACAATCCACCATTTAACCAAATGTGATAACACAACAAGAAACTACACTCAATAACCCACAAAAACGATAAAGACTAGAGTACCAACTAATCACAAATTGCAGTTACTTTGAAACGAGGATAAAAATTAAAAGCAATGTAAATGACTTGTCCATCATAGACTTAGAACTTATCTAAGGCCATAAGACTTTACTTTTAACTACCACTAATATTGAATCTTTATATTTTTTACAATATATGTCACATTTGACAAATATATGTCACATTTGACTCATTGAGATTAAAAATCCTAATGTTGCGTTCTTTCCAAATGAACAAAACACATACCAATTGTAACACTTCGAGTTTAAAACACAGCGCGAATGTATTTTTTTTTTAAAAAAAACGAATACATAAATAAAAGAGTTTTCAGAATTACGTTTCAAGGAAATTAAAATCAATTCAAATGAAATATCATTCGACTTCGTAATCAAAAATAATAAGGTAATTAAAACAACATCACAATTAAATCGAATGAGATATTTGTGGGAATTTGATCTTGATAATATACTAAAATAAAGATACATCGACTGAATTCTCAATCCACCAAAATATTTATCAGAGTGCGGAAGAGTTTTACAATAATTCCCAAAATGAATATTTACAACCATTGAGCTCAAAAACCCTATACATAAGTCTACACTGATCATACACTAAGCTACAGTAGCTCGGTTTCCACCGTATCATCCACAAGTCTTATCTTCACCCAGCTGCCCATCCCTTTGCGTAGCCCACAAAGTAATGATCAAGGGAAATTAACGACGTTCCCTGTCGTTAGTGTGACAATCAGGGGTACGGGTTTGAATCTCATCTGAGGGCAAAACCCAATTTTCCACAATAATTGTAAAGGGTCACCAACCGAAATTAACAATTACCACATAGCATTTATATCAGCAATCACAAACATATTCATGGCATATCATATAACAATGATGATAAATAAGGATGCTCAATTTTGAAATACATGACATTCGTACTTTTCAAAACAGCAACCAAATAAATATGAAAATTATGTTGTAAGCACAAACATCAAATCAGCAGTCACACCAATTCATCAGAAATTCCAGAATCTATAAAGTACTTACACACACAATTTTCAAACATCACATACCCAAAACGTGACCCACCGGTCAATCACCCAATGCAATATGTATATGCTCATATATACAATTTTCTTGGAATTACCAAGGTGCAGTCGCTCAACAGACTAGCACAATTTAACGGCCCTCAAGACCAGGGTGCAATCGCTCAACAGATCAGCACCAGTGTAGACGCTCAACAGTCCAGCACTCGTGCAGTCGCTCAACAGTCCAGCACTCGTGCAGTCGCTCAACAGACCAGCACGTTTGACATAAACCAAGGTACAATCGCTCAACAGATCGGTACCTAGTGTAGTCGCTCAACAGACCAACACTCGTGCAATCGCTCAACAGATCAGCACGTGGCTGCGCATTTCAGGGTACAGACGCTCAACAGTCAAGTATCAGTGCAGTCGCTCAACAGACCAACACTTATATACCAAGGTACAATCACTCAACAGATCAGTACCTAGTGCAGACGCTCAACAGTCCAGCACTCGTGCAATCGCTCAACAAATCAGCATGTGGTTGCGCATTACTCTGTGGCCCATCGCAAGTACCACTTGACTATGCAATGCATGAATATGCAGTGTTTCACTTCTCTGGAAACAGTATGCAAAATCAGGAAATTCATGCCTTTCAATCATATTTAAAATAACTCAGCACAGTCAAAATTATCATCATCACAAACATGACCAAACAGCCAAGTAATCATCAACATTTGAAATGTTTTCCCAACCTCTTGAAAATTTCAAACACAGTGTTAAAAACTGAATTTTATGGAATTTACGAATCTGTATTCGAATACAGCTTCTCTGTATTCGAATACATAAGCCAAAAACAGAACCAGAATGATCAGCCTCAGAACATCAGAAATCGAACCAGAATGAGGATCATCAGAAGCAAAACAGAATGATTCACACCAGAATCATCAGAAGCAGAAACAACAAAATGATTCATACCAGAATCATCAAAAGCAGAAACAACAGCATGATTCATACCAGAATCATCATAAACAACACAGAATGATTCATCCAGAATCATCATAAACAACACAGAATGATTCATCCAGAATCATCAGAAACAACACAGAATGATGTTGGAACCAAGTTGGTTCTAAATAATCTGGATTTTGATGTGTACAAATACACTTGATGGAATCTTATTTTAAACTTGAATTACTACAGTAAAAACCATCAGAAGATGAATGTATCAAAGGATACATTCTGAATTTACAGAAGATGCATTTCTGGAATTATCAGAAGATAAACCAGAATGTCCAAAACCGACCAGAAGATAACTTTGGAGGCTTATATCAAACAGAAACAAAATCAGAAGAACATCTGAAAAACACCAGAGGGAAGCCTGCCATAATATGAATTGCTCCAAACAAGAATGATTCAAATATCATAAGCAATCAAAAAGTTATACTGACCAGAACATAGCCTGACAGTGTAATTTCAACACAGTCCAGACTTGTCCAGAAATGACCAGAAGATATCTTTGATGGACTATATCAGAGGGAATAAATATCAGAAGATTCTTTGGACCATACTAATGTGAAACCTGCCATGTGTAGAGTTGTTCCAGGCCATAAGTTGTCAAAAGCAAGAAGTAAACCAGAAGATAATTTGACCAAAACATGGCATGACAGTCGAATTTTGAATAACCCAGACTTCGCCCAGACTTCATCCAGAATTGATCAGAAGAAACACAGAATGATTCATGCCAGAATCACCAGAAGCAGAAAACATGATGATTATCAGAATCATCAGAAGCAGAAAACATGATGATTATCAGAATCATCAGAAGCAGGAAACATGATGATTATCAGAATCATCAGAAGCAGAAAACATGATGATTATCAGGATCATCAGAAGCAGGAAACATGATGATTATCAGAATCATCAGAAGCAAAACAGAATCAGAATCAGAAAACAGAACCAGAATCAAAAAACAGAACCAGAATCAGAATGATTAACATCAGAATGATTAACATCAGAATCAGAAAACAGAAATCCTTCCTCTGTATTCGACTACAGAGGCTCGTAGTCGAATACAAGTTTGAAAACTTGAGTAAAACAGAAGTTTGACAGGTTGTATTCGAATACACTCATGTTGTATTCGAATACACCTTCGAAAACAGTAAAATTTTCCTAAGACTTCAACACATTTCAAATTGTTTTCTTTTGAAAAACCAACCTAACACCAGAATCATAATTACCCCTCTTTAGAAACCTCAAAACTCAGAACATTTTCATTAAACAACAACAACAGATTTTCCAGAAATAACACTTCCACCATTTTAAATCCCTTTTCTTTTGAAACCATCATCAACACCAGAAAGTCAATCACAAAACAGCCACACAAACTAACTCAAGCATTTGGGTCATCTCCAATACAACACCAACCAAATCATCATTCAAAAACACAACAGAATGATTTCTTACTCAACACAACAAACAATATATCATCAACACAATCAGTTCCTTCACTGGAAACAGCAAGAACATCAACACAGTTTGATTTCCAAAACAGAATACAATGTTTTTCACAAACATAAACCAATAATCATTCATCACACATGCATTTACAGCCCTAAATGCAAATCTAGAAAGTTGGAAGGTGCCTTTACCTTAGTTACGTTCCCTTAACTCGTACGCTTCTGCGACAAAAATCGACGATACTCCCGTTTCGCGTTCGCCGCTACGAAAGTTAGTTCTTTAGCTCCGTAACGATCAGAGGAATGACTTTCGTACTCGAAACTTTCTGATTCGACACTCAGATTTTCAAGAAAATGGCTTTTGAGTAAACTATTTTTCTTCACCAACACTCAGAAATATCAAAAGAAGAAGAAAACAATAAAGCAGGACTGGCGCCGTAGAGGAAAGAAGAAAGAGTTTCTCACTTAAATATCCACATAAATGCTGACTGACAGAGCAGAGGAAAAGGAGGAATTGTTTCTTTCCTCACAAATATCTACGCCACCTCACCCAACTCTTATATTAAAATAACTTTTGATCCTCCAGCACTTAACCCGTCTCATCGAAATTAGCAGAGAATATCTTAATTAACAGCCCGATAATTTAATTACTCGAAATTAAATTAATTCATCTATTATCCATTAATTTTAATTCCACCTCCAAAACAAATACATATTATATATATATATATATATTTACACAAAACATATATATATATATATATATATATATATATATATTGAATATTTTACAAATATTCCCAAATACACTTAAAATTAAATCTGAATTTAATTTTAAAATTAAGGGTCTTACACCAATCATCTGAATTGAAGACTTTGTTTTGAGATTTTTGAAAACAAATAAAGACTACAAAATTATTACTCACCATTAAAGTTTACTAATAAATAAAAATTATAAAATTCAAGAAATGTATTATGAATCATAATTGTCACGGCCTAAAATTTTGAGTGTTTTGCGAATTCAATGAGTCACACACCAAAATTTATTTAAAATAGAGAAAACATTGGGAAATCCTTAAAAAGAAAAATGATCTTTAAAACCAAATTTTGTATCCGTGATTCGATTATGTGTAGGGAATATATTAGCACCCTACGACATCCGTTAAAATACGGTTACCTATAATTAATTGTGCAAATTCAATATTAACTTAAATAAATTTATTTCTCCTTATTATTAAATATGAATATCAATTATTTTTTTAATGTGATTTTGAAATAAAAGTGTGCTTAAGAAAGAGAGGGAAAAAAAAGAAATTTTTATTAATGTGCTTGACAAGAGTGTGATATAACTCATACTATATCTTCCAGTGCGATGGAAAAATCAAATTTACGTAGTTCTTTGGTAGAAAATGCGGGTGTGTTGATTGCATTTAAAGAAAATGTGTTTTTTTGTTGATAAAAACAAGTTGTTTTGACGGAAAAAAATGGGTTTGCTTGATTTGAAAAGAATTTTAAGACTATCAAGTTGTACAACTCGTGTTTCAAAACTTAATGAGTAAAAAAATGTTTCATCTAGTTAATTCGTTTAAAAATGTTTTATATTATTTTTTGTTTTAAAATTGAGTTTCAAAACCACCAAATGGTACAATTTTTGTCTTAACAACTCTTATATTAAAAAATTTCACATCAAATTAATTAAATTTAAAAAAAAAAGTTGACTTTAGATTTATTTATTTAGAAATAAGTTTTAGGACTATCAAATTGTACAACTTGTGTTCTACAACTCATAGATTAAAAGGATGTCATACCTAGTTAGTCTTTAATAATAATTTTAATTTATTAATTTGTTTATGAAGGTGAATTTTAATTTATTAATTTATATGTGAAGATGATATTTAGAACTATCAAACTATCACAACTTGTATCGTAACAACTCACAGGTTAACAAATATCACGTCTAATTAACTCTTCAATATTTTATTATATTTTTATTTTTGTTTTCTTTTTAAGAATTAAAATTTAATGACAATATTAAATAAATTTAAATGATCTTATGAAATAAAACCAACAATAAAGATTAAAAAAAAAAAAAATCAATAATAACATTTTAATAACAACGTTGAAGCATCTGGTACATAACATTTTAATAACATTGAACCATTCAGTACAACTTTTTCAACTAAATAAGTACAAACAATCTTTTTCAACCAAATAGGTATAAGAAATACAAAAAAGGCTTGCTTTGAAAAAAAAAATAGGCATTAGTGTATAAAAAAAACAAGTCACTGTAAAAAAAAAAGCTCTGAGTAGAACGCTAAGAAGACACGCTTAAAAAAAAGTCACGCTGGTACACAACTTTTTCATCCATTTTTTAATAAAAAGAAGGGTTTGAAAAAGAATAACATTACTTCAATTCACTTTATCTCAAAGAGAAATGGGTTTCTCTGTGTGAAAAGGAAAAAAGAAAGAAAGGATTTGAGAAACATAAACAAATAAATGGGTTTCGATTTGAGAAACAGAAACAAATGAAGCTTAAATAAAAGAAAATGGAAGGGATGAGATACTGTAAGCCATTTAACGGATAGAGTCGGGGATGGAGGCTAACGGTGGACCTTGGGAAGCCAAAGATGGAGGTATTAGATGCGATTCTCTTCTTCCGTCTTCGTCTAGATTCAGTTTTTTATTTGATGTTTGTTGGTTGTATTATTGAAATATCTTTTGGGTTTTGTGGATCTCTTTACAATATTTCTTCCCCTTTTTATTTCAAAAACAAACAAAAAAGTTCTTCTTCATATGTTCTAATTTGTTTGGAGAAAAACAAAACTCCCCTTTTTTTTTTTTTCTATTTTTTCTACTCAGCCAAATTTCTTCTCTTCTTTGGATTGATTTATGGATTTTTCTGTGACATAAAATTGAGTTATGTATTTTTTATTATTTTGCAGCAAACATCAAACAACCTCGTATAATTTGGGAAATAAATGGTTTACCTTTTTGATTGAGTGTATTATGAGTGAAGATTGTAGCGTTGTTAGTAAAAGGAGGAGAAAAGAAATGAGTATGAAAAGAAAAGGAGGGGGAGGGAGAATGCAATTTTTGTTGCTTTTTTCTTATTTCATTTTATTTTTGTGTAACATAATGTGAACACTTATGTAAATATAGACTCAAAATTGAGTCAGATTTATAAAATGGTGATTTATTAGATTTTATAATAATAGTTGTAAAATATTTATTACATATATTATTACTTATTTTTTAAATTAGTTTTAATTAGGTGAAAAAAATTAAGGTACTATAATAATAGAGTTTTTTTATTGGTAAATGTTAATAATTTAGATATGTTAAGCATTTTTACACCTTAAGGTTTGAAGTCTAGTCCTTTGCCTCTTTCAACTCTAAGTTTAAATGAGTTGAGCTACCCAATCCCATGACTCATAATGGAGTTTAAGCCTACATTCTAAATGTTCTGGTCTTCATATTGTATTGACGAACTAAGGATACATAATTCAATTTTTTTTATCTTTTTTCAGAGAACTCGTATCCTTATTAGCTTTTGTCTATACTTATTAGCTTTTGTGGCATGCGATTCACCGCCATAACCCTAATACCTTACTCTCTTTTAGTTTAAGTTGAGATTTTAATTGGGTTAGGTAAATTAATGGACAAGTTTTAGTCTTTTAATTTGATTGAGTTAGTAATAAAAACTTGAAAAAAAAAAAAACAACTAAAGTCATAATAAAAGTATTAAATAACAGTTTTTTAATTTGGTCCGACGGACCAATCCACCCTGTCCTTGATTGCCACATTTTTGCATTGGATTAAACGGAACATACCAACTTAAATAGACGAATACAAACATTTAACTCAATCAACCTAAAATGGTTGGCAAAGAACTCGCCTTGACGGGTTCAAACTACTTTGTCGCCCCTGTACTTTATTTAAATGCACTTTGATTTTTCACATTTATTTTCAATTTTCGTATATACTTTCTTCCGCTTTGCAATTTCCACTTTTTCAAGTTAACTTTTTTCGATTTTAAGTGTGTTTATTACTTTTGTTTTTCATTTTTCATTCACCATCACCGCTACTTCTCTAGTTTTCTTGAATTTACATAGTCAGTAAAATTAAATATAGATTTCAAATATTTGAGTTTTCTTAAATCCAACAAAAATACACTTTTTTGGTAACATAATTCTTTTCAAAAAACTCAATTTATTAATTTTGTTAGAATAGTTGGAAAACCATTTTTTTTAACTTAGTTTATGATTGAATATACTATATAGGACCAACAACTCATATAATCCTAATAGTCTTTTCTATTGTTGAGGTTGAAACAAGATCTATGTTCATGCTACGCTTTTTATGAGCGTTTGGTGCCAGACAATAAATGAAGCCACCAAAGCATCAATTTCGAAAAAAATCAGGAGCTCTCTAATTATAAAAAACGAAAACATAAGGAGTCAAAATTACTCATAAAAAATGGACAGTCAAAATCATCGCAAAATTTAGAGGCCTAAAGTACATTTAAAGTCAAAATATTATTTTAAAATAAGAACCCTCGGAGAAATTTTTATTGAAATATTTGTGTGTTTGTAACATATATAGTTGCATAACTTGAAGAAATTTCACGCCAACTCTCCTTGTGCTTGGAAAGTGGCAAAGACATCTATGATCTTGCACCACTCATCATCATGTATGAATGTAGTATGTCAGTTTGTTCCTTCAATGGATGATAAAGAAAGCGGTAAAAAAAAAAAAGGGACGAAGAAGAAGCTACATCCTTTGGTAGAGATTGTCTTATTTGGAACCAAATTAGACCCTTGTATTTTCATCATGTTGAGTACCAAAATACCAAAAGGGAAAAACATAAGGGCCAAAAGTGTACCAAAATCACATACTCACAAAACTAATGAGTCAAAAGTGTATTTAAGTTTTATGTGTTTTGTTTTTTATAATTTTCAAAGGATTGATTACAATGACGTCAATTCAAACCACCTATACCTTTATTGTTAAATGTGATTGTAGAGTGGTTAAAGAAATCATATTTAGTGATTATGCACAAAGAGGTTTTGAGTTTCCATGTTCGGAAAAAATGGCAATAAAGAGAGTGTAAAAAATTAAGAGAGACAAACAACAAAAGAATTACAATTTCTCTATACAACACTGAGTTATATATAAGATGAACTACTCTGTCTCTTCCGACATGTATTCTTGGATGTTATCTCATAGCAAAAAGAGTCGATATCATTTATTAGTATGCGCAAACACATAAATGTAATAGATGATTTGTAGATGAATTTTGATTTAGGAATAATTCAAGTTCAAGTTTTACAATCTTTATTTGCAAAATAAAATAAAATTACAATCTTTAGAAACATCTATAATTGTGGGTTTTTTTTTTTTAATTTGAGTACATAAGTGGGCTCCATAGAGTTGATAAAAAGTGAGAAGAGATAATGTTTCAATTTTAATACAATTTATTAAGTAGAGTTGATAAAAAGTGAGAAGAGATAATGTTTCGATAATTTATTTTCTCTAACAGACACCTATTTTTCATCCTCTAATTGATAATAAAGGGGTGCTCCTTTCAGGTAAAGTAACTTATTGAAGATGCCCAAAGAATTAGAGGTGTTCATATTTAAAAAATTGAAAATTGCACAAACTTAAATAATATTTTTATGTTATTTTATAAAAATCGAACGTATCAAATTAAACTACGGATTCATTTTTCAAAATCGAACCAAACATACATAAATTTTAATATTTATTTATTTATTTTTTATTATGGTATACTGCATTTATAGGTTTTTAATATTTTTTTTCTAATAATACTTATTAGTATAGTTTGATCTCTTTTTTTGCTATTTCATAATACCTTTCCCCTTGATTATAAGCATCGTGTGAGAAAAAGTTTATTTCTAAATATTAGCATAATTTCAATTTACGAGAAATATTTATTATTATTTTTTTCAAACATACACCTTATTAATATTACTAATATGTCATGAAATATAAAAAAAATCAAGTTTAACACATTAATTATTCTATTAATTTTTATTGATAAACGTAAAAGAATCAACGAGTGATTATAACAAGGGACAAACATAGTATATTCAAAGATAATTGATCATTGTTATTTCCTTTGTTTAAAAAAAATCACTTTTAAGAGTTTCGATTATTTTTTATAGCTTTTGAAAGAAAAAAAATTGAAAATAATATAAAATTGCTTCAAATTAAATTTTCTTTTGACTAAATTATATTTTATAATCTCTTAAAAATAATTTTTAAATTATTAAATGTCAAAATCTATTTCTTTTTTATAATTTGTTACAAATGAATCATATATATATATATATATGTTATATTTTGTATCAAACTTATTATTTTATTGTGTTTTTATAATATTAAAATATTTTTTTCAATTGTAACTTGAATATACAAAAATTGATTTAAATTAAACCTTTATAATTGAATTAGATTGTATTTTTTAAATTGAACCGCATGTTAATTTATTTTTGGATTATATAGTTTTTTCGTTATAAACCACACCTCAAATACTTTTATGAAGAACCCAACTATAAACTTACAGAGAATTTTTGGTCCCATATATAAGATAAAATTTTAAATTTTAAGATATATTTATTGACTTTTTAAAAAATACATATTTATTATTTAAATTATTTTTTTACTCTCAGTTAAAATATTTGTTGTTTTTAATATTATTAATGTATATTTAATGTCTCATAAATTTCTATAAAATTATTCATAAAAATAGTAAAAAAAGTTAAATCAATAAATACATTTATTTGATATTATAAGAGCTAATACTATTTCCAGTTAAATTCATTTAGATAAATAAAGATCTTTATTAACAGTTAAACTCACAAAGAAACAGAAATGCAGAAAACTTGACAATCCCTTATTTTGTAACTCGGAGATGCTGTAAAATCCGCCCATTATTTTCATAAGGTAAATTGGGTTTCATTTGTTTATGTACCTAATCAGAGTAAGTTTACTTTATAGTATCCCTCACCACTCACCATAGTCACTCAGCTTCCCAGCAAAAGCACAAACAAAACCTTCATTCACTTTTTTAATCACTAGTTAGTTATTAATTAATTCGTAAATCTCACTTGTTTAAATCAGAATCTAGATAGAGAAACAAACAAGACAAAACAAGCACAAGAAAAAGAAGCAAACAAAACGAAGAAGAAAGAAAGAAAAAACCAAAAGCATCTCATTCTCTCACTTTCTCTCACTTTCTCTCTCTAACTCCACCATTTCCAAACTCACACTCACTTTCTCGCTCTAACATATGTGGTGCGCGTGCGTGATTTGAAATCTTGTGTCGCGTGCATTTGGATGTGAGGGAAACTAGAGGATTTCGGTTAGATCGACGATGGCGGAGGTTTCCGGCGACGGAGGAGGAATGCCGACGCCGGCTTCGCTTTCTGTTTCTGGATCGTTAAAGGAAGGGAGAAGCTCGTCTCGGATACGCGTTTCCTCGAGGCAATCGAATATGGACGCCGACGAGTTCATGAACCTGTTGCACGGTTCGGATCCGGTGAAGGTGGAGCTCAATCGTCTTGAGAATGAAGTTCGAGGTGCGTAAATGCTGCTCGATCCGAAGAGTTCTAGAGCTAATTTTTATTTTATTTTATTTTTTAAAATTGTTGATTTCGCGTTTGTTGTTTGTGTGTGCAGATAAGGACAGGGAATTATCAGATGCACATGCTGAGATCAAAGCGCTCAGGCACTCTGAACGATTAAGAGAAAAGGCCGTTGAAGAGGTCACCTTTAATTTCCCAATTGCTGTTATTGTTATTATATATTTTGGATTAAAGATTATTACTATAATTTATCCATTTAATTTTTGGATTATGTTATTGGTATTATATTAATTACTTATTACTAACTTACATGTTGGAAGTAAATATGGTAGATTGTTTTATTTCCTAATGGGATCATATTATTGACATACTTGAAAGTATTTGTTTAGGGTAAGGTAATCATGTTTGAACATTTTTTTTTGATAGCGTAACCTTGTTTGAACATTGAAGTTGCACATAGAAAATGTATGAATCATAGATGCAGACACTGGACACAAACACGATATTGATATTGACACAAGACTATAGTTAATAATCTAAGAAAATTGAAGTGAATGAATGTAACAACATGTATTTTTGTTAGATACTAGACACACCTTCAATATGTTGCTACACATTGGATCTTCCTATTTATGTGTCAGCTGTTTCTTTTTTGATTTTTCAAAGAAACTGTCTCAGTTAAATCTGGCACTCTCACTAAGTCATTGTGATAAGCTCTTTCTTGTGTTGCATTGACCATATGCGGAAAATCCATTGCCTGGTAGTGTTTTAATTAGAGCCATTATCCAATAATAGAAATGACAAAGCTTTGGATGTTTTTATTCATCCAATGTTGTTCATTGACGTTTCTGCTTCATAGCTTGAATCACTGTGGTTGTATAAACTGACTGGGCTTTTATTTTGCACAGAGAATGCTTCAGAGTTATATCTTGAGTTTTGGTTTCTGTTTCTATTAAATAAAATTAGAAAGTCTTTAATGAAAAGTAGTGCATTTGACTTATTAAGAAGTTAGAATAATTTCCTTTTTATTTGATTTTTTCTATTTTTTAATGGTCTGAATGCTCTGGAAAGCCCTTTATTTTATTACTGCCTCCATTTCATATTATCTTTAGTTTTATATTTCCTTGTTTTTTTATTCATCATTATAAGGAACCAATAATAAGTTTTTTCTAACTTTACCCTATACATGAATTGGTGAGATTAATAGGAAGTGCTTATAATATTTTAAGTATTTCAATAGAGGATAATTCAGTCTAATGTAGTTATTTTTACTTAAATTCAAAATTCAAATCTATTTAACGACTTTTTTAATTCCTGTGCAACTATCTAAAATGAAAGATATAAACAAATTGTGGCATACTCATTAAAGGGAACTCTCCTCACTCTTTTCTCTTTCTTGTATGCATGGCATTCACACAAGTTGTTGGTTTCTGTTGACTTCGTGATAATATCAGATTTTGCTTTATATATTTTTGGTCTACGATTAATGAAGTTAGGATATTAAACTAGACATCTATCTGTGTGATGCACAGGTCAAATATGACTACAATTTTTCGGATAAAATCTTTGTATTCAAAATCATTATATAATTTGTTATTTGTCATATTATTATACTTTTATGCTGCTATTATATTTTGACCTAGTAGAGAAAAGGTCACTACTAGCATTAGAACACAAGGTGGTGATACAAAATATTCCCTTTTAACTATAAGTATGCAACAAGGGTCAACTTTGAGCCCTTATTGTTTTATCTTGGTTCTAGATGTGCTAATTGAATATATCTAAAAGGCAATTCCACAATACATGCTTTTGGATGATATAGTCTTTAGAGTTGAGGGAAGAAATAGAGAGGAAGTTCGAGACATGTAGTCATGTTCTGGAAGCACATGCCATTTGCTTAAGGGTGTTTTTGGTTTGGGGTAGATGGAGGGGAGATGACGTAATATTTTAAATTATATGCGTTTGGTTCAACTTTTAGGAGGGTAGGGGAGCAAAATCCCTCCTAAACCTCATTTTGCTCTCCCTCAATTTTGGGGAGATTTGGAAGGAAGTGGAGGGTAGGTGGCTAAATACACTTAAAAATAATTGAAAATTCCGCCCCTCTGTTGAACCAAACAAACCCTAAGTAGAAATAAAACGAAGCATATGGAATGCAAGTTTAGAGACACAAATCCTAGCTTATAGGCGAATATTGGAAACAAATTTTCATAAATCCTAGCTAAGACACAAATCCCCATTACTTTTCACAGGGCCCTCAGCTTGAGTACCTTTTGTCCAGTATACAAAATGATGGGGAAATAGAAGGAGATGTAAAGCATGAGATCCAAGTAGGGTTGATGAAATGAGGAAATGGTTTGTGGTTGAAACTTTGAAAGTACTCCTCAAGCCTGAAAGAAATTTTTACTGCACAACTATAAGACTTGCAATGGTATATGGAGTTGAATGTTGGGCAGAATAGAGCCAACAATAGTGTATATTCAGTGTTGTAGAAATGAGAATGGTATTTATGGACGAGTGGTTACCAAAAATAGCAACACACTGAATATTTCCATGTTAGAAATAGTTCTCAATCAGCTTCTCTTGTCAAAAAGAATTATGGTTGAAATCATTCGAGAGAAAGTTAGGACAGCTTCTACTGTAGAAAAGATGATAGAGTCTTGTCTCAAGTAGTTTTAGCTTGTGTAGTGGAGACTAGTAAAGCCCCAATATGGAGGGTAGACTGAGTGGAGGATAGTCCAATTTAGAGATAGAGGGAAACCATAAAACTCTAGATGCTAAACAATTAAGAGAGGTTTAGATTTAATTGATTTATCATAGAACTTGATTCATGGCAGGACACTATGGTGTTATGTTTGATCCATGTAATTAATTCATCTTGTAGGAAAGGAGTTTAATGCTTGTTATTGTATTTTACCTTACTAAATTGCAAGATTCTTTTGCTTTTTTTTCAGTTCTCGAGGATAACTCATCCTTGTCCTATTTTTTTTCTCCCTTGTTTTTATGATCTCCTGTATGTTCCCTCTAAATTCTAAATCTGTGTTGACTTGTTCATAATATCAATTTTTCTTTTAATAGTTTTGTTGTCTGCTATAGATGAAGTTATGGGCCTAACAATTTTGTTGTCTAATGTGGTAACTTTATAGTTTTTTGCATGATACAACTGTTTTATTTTGCTCTACTGAATTGCTAGATTCCTTTGTTTTGGTTTGTTTTTATCAGTTCTTGCGGATACTTACCCTTGTTCTATTGTCCTTCTTTTCTTACAAATTACGATAGTTCTTCTATTAGATAGTAATTATATTTTCACTGTTGGTGGTGATTTTTGACTAGGTTTTGCGTTTCATCTGATTGTTATGATGATTTACTTTTCTTTTATTCAGTTTAGTTACTTGACATTGAAGCTTTTACTTGTTCATGTTTCTTATGCCAGCTATACATTTTCTTCATATTGTTTTGTTGCATGCTTTATGTCAACTTGAAATGTAACTTACCTTCCTTTTTTTTGCTTTATTTAGCTGACTGAAGAACTGTCAAAGGTTGACGGCAAGCTAAAATTAACGGAATCTCTTCTAGAAAGCAAAGTATTGCCTAGAGCCTTTATCCACTTTAGTAATGATTTGGTTTCCTAGGCTACATGATAGACTAACTAAATTGAATATTTTGGCAGAATCTTGAAATAAAGAAAATCAATGATGAAAAGAAAGCATCAATGGCAGCTCAGTTTGCTGCTGAAGCTACTCTTCGAAGGGTACATGCTGCTCAGAAGGATGATGACATGCCTCCAATAGAAGCAATTCTTGCTCCTTTGGAGGCTGAACTAAAGCTTGCTCGGCAAGAGGTATTCCCTTGTTCTTGGAGTTCATGTTGTAATAACTGATTGAGGGACTGCATCTCTCTTTTAACAAGTGATTTTTTGTCTTTATTTTCTTCCACATATTCCTTGCAGATTGCCAAATTACAAGATGATAACAAAGCCTTAGACCGTCTTACCAAATCCAAAGAAGCAGCACTACTTGAAGCCGAAAAGACTGTTCAGGTTGCTTTGGTTAAGGCATCCATGGTGGATGATCTCCAAAACAAAAATCAAGAGTTAATAAAACAGATTGAGATTTGCCAGGTATCACAATCTTGTATGATTTTGTTTTTCCCTTTCTCAACACACTAGCACCTTAAATATGTAACTTTTAACTTCTTGTTTCATCACCACTTCTCTCAGGAGGAAAATAAAATTTTGGACAAAATGCATAGACAAAAGGTGGCAGAGGTTGAAAAGCTCACCCAAACTGTAAGGGAGCTAGAAGAGGCCGTCCTTGCAGGTGGTGCTGCTGCTAATGCAGTAAGAGATTATCAAAGGAAAGTTCAAGAAATGAATGTAATGTGTTAAAGTCTCACAATTGCTTTATTGATTTATATCACATCTAGATCTCTAGTTAATATTATATTTATTTTAATGTGTGTTTTTGACATTCTTTAGGAAGAAAGAAAAACTATTGATCGGGAGTTGGCCCGTGCCAAGGTTTCAGCAAACAGAGTAGCTGTGGTGGTTGCAAATGAATGGAAAGATTCTAATGATAAAGTGATGCCTGTCAGACAATGGCTTGAAGATCGTCGATTATTGCAGGTAACATTATTTTGTTTTACTCTGCGTTGTAACTTGTCTTTGGATGTTGAGCTTTTGTTACTCTCCTTTCTTCCTATCTTTTCTTATTTGATACAAAGTTTCTTGCATTTGTCTTCATTTTAGTACAATTAACACTTACTGCTGAACTGCATTTTTATAGGGGGAAATGCAGCAACTTCGTGACAAACTTGCTATAGTTGACCGTAGAGCAAAGTCTGAAGCACAGTTGAAGGTAATAATCTGGTTCATTCTATTATCCTAGGAGATAGCTCTTAAATTATTTAAGGTATACTTTTTTTAAATTTTCAGGAAAAATATCAATTGCGGCTTAAAGTGCTAGAGGAGAGTTTGAGGGGGAATTCTAACGGTAGTAATCGCAGCACGCCAGAGGCAAGAAGTGTGAGCAATTCTCGTCGGCAATCTCTAGGTGGAGCTGACAATTTCTCAAAGCCAACCTCTAATGGATTTTTGCCTAAGAGATCACCATCCTTTCAACTAAGGCCGTCCTTATCATCTAGCACGGTACTGAAGCATGCCAAAGGATCATCTAAATCTTTTGATGGTGGCACAAGGTCACTGGAAAGGAGTAAAATGCTGCCGAATGGAGCACCTCAAAGTTACTCGTTTAACCAATCTCTTGAAGAAAGCAAAGAGAGAGAAGCAGATGTTAATTGGAAAGGAAATTCAGATGATAAGGCAAATGACTTCCCAAAGGCGGATACAGAGGATAGTGTTCCAGGTATTTTATATGAACTCCTGCAGAAAGAGGTCATGGCCTTGAGGAAAGCTGGTCATGAGAAAGATCAAAGCCTAAAAGATAAAGACGATGCTATTGAGGTTAGCATTTTGTTTATTAATTTTTTGGATGTTAATCCTTGAGAACTAAATCTTAGCTAATTATTTCCATGGTCATTATCTGTCAGATGTTAGCAAGGAAGGTAGATACATTAACCAAAGCCATGGAAGTTGAGGCAAAGAAGATGAGAAGGGAAGTAGCTGCCATGGAAAAGGAGGTAACTGCTATGCGTGTGGAGAAAGAACATGAGAACCGAGCAAAACGGTTCAGCAATATAAAGGGCCCTGTAAACAGTGCTCAGAATCAGCTAATATCTGGAAGGTAATTTATTATTATTATTATTGGGCCTCCTTCTTACCTTCATATGTAGTTATTGGCATATTAATCATTTTGCTTGCTTTTTTCCGTTTTACTGCTACTTTCAAGGGGTGTTTCTCAAGGGATTTCTGTCCAAATGTCAATGGATGTAAACTATTTCATTTTCCAGATATTAGGCCCCAGGATGTGCTTTGGATTTCAAGGGGTTTTTTTTTATATGCAAATTTTAAGTGGTTAGTTTAAGGAGAGTGAGAAATGCTAGTAGTAGGGACAATGGTTCGGTGTCACAACCGAAACTATTGGACCAATCCTCCGGAGACAATGGTTTAACGTTACTATTACTACCTGATAGACAATAGTTTATTTTTATTTTCAATTTTGTTTTTGTTAATTTTTTTCATCACGGGCCTCTTATTTTGGTTGACGGTGAATGGGAAAGCCCTTGAAAATGCACCAAGTTTGTGTATTGTCTGATGCTGTCTTCATTAACAATAAAATTGCATATCCACTTGGCCTTCCTGGTTAGCTCACACTCCCCATAATCTCATAACCGAGACATATATGGATTAGTTTTAGCATTGCAATGCAAGTCCTTTTAGGTCAATTATCTTTCCTGATTTCTTTTTTAAACTGTCTACATTTTTGCATTTGCAAATACTTTTTGGTGGCATGTTGGTCAATCTACTTAATCTGAGTAATGACACACATATTTCTATATCGTCATGTAATGTTTATTTGTTATTTTCTGCACTCATATGTGAACCTTGTATTTGCCTCTAAAGTTTTGCCTGGTTGATTCTTTTGTTTCATTGACTTGTTAAATTAGAACCCAATTCAATAAAGATATAAATTCTTAATATACTAATGCATTTTGCTTTCTTTCGCCTCCCCTTTCTATTTTTCTGTTTTCCCGAACATAATTTGTAATGACTGATGGAGCCTTTCATTTGCACAGAAATGTGACTCGTGGAGGATTAACACGCAGCACGCAATAACATCAAGTTTATTACAGTGGCACTTGGTAGTAACGAGTAAACATTCATAGGCATCATTCTTCTCCCCCTACTATGGTTTTATTCTTCTGCTTTTTGTGTCCAATTGATTATAAGATTGTAATGGCATGCCAAAGACCAGTTTCTGATGTTGGCAATGGATTGAGGATAGAAAATTGAATTCAGGAACCGGTATGCATCTGACGTAGACTGTTGTATCCTCTGTGTAGAGAGATCGGCTAAGAAGGAAGGCAATAGAAGACAATTAACTTGGTTAACCTTTCAGCTTTTGTTTTGAGTGGTTGTGTGTTTGTATAGGAGCTTTCTCACTTCTTTACTCCTTTTTGCTGTTTATATTTGCAATTCGCAGATAGTGTGATTGTGTTGGGTTCAGGTTTCATAGTATATTTGTAATATGATTCAGATCTAAAGCTTATTTGGTTGTGTTATAAGTTCATAGTTTTAAGTTGATTATTATAAATTTATTTTTGAGTGAAGCATGAACATGTTTATGCAGAACCTAGAACCTTTAAATTATCACCAAAGTTGAAAAAAAATTATTTCCCCCTCCCCCTCCCCCTCCCCCGCAATTCAGCAATACCTCAGAGGGAAAACTGAGGTGCATAACTTAAAGTTGTTGATTGAATAGTGAAGTTGGGGAGTAAAAAATCACTTCAGTCACTGAAACTGACATGGTATCACTTTCATACTTGGTTGTAATGAAAATAAATAAAATCTCTGACCGTGAGCACAGAAATGATTTGTTTTTTTTTTTTTTAATAAAATGTTTCTCAACCTGTGCAACAAATTATCAAGTGAAAGAATAAAAAATGTGAATTATGTGGCTATTTATTATTGGAGTGTGTTAAAAGAACGTGTGACCCTAACTTTTCTCAATTTATTTTGGTCTACATGATCACTGCCAATGGATATGAAATACTCCCTTTAGTCACTATTATCCCTTTAGTACTATTATAAGCAAAAACAATATCTTAAATTTTGGTTATTATTATAAGACTATTCATTTAATACTATTACTTTCAATACACATTTTATTTAATTCAAAATATTTAGTATTGATAGTTATGTGTTTGGTATTAAAAAGGACAATTTAATAAATTTAATTTTTGTTTTACATGAAATTTAAAAAATTGATTTCACTCCACTAAATTTATTAATATTGGCAAAAGTAAATTTTTTTGGCTTATAATAAGACAAGAGAGAGTATGAGTTATTGACCAATAACAAAGAAGCCCATAAAAGAATCTTGCTTTCTGTCGCAGCATGAAAAATATTGCGATGAAGAAGAATATGACAATATGAACATGGGACCCGGATAGATCGAACAATTGAAATTTCAAATTCTATTTTATGATACAAAACAATCTCATATTTATTTCGATCAGACGATTGACAATTGTAACTGCATGACGCAATAACAACAGAAAATCCAAATTAACTGCAAATCTGATGGGCATGATAATATTCAAAAAAAAAAAAAAACACAATTACATAAATCAACAATCTTAAAATCACAGAAATTTAGAATACAACTTTATGAAACAGAAACAACCATACCCAATAAGCAGTAAGCAGATGCTGGTGGACCACAAATGTTTTAAAGTCCCTCGAAATACTATCGACAATCGACACACCATAGCATTATGTTTAAAATTATACTTTCGAACTGTGTCGTCGATCGTCGTTAGAACTTCATAAGACTTAGACATTGATCCAAGGCCTAGAATTCCCCTACCGAATAATTATTATTTCGAAGTTTGTACAATAAGCTATCAGAAAAGTTACAATACAAGACCAACCCCATACACAACCTATGCATGGCAATGCATTTCTACTTTCAAATCAACAAATAATTATTGAGTGAAAGCTCAAAAGGATGATGATGAGAATCCATTGCTCCATCTAACAGCAATTGGGCTCCTCACAATATGACTTCCATCACTCCATTCAATAGACCCAAAACTCTGAGAACCGCCATATCCAACTCTAGCAAATGTAACCTCAAAAGCTTGAGTCTTGTTTTCACCACTGAAAACAAGTTTACTAGGTGAAACACTAACATCAACACCAAAAGGAGAATTCACTTTAACAGTGTAAACAGCATCAACATAACCACCAACATTAGTAACAACCCTTTTATACTTAACCAATCCATTGTTGACACCAAACACCACTGCAAAAGAAGGGTAATTCAAATCACCAGGACTAGCTAGTTTTTCCCTTTTTTCACAAACATCAAAACTAGTTGGCTCTCTAGTGAAAACCTGAATTTTCTTAGCATCATACCCAATTGAACAAAGGAATGCTAAATAATCATTACTATTCAAATCATAAACTAACCCTGGATTAAGTGCCCTATTAGGATCAACATGTCCAGCTCCATGAACAAATGGGTTAGACTCTTTACCTGTTCCAAGATCCTTAATTTTCTCACCAGAATTATCAACATCATAAGCAGTTGTCATCAAAGCAGATTTAATAGCAGCTGGTGACCAATTTGGATAAGCTTTCCTAAGCAATGCAGCAATACCACTAACATGAGGACAAGACATAGAAGTACCTGAAATTATGTTAAACTCAACTCTCCTAGTATCAAAATCCAAATCAGTAGGACCCACTTTCCCTGTCCACCCTGCTAAAATGTTAACACCAGGAGCTATAACATCAGGTTTAAGAATCTCTGAAGTTACATAATTAGGACCCCTACTAGAAAATGAAGCAACTTGAGGAGCAGCAGGCGAACCACCAATCACGGTGCCCTTAAACTTGATCGTAGCTGTTGGATACTGACTCGATCTTATATACTCTCTAATATTATCAGCAGCAATTTGACCCACCATTGTAGCTGCAACAAGATGAGCATCAGCAAGAAGCTCTTCACCATTATCTTTAGTATTAGCCATAATCATTCCTAAACCACCGGCAAGTTTAACAGCGCTACCCTTTTCAACTCTAGCATTAACACCCCTATCACAAACAACAATCTTCCCTTGAACTTTGGAAGAATCTAAAGAACCAATGAAACAATATCTACTACCACAATCAGCACCATAAACTAAAGGAAGCTTATAATCAGGTAAATCATCACCATCATACAAAGAAACACCACCAAAAACTCTACCATCACCAAGAACAACATCAGCAGGAAACTCCCGATCGATCGTGGAAGCACCAACGGTTAAAATCCAAGGTGCTATATTAACAGAAGTATAAGAACCAGGTCCTGAATTACCAGCTGAACAAGAAACAACAACACCATGTTGTGAAGCACCAAAAGCACCAATAGCAATTGAATCATGATAATATTGAGGTGCATAACCACTAGCACCAACAGAGAGTGAAATCACATGAACCCCATCAGAAACAGCTTCATCCATAGCAGCAAGAATATCGGAATCAAAACAACCGAGACTCCAACAGATTTTGTAAGCAGCGATTCTAGCTTTTGTTGCCATTCCCTTAGCTTCACCTTTAGCGAAACTGAACAAACTTGCGTTGGAAACGATTGAACCTGCTGCTGTTGAAGCTGTGTGTGATCCATGCCCTTCAGTATCTCTTGGTGATTTCGATTCGACGGTTTCGTCCATGGGTCGTTGAAGATAAGATTCGTAGCCTCTGTAGAAAGATTTTGCGCCGATGATTTTACCATTACATGAAGAAGAAGGAAATTCGTGGGAAACTTCGCAGGTACCTTTCCAGGAAGATGGGAGAGGGGAAGAAGAGAGAGATGGATCGGAGAAGCTATTCAGCTCCGGCCAGATTCCGGTGTCGAGGACGCCGATGATGACGTCGGAGGCGAAGTGGGAGTTTGGCCATAGACCGGAGGTTTCGGCGAGTCCGAGGAAGTCAGGCGTATGGGTTGTGTGGAGGTGGCGGATTTGGTCGGGTTGGATGGAGAGGACATCGGGATGGGTGGTTAGGTGGGCGGCTTGAGATGGGGTGAGGTGGGCGGAGAAGCCGTGAATGGCGGACGTGTATGTGTAGAGGATGGAGGGAGAGTGTGTGGAGGGAGGGAGGGTGTTGAGGATGGAGGTGTAGTTGTTGTGATTGGTGATGTAAAGAGTGGGTTTTGACACGTGGATGATGAACGTTTGTGGAGCGTTTGATTCTGTTGATGATGATTGGGAGATAGATAGAGAGAAGAAGGAGAAAATGAAGAAGAAGAAGAATAAGAGAGAAGATGAAGAAGAAGGAGAAGCCATGACTTGTGTTTGTGTTCCTTTCGAATTTTGGAGGAATGGTTTTTATTATTTATTTATGGGTATAACATTTTCTTGTTGAATTCTCACTAGTCACTTGTCAAGTATAGATAAAATGACTGGGTGAAATTTTTTTTATGATGGTGACTCGTGAAGATGGAAATGAATTTCACCTATAAATGAGGCTAAGGGGCACAGATATTTTATTTTTAGATATTTCTTTATTTTTATAATTTTTTATAGGTATTTATTAGAATATGGATTTAAATTATTTCAAGAAAGGTAATGACAGTGGGACATGGTGTAAATACATGTTTCAGATTCAAGGTATTCAACTCGAGTTGGATTGGTGATAACAAAAAATAATTAATATTTATGACTTTGAACAATTAAAAATTAAAGTCCGAAAAAAATATTACACATAAGTCAACATACGATAGTAGTATATATATTTTTTATAATCTTGAAGTTTTAAAAATGAATTATATTAATTAAAATGAAAGTTAAGAATAAAACAGAAAAAAAATACTAAATTAAAGCACAAGGATATATAGTTAGGGGAACTCTAAAGTGCACAAAATTCGCCTCCTCAATCAAACTACCTTGACCCTTAAAGTTTGAGTTGGGTCTGACCCGATTTATAATATAAATAAGAATAAAAAGTTAGAATAAGATATGAAGAAGATAAAAGGAGAGAATAGATTCAGATTACTCATCAGGTTATCAATCATGTCCCAAATTATTTTACAAACAACAAAATATTATCATTTAAATTCACATATCTCAAAAACACTTAAATATGACATCACTTCATATATACCGTTTAGAGTCAAATGACCACCAACCTTCTTATTAAGAGTGGAAAGGTAAACATTTAGTTGTGCACTAAATAATATGTTCGGGCACCACCTGTTGTATTTAATAAATACTTGTGAACGCAATAACTATAAATGTTTGTGAAAACAATAACTCCTCTTATCATTTGATAGTGTTTGTATCGTTGTTTAATATAGTTTTTTAAGTCATGTCGTTTTATTTAATGAAATGTGTCGTGCCAAATTATATAAGTTATGAATTATTTCTTGATAAAAAATTATTTATGTATTATATTAGATGATTTGTCTTGGAATTAATCCGGTCTTATCTTTATTTCGTTTCGTCTTTAATAGACACATATCTCATCGAGATCAATTGGATTAAAGACAAATTCAACTCTAAAATTTAATCCACTCTAATTTTGAGAACCGAATAAAAGACACGTCAAATCTGATTTAAGTCATCCTTTATAGACTTTAGAGGAAGGGAGTTGGTGAAGTTGGTTTTGAGTTTTTCTATATTTATTTATAGCAAATAATAAAGAGGTTTAAGAAAATATATTAAAAAATTAAATATATTTTATTTGTCTTTGAATAATATATTCATCTCTTAAAAGTTTAAAAAACATGTTTTGTTCAAGAAAAGCATACACCCAATAATTGAAGGACTTATGGGTATCGTGGATTTGTGACCTCCACAATCAGGCAGATGCCATAAGGGGGAGGAGTACCCATACATATATTGGCCTTTCTCTTTCTTTGTATTGGATTTATTTACTCACAAAGTTATCAATAATAAGGCTCCACCCAATCCGTAACAAAAATAATACTAATAAATTAATAAGGCTCCAACCCTTGTATTGACAAGAAAATTATTAAAGACTCTGTCAAAAAAGATTAAAAGATATTTGATATTTGTTTGTTTATGGATTGATGCTGACATCGTCATAAATTATTTGTATTTGTTTCATCTTTTTAGTGTGAAACCATTGAAACTTTAGAATCTCCTTCTTCTTATACAAACCCGTCACACGGTCTTTACAAATTAGTCTATTAAAATTACACTAATAAGTTACTCTTTTTCTAACATATATTAATTGATTTGATAAAAAATAAAATGATAATAAAAGTAGAATAAAAAATAATTTAATATTAATTTAGTAATTGATAAATATAATTTACTATTAATATAAATTTTGAAAGATATATAATTTACTGTGAAAATATATAGTCATTGACAAATATAAAGTAATGTCAATTTAATTCTTAAATTAAAAAAAAACTAAAATTTGTCATGAATTGTATCCGTTCAATATGTTCTCATTTGCAATATATCATAAATCCATTTGATACAGCAATACTTCATTTGATTCAATTGCAATTTAAACAAATACAACCAACAATTGTTTGAAATATGGTTAGTGCATTATTGTGTCATGCTATTCCAACAAAATAATTGAAATAAAACTAGTTTTATTTTTCCATCAATTGTTTCAAAAGTTGAAAATTCACACTCATCTAAAGTGAAGCGATACAAACACAATGAACAAAGCCACACCTTCTATATCATTACTATCTTTTATGTAATTGAAATATCCAAAAAATGTAAAGACGCGTTTCTGTTAAAGGAAAAATTAAATCTTGTCTTGTTTTGAAAAATTAATTTATATATATATATATATATATATATATATATATATATATATATATATATATATATATATATATATATATATAAAGACATGTTAAGCCAACATAACATAAAAAATGTAGAAGTCAACCATAAGTTAAAGACAATAACATGCCTTTTACATCGAAAATAACGTTCAAAAAGTAGCTATTATCCATAAGCTATAGGCACAATATGTCATTTACATCCAAAATGTAATGTACATAACCATGCCATTAACATCCAAAACAAGGAACAACTATCTCAAAACTACATTTGAAGCTGCTATCAAGACGGATTTGGGGCTAGATGATGTAAACCCGACTAATCTGTTGATGGAGGTCGAAAGCATGGTGTTGACATAAATTTTATTGTGGTTTGTGCCCGTGAAGAAGTTCCAATTTGTGGTGGTAGTGGAAATGGTACATCAAGATATGAAGTTGATCATCTAAGAGATGTTTGTTTGCATCTTACTCCAACTTCCTACATCAATATAATACCAGTAAAAAACATAATTGATTGAGGGACTTAACTGAGTAACATTTGATAAAGTCAATAACTATTTTGAAATATTAATAGAATAAAAAACATTTCGTAAAATCAATTACAAATTTAGTCAGTTAATTAACAACGTTAACACTGTTAACAATGTCACCAAACGAGTGTTGATAAAAGAACTTAATTGAGTAATGTTTGCCATAATCATAAACTATTTAAAATATATACAAAGACAAGATGTTTTAAAAATCGATTGCATTCGAGACCAACTTAATAATTTACTCTATTTATTATGTTTTGTTTTTTCTCACAAAAATGATTCTAACATAGATGTTTGAATATGTTTTAGGGGTTCAATATATATATATATATTGTATTTTTTCTGTAGAAAGAGACTTTTTTTTTGCCAATCAAAAAAAGACTTTTTAATGTTGGTCAAGACAGACTAGTATGCTTATGAAGTAGAGTTACAACACAAATTCAAAAGTCACTAAATTGAAATTAATGAATCGGCGACAAAATCACACGTCAAAGTGCCTACAAACGTGACAAAATCGAAGTGTTCGAAATACCATGTCTCAAAATCTCAAACGTTGACGACGCCAATATTATTGATTGAATTTGTAATAGATCAAAGTTGATATGACAATTTGAACAAAATAAATACTGCATTAAGACGGGAAACCAAACGACGTTTAACTTAGATGACAAACTCAAGAAAAACATGAAAAGCAAACAAATATGTGAAATTCACTTATTTAGACAAAAAGAAAAGAAAAATAATGTAAGGGGGTGATATCAGACCCAAAATAATTCAAAACCACCATTATCCAATGGATGAAAAAGAAGCAAAGAGGTTTAGAGAGGAAGCGACTAGGGTTTAGAGAAAGAAGTCAAAAAAAGTTTTCTCCATTTCTTCTTATTACTATTACTTTAGTTTGGAAGTATTTTGAAAATATTTGAACCCACTAAATATCACATTATTGAATGTTATACTCTCAAAATATTGATAAAATAGAAGAAATGGAGGTAGTGGAAAATGGAGAGATTCATAACCATAACCAGTGAAATCATGGTCCAAGAAACTAAAGCAATTTGATTAAATGAATATCTCAAGTTGGAACAATATATGTGTTTTCCTGTTTTCAAGTTTAATTATTTTTTTATAAAAAAAAAAATTTAGGGTAGAAGAATGATACCCCAATATAAAGTAGAGAAAACATTAAAATTCACTAAACATTTACAAAATAATATATATTTGCTTCCTTCCACGTTTAATTTTTAAATCTAAGAGCAAATATTATAGTTGATGCTTTAATTTATCTAGCACGCAAAATAATTTCAGTGAATTAGGAAATGTTTTGAAATGTTGTCAAACCATTTTATCTACTCATACAGAATATAAATTAGTCTTTGTTAAAGAGACGAGAATGAAGTGATTCATGTATAGTTTTGCTTGAGCATCTTCGTAAATTTTATGAGGTTTCTTTGTTTATTCAACAACTTACAGACCATTTTGTTTAATTTTTTTTATATACATGTATTAATTTAACTTGTAAAGAAAAAAGTAAGTAAAAGATTTTTGAAGTCAACGATTATTTTCGTTATTTCTAAAATATATCTTCATTCGTTAACATTTTATCTTATTTTTACGATAATAATTCACTTCAAAGTTTTACGTTAAAATAAAATAAACACACAATTTAAAAAATGAAAATACAATATTTTACCAAGTAAACATGACCTTATTCTTGAAAAAAAATGAAATAAACAATTTTTTTTCTCAATAAGAATCTCTTTTGACATCGTGCTGTTAGACGAATGGAGAAAAGAGGCATCTACATTATTACGAAACATTTGCCGAAAGAAACACAAATTTTTTTGGCAAAATACATCATGCGGTTGTATAATTTATACGAAAATAACAATCTAATCTTTTATCTTTTTTTGTTATTGTTGTAATAAGTTAGTTATTTTTTTTAATATTAAATTCGTTTTTATATATTTAAATATTTACATCAATGATCTTGAACATCTCCTTCATCTTAAATTTTTTTTGGCAATAAAAATAAATATAAATATGTTAATAAAGAAATAATTTATAAATATAAAATTAAAAAATATCTTATAAAAAGAATAAATATTTTTTTCTGAGAATTTTATATTTAAGGAAAGAATCGATAGTATTTTTTTTTATAAAAAGTCTACAAATTCTCACTTTGCTATTTGGCACAATACAAGAGTAGTAGTTGGTGAAGATTGAAAGTTGAATTAGCCTGTTTGCTATTTGGCAAAATGAGTAGTAGTTTGAAGTAGCCTAATAAAAAAGCGCTGGTTAAAGCCTTTAAACTTTATTATTAATAGATTATACAAAACTTCTATAGTAAATTATCGGTCAAGTTGGTAGTTTATATAATCTTATCCAAAGTATGTCTTATTTAATTTAAATGTGTTATACTAAGTTGGTAGTTTCTATTTAAAACTCTTTTTTTTTTGTTATAATTACTCATCTAAATTATTTTTTTCATTAGTTTAAGCGATTTCTACATAAATATAGTTTTCTTTCGTATTTTATTTTGTGATTTCGTTGTTTAAGTACATCGCTTTTAGGTTTTTCCGTCTTTGTGAGGTATTCGTTTTGTTCAGATTGAAAGATTAGTTTTGATTCATTACAAATTTCATTCAACGACTTTTGCGTCATTAACGCTACTGATTTGGAGACATAGGTATTTCAGACGTTTGAATTTTATCATATTTATAAGCATGTTGTTGTTTTGCGCTATTAACTTAAGTGTTGTGAGTTTGTTCGAATATTTATCTTATTTCTTTTTAGTAAATTTGAATTTATACTACATTGATGTATTCTACAATTTAAATCAACGAATATTGTTTATTCCCTTAAAAAAATTGGTAGTTTCATTTCCACCCTCGTATACAAATACAATTCAAAAGCTTATATTCCACATTTTTATCTTTAATATATATTTTTTTCCTTTTGAATGTATAGTTTCAAACATAACCTTAGTTTTTTGATAAAAAAATATATTTAATTCTTTAGGTTTAGCTCGGTTTTTCCTTTAGTTCTTTTAAGTTTTATTTGTCTTAATTTGATCTTTTAAGTTATATTCAATTTGTACTATTAACTTTTAAGTTTTATTAAATTACGTATGTGATTCTTTAAATTGGATAATTTTCTCAAGTTACTATATTATAAAATGATAAGATCTAAGCAAAATATTACACTGAGTTGATTATCCAAATTACTTTATAAGTTGAGAAAGTTTATGATATTGATTATGTGTGTAAACTTTTATTATCAAGTTTTTAAGATTATACACGTATCTAAATAGTTGTAGAAAAAATTAAGAAATATAGTTCATTTATATGATTTTATTAATGTTTTTTAAAAGATTAATATATGAAAAATATTGTTATAATATTTGATAAAGTTTATTATAACCAAATATTTTTAATTGCACTAATTATTATTGAAACGAGACAAATGATTAATTATACAAATAAGATATAACTTAAATAATCAAATAAAAAAAATTAAAAATTTAAGTGAAAATTAAACTAAACTTAAAACATCATATGTTATTATTATCTAAATTTTTTTACCAATTAAATATGTATTTTCCAAAGCGACTATATATGATTTTTTTTAAGATTAGAGACTAAAAGTACTTCTAATCCGTTGCGGAAAAAAGATATTTATGATAATTAATTTCGTTTCCTATGGCAAATTTGACCAAAGCCTCAGAGTCTTTTAACTAGTAAGCTCCCTCTACTCTGATTTGTACCATGTTGGCGATTTGTGAAAGAATATAAATAATATGTCGATGATTCATCAACTTTTAGTCTATTTGGTATGTGATTTTATTGTGTATATTTCAAATTCTTTAAATGATTTTTTGACAATAATATTTGGAATATTATAAAAAAAAAATCTACTAAAGTTTAAAATATTATTGTAAAATATTTTAAATTTTTCTACGGAAGTTATTAAATATGTCATAATAAGCATTACTGTAAAAAGTTATTAAAAAATTTAAAAAGATTTAAAATTAAAGATAAAAAATTATAGCAAATTTTTAAAAGACTAAAAGTTAATGTAATTTTTTTTATAAGACTAAACATTATAAGATTTTAATTTCTCTTCTTATACTTTTATTTCTTCTCTTCTTCGTGAATTTTGCCACGTTATAGTTTAACATTCAACGGCAACAAAAATAAAAGTTAGAGTTTCCTTACTAAAACGTGAATTTTTCACTTGTTTCTGACTACAACATTTTAGGTTAGAGTTATACAACAACATGATCGATGTGAGGTCGAGTTTATTTTGTAGATCATGTTTGTAGCGTAATAATACCCAAATCGCAAAATTGAAGTGAGATTGTGATTTGCATTTTTTTTAAAAGTATAGTGTTTAATTTATGTCACATGTGGAATAGCCATGCAGATCAAAACTTGAAAGTACTAATAATTTGCTTATAAAATTTTAGGTTATAATTTTACAGTGATTTCGTAGACATAATTTCAATTGTTTTATTACCATTTTTCAACTTTCATTACAATGCACATTTTTTTTATATAAATGAATAAAAAGTCCTTAAACTAATTAAAAAACTTAAATGTATGATTGGTTTATGTAAATACATGTTTTTTGTTTTTGTTTTAGTTCTTATAGATATTTTTGTTTGATTTTTGTCTCTGTAAATATTTGTGTTTTGTCTTTTGTATTTGTTCTTTTGTTTTAGCCCTTGTAAAATGAATTTTTATTAAAATTGGTTCTAATATTGTGTAGTAGATTGCGGTAAAATTAAAACAGTACGTCATTTTTTTTTTTACTATCATTTTTGTGGGTTTGTGTGGTATGAAGTTTTGAATTGGTTAGGTATACTAGGAGTGTATTCTATTTTCGTGTGGTTAGGTATACCTGAAGTGTATTCATTTTTGTGGGTTTGTGTGGTCTATTTTCGTGTGGTTGTGGGATGCGCAAAATAATTTATATAGTTTGGTTTGTGATGACTTGGAGAAACTGGAAATTAAGAAATGAACCAATCTTTCATCATGTAATTCTTATAATTGAAAGTATCAATTTGTTAGAATGTGGTGGATCAAGTGGAATGTAAAATGATTTAATTATAAAAACCATCAATTGTGTGTCCAACAATTTGTGTAGTGGTATCAAACGTGGCTAATCACCTAGTTTTAATTGCAGGTTTTTTAGTACAGGTTTTTCAATTGTAGTCATACGTGTGACACCTGACATCAGAGCCGACAATCAACATGTTCAACCAAAACATTGACACATGACTCCCTAATGGCTCCCAATTAGGGAGAATCTAATTTTTTTTTATAGTATATTTGAACTTTAAAAAGTTGTATTGATATCTATAGTTTTGTACACTGAATACTCTAAAATTTTATTTTTGCATCTTATTGTTAAGACAAAAATCTCAATTAAAGAGTTTTGATGAAAACAAACAAAGATTAATTAAAAGACTCTAATTATGATTCTAAGTTAATTGTTATTTAACATGTTCTTTTGAGTATATTAAATCTAAGATAGGTACCTAGTAGAATCAAGTTAAAAGAACAAAGCAAAAGATGCACTGCCAAGAACCAAGAACGTTCTGGACGTTCTTCTGGAAAAACTAGAACGTTCTGGACGTTTCTTCTGGAAAAACCAGAACGTTCTCCAGGACCCTGTTCACTTCATCAAGGCTGTTGGAACCTGATTTTTACGCAAGGAAAAATCATGCTTATTTTAAACAAATTTCCAATACATCATCATGAGATATGAAGCTTCAAAGATAGCAAAAGAAACACTCTAAAAGATCTAAGGAGAAAAGATTTAGAGCAAGACAAAACAGATGAAACAATTGAAAATGATCATTCTCCAGCTTCTGCTTTTCTGCACCAGAACATTCTCCAACTTTTGAACCTGTTCAAGAACGTTTCTGATTTAATGTACAACATCACATTCTGACACATATTATTAATGCTACAGTGTGCACAAATCAGATGACAACAGATTAAACAATTATAAGAAAGTCAAGAAGTAAAAAAAGGCAAAATAGTTTAATCAAAAGATTTGAAATAAGGGCTGATTTCTCTATTCTGCCCCTAGATCAATGGAACCTTCTCAAACGGTAATCTCAAGTCCTCAAGGACTTCTTGAATATCTATAAAAGGAACCTCAGTGATCAAGAGAAAAACAAGACATTCAAGTGCAAAGAAAATCATCAAATCACTCACATTAACACTTGAAAGCTTCTCAAAGAAATCAGTAACCTTCTATTTCGAATTCTCTATCTTTAGTTTACTGAAATCATTTGTAAAGAATCTAAACTCAAACAAGAGTTGAGTCAAAACAGATTCTGTCTTAAATCATATCATTATCATTCAACACTCAAGACTATAAGGCTTGTTTATAGCTTGAGTGAGTCATTTTTAGAAAAATCCTTTTAAGATTAAAAGGTGAAGTTGTAAAATCCTATCAAGGGTTGATAGGTGATCAGATTGTATTTCTTTCTGGGTAGAAAGGAGTGATAAACTGTGACAGATCAAGGCTGATCTGAACAAGGAGTTGTAAAACCAAGTGGGTACTTTGTTTTAAATACTTAGTGGAAAAACTCACTGGTGTGAGGACTGGACGTAGCCCAAGTTAGGGTGAACCAGGATAACTCTCTGCGTACTATCTCTTCTTAACTCTATTTACATTCAACTCTTTATTTACTTAAGTTGAAAAAACAATTTTATGTTTTAAAAGCAAACCAGAACGTTCTGCGTTTTCCAGAACGTTCTCCTTTTTCTGTCTTTACTATTAAGATCATTCTGCCTTTTAAAACTAATCAAAAACGTTCTCTATTTTGTAACCAAGATCAATCTTGAGTTAAATTTTAAAGTGTTGACAGGAAAATTTATAAAAGACAGCTTTCCAATTCAAACCCCCTTTCTTGTAAAGCAACATTTCCACTTCAATTGGTATCAGAGCACGGTCTCTAAGATTAAAGCACCTAAACAGTGTTAGAGAAAAGATCTAGAAGGAAATGTCAAAAGCCAAATATATAGTTGAAGGAGGGTCCTCAAACAGACCACCTTATTTTGATGGAACAGACTACTATTTCTGGAAAAACAAAATGAAGCTATTTCTGAAATCTCAAGACACAGGAATATGGCGTATCATAACTGATGGAGATTACATTCCAAGGATAAATAAAGATGATCCAACATTATCTGAAAAAAGAGAAGCTGACTGGACAGCTGAAGACAAAACTAAGGTACTCTTAAACTCTAAAACTCAATTATTTTTATCATGTGCTTTAAGCAGGGAAGAAAGCGAAAGAATTGATGAATGCAATACTGCCAAAGAAATATGGGACACATTGCAAACTCATCATGAAGGAACAAGCCATGTTAAAGAAACCAAAATTGACATAGGCATAAGGAAATTCGAACTTTTTGAAATGAATGAAGGTGAGACTATTGATGAGATGTATGCAAGGTTTACAACCGTTGTAAATGAGATGCGCTCCTTAGGAAAGGCATACTCAGTGCAAGATAGAGTCAGAAAAATCATCAGATGCCTTCCAACAATCTGGAGGCCAATGGTGACTGCCATAAGTCAAGCCAAAAACCTTGATGCATTGGCACTAGAAGAATTGATTGGTACATTAAGAGCACATGAAGTATTGTTACAAGAAGACAAACCAATCAAGAAGAATAAAGCAATAGCATTAAAAGCAGCACATCAAAATTCACCATCACAAACAGAAGAAGACTTAGAAGAAACTGAAGATACTGATGAAGAAGTAGCTCTGCTGACCAGAAAGATTCAGAGAATGATGAGAAGAAGAGATCAGTTAAAAAGGGGATTTCCAAGCAGAAAAGAAAATCCCAAGACAGAAGTAGATAAGAGTCAGATCACATGTTTTGGCTGCAACAAACTTGGACACTACAAAGCAGAATGTCCATTAAACAAGAAAACACCAAAAAGATTCCCTTTTAAAAAGAAATCAATGTTGGCCACATGGGATGATTCAGAAGAATCAGAAATAGAAGAAGAAAAAGAAGAAGAAGCCAACATATGTCTAATGGCAAACACAAAAGAAAATGAGGTAAATAAATCTGAACCTTGCTCTGTATGTGAACAAATGGGAAATGAGTTTGATAACCTACTTAATGATTCAAATCTTCTTATTAAAAAATGTAGCTCATTGAAAGAACAATTTTATAAAGAAAAAGAAGAGAAAGAGAAAGTTCAGATTATGAATAATGAACTTAAAAAAATTATTCAAGATCTGAAACAATCTCAGCTTGAAAGTTACAAAATTGAAAATCTTGAAAAACCAGAATGTTCTGTAACACAAAAGGAGAACGTTCTCCTTAAAGCTGAAATTGAAATTCTAAAAAATGATTTATTACAGTTCATCAAAGCTACTGAAACCTTTCAAAAAATAATGGGATCTCAAGTAGGTATCTTTGATAAAGCAGGACTTGATTTTGATAAAACACAAAAAATGAAATTATATGAAAATTTCTTTGTTCCGGAAAGTAAAGAAAATACATGTAAAACGAAGTGTTCATATTGTAATAAAATAGGACATCTAGAATTTACATGTTATTTCAAAAAGAGAGATTATAAAATCAAAAACAAAAGAAATTTTACAAATCTGATACCATCTGGAATAAAAACTAACAGTTTTCAAAACCAGAAAAGGTAGAACGTTCCCCAAGCAACCTGAAAAATGGAGAACGTTCTGGACAGAAATATTCTCCAAAAATTTTAAAGGGAGAACATTCTGGGATTTTACCAACTCCTATCAAACCTCAGTTTTTAAGAAAATCTCAAACACTAAAATGTTCTCATTGCTCTAAATATGGTCACAATGAATCAGCATGTTATTTCAAAAGAAAATCCAAACTTAAAACTAACTCTCAAGGACCCAAGACCAAGTGGGTACCTAAAGTTAATGTAACACCTTATGCAGAATGGATTTCAACTTGTCGAGAAAAAGCCATGGTTCTTGGACAGTGGCTGTTCAAGACATATGACAGGAGATAAAAGTTGTTTCATGTCATTTGAAAAGAAAGAAGGAGGTTCAGTAACCTTTGGTAACAACAACCAAGCTCAAATCAAAGGTAAAGGAACCATTGGTAAGAAAAACTCAGCTCAAATTTCTGATGTTCAATATGTAGAAGGTCTAAAACATAATCTCTTAAGCATAAGTCAACTATGTGACAATGGCTTCGAGGTTATCTTTAAACCATATTTCTGTGAAGTTAAAAACAAAACTAGCGAACTCATTTTTTCAGGTATAAGAAAGAAAAATCTTTATGTTTTATACCTTGAAGAATTACTTGATGAATCCTGCTTCATGTCCATAAACAAAGATAAATGGATTTGGCACAAGAGGACAGGACACATCAGTATGAAAACAATTTCAAAGATTTCAAAACTAGAACTTGTTAGAGGATTACCAAAAATCAATTTTGATAAAGATAAAATATGTGAAGCTTGTGCTAAAGGAAAACAAGTTAAAGGTAGTTTTCATCCAAAAGATTTTATTTCCTCAAACAGAATCCTTGAGCTGCTTCACATAGATCTTTTTGGTTCTATTAAAACAACAAGTCTAGGTGGAATGAGATATGGTTTTGTTATTGTTGATGATTACTCTCGATATACATGGGTTTTATTTTTAAAACAGAAAGATGATGCATTTGGTGCTTTCAAAAACTTTTGCAAGAAGGTACAAAATGAAAAAGATTCCAAAATCATTTCTGTAAGAAGTGATCATGGAGGAGAATTCATAAATGCCTTTTTTAAAAACTTTTTTGAAGATCTTGGCATTTCTCATAATCTATCTTGTGCAAGAACTCCTCAACAAAATGGAGTTGTTGAAAGAAAAAATAGAACATTACAAGAAATGACAAGAACAATCTTGGAAGAATCAAATGTTGAAAAATACTTTTGGGCTGAAGCTATAAACACTTCATGCTACATTTTAAACCGTGTGACAATAAGAAAAATCATCAACAAAACACCATATGAAATCTGGAAAAACAGAAAGCCAAACATTTCATATTTTCACATTTTTGGTTGTTATTGTTACATCTTGAACAACAAAGAAAACCTTGGAAAGTTTGATGCTAAATCAGACAAAGCCATATTTTTGGGTTACTCAACCGAATCTAAAGGATTTCGTGTGTTTAATCTCAAAACAAAGGTTGTTGAAATTAGTATACATGTATTATTTGATGAATTTGATGATCTGGAAATGAGCAAGAAAGATGATGAAGAAGAAGAACATTCTGGACAGCAGCAGCAGAATGTTCCCCAGGAAAACCAGATTGATAAACAGTCTCCACTTCATTCTCCTCCAAAAAGCTGGAGAACAATCAGTGATCATCCCCAGAATCAGATTATTGGGAATACAGCTGATGGGATTCGAACCAGAATGTCTTTCAAAGAGGATGACAACAACAACATGGCAATGATCTCCCAAATCGAACCAAAGTCAATCAAAGAAGCCATTATTGATCAATCTTGGATTAATGCAATGAAAGAAGAACTTCATCAGTTTGAAAAAAATGAAGTCTGGGATCTTGTTCCAGATCCTCAAAACCAAACAATCATAGGAACAAGATGGGTATTTAGAAACAAACTGGATGAAGAAGGTAAGGTTATCCGTAACAAAGTCAGGCTGGTTGCTCAAGGTTACAACCAACAAGAAGACATAGATTATGATGAAACTTTCGCACCAGTTGCAAGGTTAGAGGCTATACGAATCCTTCTTGCATATGCATCTCATAAACTTATAAAACTTTTTCAAATGGATGTTAAAAGTGCTTTTTAAATGGATTTTTAAATGAGCAAGTTTATGTACGACAACCCCCTGGTTTTGAAGATCAATCAAAACCAAATCATGTTTTCAAACTTACCAAAGCTCTCTATGGTTTAAAACAAGCACCAAGAGCTTGGTATGAAAGATTAAGGTCCTTCTTAATAAAAAATGGATTTTCTAGAGGAAACATTGACACTACACTTTTTAAGAAAAATGATAAAAATGATTTACTCGTAGTTCAAGTGTATGTTGATGATATTATCTTTGGTGCAACAAATGAGAAAATGTGTGATGCATTTTCAAAACTCATGCAAAGTGAATTTGAAATGAGCATGATGGGAGAGTTAAGATACTTTCTTGGTTTACAAATCAAGCAACATGATGATGACATTTTTATTTGTCAAGAAAAGTATACTAAAGATCTTTTAACAAAGTATAAAATGAATGAAGTCAAAATCATGACTACTCCCATGCATCCATCTTCTTCACTAGACAAAGATGAAAATGGAAAATCTATTTTTGAGAAGGAATATAGAGGCATGATAAGATCATTGTTATATCTAACTGCCAGTAGACCTGATATAGTATTTGCAGTAGGATTATGTGCTAGATTTCAATCTAATCCTAAAGAATCTCATTTAACTGCTGTAAAAAGAATTTTTAGATATCTTGTCGGTAATACTGATCTTGGCCTTTGGTATAGAAAAGGTAGTCATTTTGATCTTGTAGCTTACTGCGACGCTGATTATGCTGGGGATAAAACTGAACGAAAAAGCACAAGTGGCTCATGTCAATTCCTGGGAGAAGCCTTAATCAGCTGGTCGTGTAGGAAGCAAAACACAATTGCACTATCAACTACTGAAGCTGAATACGTATCAGCTGCAAATTGTTGCTCCCAAGTAATTTGGATAAAGAATCAACTTGAAGACTTCTCTGTAAGTTATTCTAATGTTCCAATTTACTGTGATAATACCAGTGCTATCAATTTGTCTAAAAATCCAATTCAACATTCTAGATCTAAGCATATTGAAATTAAGCATCATTTTATTCGTGATCATGTTAATAAAAAGGATGTTCAATTAATCTTTGTTGAAACTCAAAAACAACTTGCTGACATTTTTACAAAACCTTTGGTAGAAGACAGTTTTAATTTCATCAAAGAAAAATTAAAAATCATCAAAAATCCAATCTAAATGCATCTAGAATTTTTTTTTGTTGTTTCTGCAAAACCAAGAACGTTCTTGGTTTCGCGATCATTCTCCTTTCTCTAAAAGGCATCATTCTCCTTTTTTTTGTTTCCTCTCTCCACTTACAAAAAAAAAATCATGATTGCCAACATTGCATTTAATGCGCGTGTCTGGAGTCTTTCAAAAGTAACTGACGCGCTGACCTTCGCGCCTCCACATCTTCCCTTTTTTCAAAACAATCATCTCTTCAACTTCCCTCTTTCTGAAAAAACCTTCCCATCTTCCAAACTACTCTCCACTCTTCCTCTGTTTCTCTCCGAATCCTAAAAATCTCTATTCCTTCTGTCCCCCAAAACGCTCCTTCTGCCCCCCAAAATGCTCCTTCTGCCCCCAAAATTCTCCTTCTACTCCTCCAAACTCTCCACCCCACAACTCCAACAACATTCCTCTGATTCCCTCCTCTTTTTCTTCAACCTATATCCAGCTCTTCACCCATCCAAACCAACCTCTCTCCACTCCACAACAACCCTTGCTCACAGCTCCCACCACAACAAACTTCCATTATGTCACCCATTTTTGTTTCCCCCCAAAAAACAAGCTCCTCTATATTTGGAATAAGCCAATTTTTTGTTTTTCCAGACACACCAGGACTCTCTGTTAACCGCAACACAACACCCTCATATCCTCTTCCCCACATCACTACCTTTTTTACATCCCTCTCTACCTTCTGCACTACACTGATTCCTACATCCAGCCATCTGCCATCCTCTCATAGGGCTGATTCTACTGAGCCATCCAAGCAACAGAAGACTGAGAAGGATACATCCAACTCAGCCATCCTACCTGCTCTCGAGACTATCATGGCTAGACAAGCTCTTCAAGACAGAGAGTCTGCCATTCTCAGAGAATGGATGACTACACAGCTTGCCCCTAAGCTTGGAATTGACCCTCCTCCTCCTTCTATACACCCGATTCCAGACCCTTCGCGCTCATCTTCCTCAAAAGGATCCTCTCCTTCCCTCTCTGTGTGAAGACTCAGTTTAAGCTGTTTTTCTGTTTTGGTTCTCCCACCTCTTTTTGTGATGACAAAGGGGGAGAAAGAAGTTTAGATTTTATGGATTTTATGTATTAATTTTGTGAAATTCTGCTTGTAATCATCTTTCCCATGTTAATGAAATATTTCATATTTTGATCAAATATATATCCGTACTTAAATCTGCTTCTGTTTTTGCTTCTGATTATGCTTCTGGTTATGCTTCTGATTCTGCTTCTGGCTCTGTTTCTGTTTATGCTTCTGGCTCTGTTACTGTTTCTGCTTCTGATTATATATATGCTTCTGGTTCTGCTTCTGTTTATCCGTACTTATATACATGCTTCTGGTTCTGCTTCTGTTTATAAG
Source organism: Cicer cuneatum (assembly GCA_037974295.1). Classification (NCBI taxonomy): domain Eukaryota; kingdom Viridiplantae; phylum Streptophyta; class Magnoliopsida; order Fabales; family Fabaceae; genus Cicer; species Cicer cuneatum. The sequence goes on along the minus strand of JBBPBO010001985.1, from coordinate 69,198,648 downwards.
TACTGATATATTTTGCTTCTAAAAAGGATTTTCGAAGAATTATATTTATCATGATAAGCATATATATATATCTGGTTAAAATCTGCTTCTGGAAAAAGATTTCAAACAATTATGTGAAGCATATTTTGAGGGGGAACAAGATCCAAATAATTATGATTCTGTTAATTTTTTACCATCATTAATTTCAAAAAAATTAAACAGCATATTCTGAGGGGGAGCTTTCATGATCTCTGTGCTTTCATGCTCTCTGTAAATTATCTTTTATATATTAGAATCAAAATTAAAATCTAAAATTAAACTATGTTTGTCATCATAAAAAAGGGGGAGATTGTTAAGACAAAAAATCTCAATTAAAGAGTTTTGATGAAAACAAACAAAGATTAATTAAAAGACTCTAATTATGAATCTAAGTTAATTGTTATTTAACATGTTCTTTTGAGTATATTAAATCTAAGATAGGTACCTAGCAGAATCAAGTTAAAAGAACAAAGCAAAAGATGCACTGCCAAGAACCAAGAACGTTCTGGACGTTCTTCTGGAAAAACTAGAACGTTCTGGATGTTTCTTCTGGAAAAACCAGAACGTTCTCCAGGACTCTGTTCACTTCATCAAGGCTGTTGGAACCTGATTTTTACGCAAGGAAAAATCATGCTTATTTTAAACAAATTTCCAGTACATCATCATGAGATATGAAGCTTCAAAGATAGCAAAAGAAACACTCTAAAAGATCTAAGGAGAAAAGATTTAGAGCAAGACAAAACAGATGAAACAGCTGAAAATGATCATTCTCCAGCTTTTGCTTTTCTGCACCAGAACATTCTCCAACTTCTGAACCTGTTCAAGAACGTTTCTGATTTAATGTACAACATCACATTCTGACACGTATTATTAATGCTACAGTGTGCACAAATCAGATGGCAACAGATTAAACAATTATAAGAAAGTCAAGAAGTAAAAAAAGGCAAAATAGTTTAATCAAAAGATTTGAAATAAGGGCTGATTTCTCTATTCTGCCCCTAGATCAATGGAACCTTCTCAAACGGTAATCTCAAGCCCTCAAGGACTTCCTGAATATCTATAAAAGGAACCTCACTGATCAAGAGAAAAACAAGACATTCAAGTGCAAAGAAAATCATCAAATCACTCACATTAACACTTGAAAGCTTCTCAAAGAAATCAGTAACCTTCTATTTCGAATTCTCTATCTTTAGTTTACTGAAATCATTTGTAAAGAATCTGAACTCAAACAAGAATTGAGTCAAAAAATATTCTGTCTTAAATCATATCATTATCATTCAACACTCAAGACTATAAGGCTTGTTTATAGCTTGAGTGAGTCATTTTTAGAAAAATCCTTTTAAGGTTAAAAGGTGAAGTTGTAAAATCCTATCAAGGGTTGATAGGTGATCAGATTGTATTTCTTTCTGGGTAGAAAGGAGTGATAAACTGTGACAGATCAAGGCTGATCTGAACTAGGAGTTGTAAAACCAAGTGGGTACTTTGTTTTAAACACTTAGTGGAAAAACTCACTGGTATGAGGACTGGACGTAGCCCAAGTTAGGGTGACCCAGGATAACTCTATGCGTACTATTTTTTCCTTAACTCTATTTACATTCAGCTCTTTATTTACTTAAGTTGAAAAAACAATTTTCTGTTTTAAAAGCAAACCAGAACGTTCTGCATTTTCCAGAACGTTCTCCTTTTTCTGTCTTTACTATTAAGATCATTCTGCCTTTTAAAACTAATCAAAAACGTTCTCTATTTTGTAACCAAGATCAATCTTGAGTTAAATTTTAAAGTGTTGACAGGAAAATTTATAAAAGACAGCTTTTCAATTCAAACCCCCCCTTTCTTGTAAAGCAACATTTCCACTTCACTTATGCCTAAAATAAATACTCAATTTCCCCATCATTATGTGAGTCTGTGATAGCCACTGCACTGGAAACTCGTCACGTAGTTTCTTTATTGTTTTCGACCAACCTCGATGTACCTTTATGTAAACCTAAAATTAGTAATCCTTTATCTACATTTTATGAAAAAAAGAAATAGCCATACAAGAAACTTAATTTCACATTTGTTTAAGAAAGAATAAGTAATTTGTTAACAAATACTCAATAAGCCGTACAGTACTAAGTAAGCCTTACACTTCTCACCACCATGAATCAACTATTTTGTATTTGAACATGATATAACTCGTACTCGTTATACGCACATAATAGAAGTTACATTTACAGAGTTGTTTACAGAATTTACACGCACATAATAAGAGTTACACTTGCAGATTTGTTAGATAACTTATTGTCGAATATAAAATAGGAGAAAATTTGCTTTTTAGTTATTAGCCACCTAAATTCTCTAATATTAAAATAAATTGAAACATTCTTGTAATATTTTTATTAATATGTTATAATGTAATTGAGATGGTATCGTTCATTTCAAATAATGTTAATTCACAATTTCAAAACAGTTAGATAGTGTTAGAAATTGGTTCCTGGTTGATTATTATATTATATATTTATTGTAATTCATTTTTTTCATTTGAATCAATTTCAAATAATTTAATATTTTTCTAGATTTTGTGTGTGGCTATTTTATGTTTAAACAATATTCAATTGAGATTTTTAAAGAACAAAATACATTGTGTAATTCTTTTAAATTACACAAAAATACTATATTGATCATTTCATTTTTTTTAGATCAAGTTAGTTTTTTATGTTTGTAAAAGTTATAATTGAAGTATTTTTAGTCATAATCTCATTTCAATCATTTTTATTAGAAAATTTTAAAACAGTACTATGACATTTATTATCAATGAACAACATAATAAATTTCCATGTGATTTTATGACATAAATTAAGAGAATTTTTTGTTTAATTTCAAGAATCTTAAAATTTATCTCACTTGAATTCTCTCTTATTTAATTATTTTTTTAAAATTTGATTGAAAACGAATATTCTTATGATTATTACAATCAAAACCCTTTAAAAATTAGATGAGTTTATTGCAAAAATTTAGAGAATTTTAATTTTACTGGTTTAGAATTAAGATCATTAGTATAGATATTTACATACATAAAGAAGAAATTTGATATTAAAATAAAAATAAATGACTAATATATTATTTTCGTATAATTTAAAAGATCATGTATTTTATCTTTTTAAAGAATATAAATAAGTAGCAAAAACACGATAGACAATGTTTTAAAATTTGTCATAAACACAAATTAAAGTTTTGATCAAAATTAATTATGTTGGATGTTTTCTTGAAAAACAAAAAAACAAACAAAACCATTTGTTGAACGAGATGAGGAAATGATGTTGGATGTTTTCTACTTGAGCTTATGATATTTTTCAGTTATTGATAACATGTATAACAATACCTAATAATTCAAACAATTAAAACATGGGTCCACATAAAATTTGCAGCAATAGCACAAACAGCAGTCAGAGTTTGTAATAATTTCAAAACTTAGCAACAATTTTGGAGAGTGTAGACTTAGTCTTCAAGCAGCTGCTGCCAGAACATTTGGATTTTGATGATGAACAACATGAACAACCACCTTTTGCAATTTTCTTACCTAGAAGGCAACTACAAGAGCAACATATCCATGGAAAACTGATAACAAAAAAAAAAAAAACTCATTTTATTGCTATCCCTTGTGCTAAATATAAATTTCGTTAAATAAACAACAAATTAAGAAATTTATAATATATTAAAATAACCTTTTAAATTGGTTTGATGACAATTCATCATTTTGCATGTAATGTAATACGCGGTCAATTAACATCACTTATATTTCTACGTGGTAATTAATCATCTTTCTATTTTTTCTTGAAATTTTTATTACACAAGATTAAATTTACGTAATAATTTTTCTTTAGGTTACACATTTATCACTCACTCATAATTTACCCATTTAAGATTATCATAGTTTCACAATTCTAACAAAAAATTCTTCTCCATTTCATTTTTTCTTTCTTCTATCTTTTCATTTTTTTAATCTCTCTTTTGGTTCTATTCTAATAGGAGTAACTCAATTTCGTCTTGTGTAAGTAATTTTTCACTGATATTTGTCTCTTATATTTTACTTTTTTCTAATGTTTAATCTTGGTATTATTTTAATCTTAGGCATACAAATTCTTTTGTTATTGCAATCAAATTGTCAATGCAAAGTCACTCATATATCCTTAACATTAATGTCATGTTAAATTTCTCAATTCCAACTACTCAAATTCCACATTATATAGATGTTATTCTATTTATTTATAAAGTGTGTGCAGAGATCTTTAACATTTATCTATTCACGCAATGAAAGTTCCAAAAAAATAAGAATTTTAACTAAATGTTTTAATATATAATCGGATGATTTTCTTTATAAAAAACAATCTAATGTTTTTAATAAAAATATTCATTCAATTACCTTAATATAATAATAATAATAATAATAATAATTAGCTTATTATTACGATTCTTTTCATTTTACTTAGATTTCTATGATATCAAAGAATTAGATTGTGTATTCAAATTCTTTGACTAACCCTTTTATCCCATCAAAAATCATTATAATTTACAATTTTTTTATAATTCTTTACATCATACTGTTATTCGTTGGTATAT
>JBBPBO010001985.1:69174505-69193833 GCA_037974295.1 Cicer cuneatum | reverse complement strand
AATATATACCTTTATATATTGTTCTTTTAATCTAGTTTTAAATTATACTATTAAATTTTTAATATATTTTTACTTATTCATTTATTTAAAATTTATTTATTTATTTTGTTTGTCCTTTATTCTATAGTCAATTTAATCTATTTTACAATATATTGATTTTAAATTTAATTTGTTGATTCCATATTAAAATAAATAAACAACACTGAAACTTACTCCAATAAAATAAATAAAATATCACTTTCAACTACGCAACCTCAAATTTAAATTTAATATATAATAATTTTAGTATTTTATTTCAAACTTACTATCCATAACATTTATTGCTTACTTACATTACTAATGATACAAAAAATTGAATAGTTAATAATATTTTAGTGAAGAAATAATTAATGCAAATAAAAATTTGAAATAATCAACCTCATATAAGTTGGGACATAAACTTTTAAAGAGAGTCATATATTTCGAATTGAAGCGGTAATTAATTAGTCAGTTTGTAGATACATGCATTGCATTAAAATTAATCTTAAATTATTAAAACAATTTATTTCACCAAAGTATTTGAGTTAAATTTTTTAATACTGAAACACAACATGTAAATAAATTTCTTTCATTATTATACAGATTCAATATTTATAAATACTTAAACAGTCCTAAGAAGAGGAGCTTCAACTTAATTGTACTATTTGATTAATTATGTTAAACAATAACTTGAAATGAAAGAAATATTTCAAAATGAAATGGTCATAAAGACAAAAGTTGAGTACCTGATCTTCTTCCCGAAGTAATAGGATTCAGAGATTAATGTGTGCTTTCCTCTGGTATCAGATGCAGTGCTAATTATTTATTTATTTATTTATTTAAGACTTTCAGCATAAATTAATAATAATCTAGAGTTAATTGAATGATTAACATACAGATTAATAGAAAAGTTGGAGATTCATACTTGAGTGTGAAAGGATCTGAAATAGAGTCTACGAAGGCATCAAGCCTGTTAAGGAAAATGTTGACTTTTAAATTAGCATAAATATAAAATACTTGACTATAATAATACATAACAATATCATAGGTAAGTATTTTAATTTTCAAACTTGGTCATTGAACATACAAAAATGTCTGATTGACACAACTTTTTTTAACATATACGACACATATAGTTAATTATGTACAAAAATGTGATTAAAAAAAATGGGTGTCTATATATCATTGTTGAATATAATATATTATATAATTTTACACATTAAAGGGTGAAGGCCTTACTCTTTGCAGCATCTAGAAGCTGGGTGAAGGCCTTCCAAAGATTTGAACTCTTCCTAAGAGCAATATATACATGAAACGGTGAAAATTAGTCTCATTTGTTTAATAAATGGTAGCTTCTGATAAAGAAATTACTTATGCATATAAGAGGAACACAAGATTCAGCCAGCATGCAATCATCTCAACCAAATGTCATATATGTCATTGTAGTGTTTGTTTGGTGTCTATGGAGTGATTTGTGCTTCTCCAAAACATTATAATGGAGACAAACAAATTACAATGAAGGCACATAAAATTAATCTTAAACATTATACCTGAAGCAAACTAATTTCTTTCTCCAAAACTTGAATCTTAACAATCTGCTTCCGCTTCCCATGAAAATCCACAAGCTCTGGAAGAGGTGACTTGGGACTCATTAGTTTCTCCATCAAAGGTTTTGATGTTAACGGCGCCGAAGAAAAGTTGTATTCACCGTCCATTTCTAATTTCTGAACAATATTGAACAAATGCAGTAGCTACTAGAGTAAATGCATTGAAGTAGAAAGAATAAAAATGAAACTTGTTTATTAGTTTAGATGAAAGTTAGAAACTTGGAAAATGGGTTAGCATTGATATGATATGAGAGTTAATAATTGGATTGGTTGAGATTTTTCATGTGAAAGTGACAAAAGGGTAATAAAGCAAAGTACGAGAAGTGAAAATGGCATGTTGTCACACGTGACTGTCACGGAGGAAAGTGGAAACTGGAAAAGAAAGAGTTTTTTCAGATTTTGTTTGCTTTCGTTTTCATCAAAAGAAGTATTGGAAAATCTAAGAATAGAGGGACAAGTAGTCAAATGGTGAATTATTAAAGGGTAGATTTCTCATTTTAAGAAGATGCTCTGCAGTATCGAGGTTTCTGAAGTATTTAATGTGACAAAACCTATTTTAAATTATATTATGTTAAAATGCGGCCGATGCGATCTAAAGGATGTCAGTGTTCAGACAATAAAATCTACAACATTGCGACCATAATTACAATTGCAGACAACAATTTACAACCATGGTTGGTCCTAACGTTAGTCTTTGTCTAACATTGATAGTAATGTGTTGACAGGGCTATTAGTTGACATGGATACATTTCTTGACTAATGTCATGGTTGTTGCTAATGCTCAAGGGACTAATAGTTCATCTTCTTCCTTAAAACGGAATTATATTGCTATTGGATTCAATTGTTCTGGCTGGCATACATAATAAGGATTTGGTTTTGTTTAAGGAACGTGAAATTAACACTTCAAAGGTATCATCAAGCTTGTGAGAGCATCATTAAAGCAAAGCCCAAAATCAAACTCTTCATGTGATTTATCATTTAATTGGTGACAAGGGGTAATTTGTTGGAGCTCATTAGACATCGATTGAGGAAGCCTTGGATCATAGCTAATTCCTTAAACTCTTCATTAGAGGAATGTTGGATATACTCTTTCTGTCTTTAATTACAACATCATTTAGAAAAAGATTTGTCTTTAAATATAATTTTTTTTTAAATTACTGCATTTATTTTTTTCCTAAATATGCACCTTATTAATATAAATAATTTATCTTAGAAGACGCAAAATCGAAATTGATCGTATTCATATGCAAATGGTATTTCAGAAATAACTACACATAAAATAGATACATTCATAATTTATTTTTCTCAATATATGTCAAAAATATAAAGGTGCTTGTAAAAATCCATAAGAACCTCTTGTTATTGTTCATGAGCCTCTTCTTACTTCTAATTGTTCTCAACTTTGTTAGTTGATATTTTAAAAGAGTCCTTTTTACCAATTTAAATGAATGCAAAACATTTTGGTATATAAATATAGACATGTAAGATGTATAGATAAGATGGTCAACCAAGAAGAAATCAATCACAACAGAATGCTAAACTGCTGAAGTCATTTTTATTCTATTTAGTTTTGTAAGTGGTAGGTAGCTTTAGAGTTCATTTTTCAACAAAATGTTTGAATATACAACAATGGACTCTTCAATTGGAGCAGTAACTCATTCATGGTACAGAGGTCCAATTTTTTCTTTCCTTAATTTCTTTTGTCCTATATATCAGCTATTTGCACAACAGAAATTACAGATCATGGCTCAAATAGAAGAAGAAACTATGATCATTATGATTACAACGTAGATAAAGCACAAAAACTCTAACTTAAACCAGCAATTGTTATTAGCCCCATAGAAGTACAAATTCTGAATGAAAGAAATAGCATATAAAGGGTGATGAGACCCATTCCCAATGTTCTGCTAGGATGCATGTCGTTTCGCGGTAAAACAACAAGTGCCCAAAGAAGTCCTGTGATCAGAAAGCCCATGGTGTAAAATAAGCTACCGTCTTTAGGTACCACGTACGAAGAAGGTTTCTTTGACCATGCGCCGAGCAGCAATGAGATCCCCAAACCAATGAGTGTGTTGAACATAGGACCTGCATAGCATCCAGATAAAGCTATCTGAACTCCATCTTCTCCTTCCAATGCCAATGCAACATTTGACATTAAATCTCCCATTGAATTTCCCCATGCTAATACGGTTAATCCAAGAATTGATGGATTGATTCCGGAAATTACACCTAAAGCTACTAATAGAGCAACAAGCTCGTTGGCTATTATGTAGAACCACACTATGCTCATAAGGAATCCTCCAAGAACCCAAGGAATCAAATAATGAGACGGTGGATGATCGGACACTGTGTATTTATATGCAAGAATACCAAGTGTGGATCCAACAGAAACACCTAAACAATAAGCAAGTATTATACTCTTATAACTCACATTTACTTGGCTGCTCCACAAAAAGGCCAAGAGCATCGGAGCCAATGAAGCACTGGCCACACCAAATGGTTTCAACCATACTTCCACGTTAACCATTGGAATTGTTAGCTGTCTAGGAATTGCAAGTGGCATCTCCATGAGTAAAAAAAGCTTTGAAACGGAGAACGAAAACCTGGTGTTTTCCGAGGATCGGCCGTCACTCCATCCCCAAGGAGGCCTTTCATCATCTAAAAAATTGATTTTATTTGCCTGGTTTGAATATATCGCCACATTTGAAGACCACATCCATTGAGGCAAGGAAGGTGGGAGACGGGGAGGATCACTCTCAGTGTCTACGTCAAGCAAGGAGCTATATATAGTAGTATCTTCTTCAAAACCAACAGAGAACACACTTCCTTGGACAGGAAGCATAGGTGTCATAGCATCCAATTTCAACCTCTGTGCATGTTTTCGCAATATCTCATTGGCAGCAACAATGAATGCATAAAAAACATAAATTGATACAAAAGCAATAGCTGCTCCAATACCTATCTTACCAACAAACAAAATCAAAAGCAGTGAAAAAAGCGTAAACAGAAAGAAACTCAGATCCCTTATAAAGCATCGTCGATCAACTTGAACCTCCCTCTCTGCAACACAAAGAGAAACAGTTCCAACAACAATAGTGGTAACAAACAAAGCACCGCCTAACACACTGTTAAGACCAACTTCACCGGTATCAGTACCGACAAAAGAAGCTATACTAGCAAACACATCAGGGGCTCCATTACCAAGTGGAAGCAACACAACACCAGCCACAGTTGGAGGCAATTTCAACAGCCTAGAGAGATGCTCAAGAGAAGGACAAAAGTAATCGGCCGCAGTGTTCCCCAAGAGATAAAACAAAGCAGCAAGCCAAACACCTAATACTAGATAACCAAGAATCCTAAAACTTTGACATTTACAATAGAAAAACCTTAAGTAATCAATGTAACCCTCAGAAGTGCACTGAGGATTTGCCTTTAAGAATTCACAGTGGCTATCATAACCATCATGTTGGAGCAATCCAAAACACAAACCAGGTCTATTCACACTCAAATCTTCATCACCAACTACACTTGAAGTGTTAGTGCTGATTTCAACCATTCTACGGTAAATCACAGAAACCCCATCTTTCAAAACTGAATTTTGAACCAAACCATGATGATGATTAACCAAATATGAGGATTGTCTAAGAAGTGGATTGCGAATTATGTCTTCCCTATTATAAAAGAAGAAAAACACAACCAAAGCACACAAACCATTGAAAACCCCATGAAATTTTTTGCGTCTTAAACCTAATAAACCATTCAAAGCCTTCATTTCCAATCTTTTATCCACACGAAGATCGTTCGAGGGTGGAATTTTAGCTCCTAATTAGTTGAAAATCGTCTAGGGTTTCGGTTTCTTGAACGCGAAACGAAACCCCAAAATTTGGAATTGAGAGAATTTGAAGCGGAGTTTGATGGGGAAATTTTAGCACTAGAAAAAATTGGCGTGGAAATTAAGGAATGTTGAAAGTTACCGGATGAATTTGAATTGAAGAAGAAAAATATGGGATTAGGGTTTTCGATGTTCCTCTGCTGAATATGAATGAATAAGAACGAAGTTGTTGAGAATTATTACAAGTCTACAACGATAAGTTGGTTCGGTTTTTACAGTTATTCAAATTCAAGCACACGTTCATTTTTGTTTTTCCTCTTTTTATTTTTTATTTTTTTTAAGGAAGATAATTTCTTTTTGGGTTCTTATAAGGAATATAAATCTATTTTCTATTATATTTCTATAACAATTCATAGCTAGCATTAATACCATTATACCCTACATTCTTCTGTTGCCACAATCTTAGATAAATGTATTATTGTCTTAAATTCAATCAAGATTAAAATGGCTCTTAGAAGTACCTTTATGAGTGTGAAAATTGACTTAGGAGATTTTATGTTTTTACCCTTATATTAAATACTATACAATAGAAAAATTATGGATATTAGCGCCATGTTCTACACCTCTTTTTTACTCTTTTCTGTACAGAATTATATGGAGTTGACAATTAATGCAAATAATTGAATCTACTCTCAAAACTGTTGGAACAAATTGTATAATCAAAGAAGAATTGAAAATAAAGAAAAAGAAAGTAAAACAGAAAATGTTTAAAACGGAGATTGATTATCAGTCTTGATACTTAACAAAAACACTCTTGGTTTACAGACTTATTTATAACAGTTTTGAATAATGTTTTGCTTAACAAACTAACTAACTTTTTTAACCATCCTAACTGAATTACAAACATATTACAATCATATTAGGGTTACATCCAACACTCCTCCTTAATTCAAAATGATTATGATGATGTTAATTTAAGCTTGTTCTTCATCTCTTGGAACTTCACTCTCTTCAAGCCTTTTGTTAGGATGTCAGCCTTTTGATCATTGGTACTGCAATGCTCTAGCTTTATTTTGTCTTTCATTACTTGATCTCTTAGGAAGTGAAACCTTGTTTCTATGTGCTTACTCCTTCCATGAACACTTGGATGTCTTACTAGATCTATTGCTGACTTATTGTCTATCTTCATCCTTACTACATCATTGCTTCTCAATCCTAGTTCTGCCATTAATTCTGCCAGCCACATAGCTTGGCATGCTCCCATTGATGCAGCCATATATTCAGCTTCACAACTAGACAATGCCACTATGCTTTTCTTCTTTGAACACCATGAGATTGGTGAATCATTGATCATAAACACATAGCCTGTGGTGCTCTTCCTTTCATCTTTATCTCCACACCAGTCAGCATCACTGAAGCCAATCAACTCAGCTTCATTTCCATTCTGATTCCTAGCATAAAGTAGTCCAAGCTCACTAGTCTTTTTAATATACCTCAAAATTCTTTTGGCTGCCAAAAAGTGAGGTGTTCTAGGCTTCTCCATATATCTACTAATCAGTGCAACACTATATGCAATGTCTGGCCTTGTATTACACAAATACCTCAAGGATCTTACCATTTGCTTGAATGTTGTAGGATCAACCAGCTCATCATTGCCTTCCTTGGACAGAATCAGCCCTACATCTGATGGAGTACTTGTTCCATTGCAATCTTGCATATTAAACCTTTTTAATACATCATTTGCATACTTCTTTTGATACATAAAAATTCCATTTTTCATGATTTCAAACTCAATGCCAAGGAAATATGATAGTATGCCTAGATCAGTCATCTCAAACTCCTTGAACCCCTTGATTCCTACTTCATCACTGCCAGTAAGTAGTAAATCATCAACATATAGACATATCAATATTGTAGGTACTACTGTTACTTTCTTGACATAAACTCCATGCTCATTTGTGTACTTTTCAAACTGATGTTCTATGAGGAATCTGTCAATCCTCTTGTTTCAGGCCCTAGGAGCTTGCTTCAGGCCATATAAAGCTTTCTTCAGTTTGTATACATGATATTATTTGCCTTTTTTCACATATCCTGGTGGCTGCTTCACATACACTTTTTTTTATAGTGATCCATTGAGAAATGTTGATTTTACATCTAGCTGATGCATGGTCCAGCCTTTGTAACTTGCCATTGATACTACTAGCCTTACTGTTTCAATTCTAGCCACTGGGGCAAACACTTCATCATAGTCCAGTCCATGTCTCTGCAAGAATTCCTTTACTACAAGTCTGGCCTTGTACCTAGCAATCTGTCCATCAGACTTCAATTTCAGTTTATAGACCCATTTGACATCAATTGGTCTCTTGTTCACTGGCAGGGTCCAAACCTCTGGTGCCACAACCAATCTTTACTTCTAACTTCAGTAGCTAGACACTAATTCTGATTAATTTGGATCTCAATCTTGAAGGTTCGGTTTTTGGACAGTGGTGCCTTCAAGACAAGCCTCTTTGCATTATCAAAAAGCCTCATTTGTCCATTCTCCATATTCATAGAGTATCCTTTCTCCAGCAATTATTCAAGGCTCAACAGATTGTTCTTCATATTTGGCACATATAACACATCACATATGAAAGACTGCTTGTCATCCCTCTTGTCATCACTTCTTTGAATCAAGACCTTGCCAACTCCTTCAGTTGTCGCTGTGCTATTGTCTGCAAATTTGATCTCCCTTTTACCTTCTCATCAATGCTTACAAACCAATCTTTATGGCCAGTCATGTGATTTGAACAACCTGTGTCAAGATACAATTGCTCTGGGTAGTCATCATCTAATTTTGTTGTAGCCATTAATAACACCTCATCTGAATCTGAATCCTCAACTGCCATTTGTGCATCATCATCCTCTCTTTTGAACTTTCTTGGATCTGCATTCATTTGCAAAATGCCCCCATTTTTTACAGTTGTAACATTGGATTCCTTTCTTGTTTAATTTCTTCTTGCCATTTGTATTCTTGCTAACTTGAGCCTGCACTTGAGATGCTGAGGTTGCTGCAAACCTTTCTCTCACTCTCAGTTCATGAGCTTCAAGAGAACCTTGCAAATCCTCCACCTTCATCTTATCAAGATCCTTTGATTTTTCAATGGCCACCACTATGTGATCATACTGTTGGAACCAAGTTGGTTTGATCAATCAAAGTTTTGATGTTAACAAAAGTATTTTATGTAAATAGTAGTTTGACTTAGAAGAACAAATCAGAAGCTGTGCAAAATCAGAGGATGACACCACCAGAAGATACATCCAGAGGAAGCAACCAAAAGATAGAAATGTCATCAGAAGGTTCGGCCAGAGAATGCATCCAGAAGGTATCATGGGATGCATCCAGAGGACACCAGAGGATACATTTCCAGAGGATATTAGAGGATGTCATCAAAGGTCAAATAACATCATCAGAGGATATCTTCCTTGGCCCATATAAGTAGAAAAGGAGAGATAAAAAGAAAGAAAGAGATGAAAAGAGAAGGAGTTGAAAAGGAGAGGAAACAGGGAGAGAGAAAAATAAAGAGATAAAAAGAAATAGTGAAAATAGAAGGAGTTGAAAAGGAGAAGAAACAGGGAGAGAGAAAAATAAATCAGAAAGAGATGAATAAAGAAGGAGTTGAAAAGGAGAGGATAAGAGAAGAAAAGAAAGAGTGATCAAGAAGGAGTTGAAAAGGAGAAGAAAAAGTCAATATCAGACTTAGGGGGAGAGATTGGTCTGAGGGGCAGTATTTCAAGCACTTCGGGTTTTAAGCTAGCAAAATAAGTTAAGGTTTTGTCATCATCAAAAAGGGGGAGATTGTTGGAACCAAGTTGGTTCTAAGTCTTAGGATTTTGATGTTTACAAAAACACTCAATGTAATCTTATTTTGTACCTTGAATTATTAAATTAAATGCCACCAGAAGCTGAAGTAATTAGAAGCAGAAGATCAAAGGGTTCCAGAAATTGAATCCTGAAGGTACTAGAAGATACTTCAGGATGTCAAAACATCACCAAAAGATATCTTTGTTGGCCCAGATTAGAAGGAAGCAAAGTCATAAGGAAACCTGGACCAGACCAGAAGGAAGCCTGCCAAAGGGAGACTTGTTCCAGACCAGAAGGAATCAAATGTCAGACTTAGTCTAGAAGTTATTTTGACCAGAAGATGGCCTGGCAGTGAAATGATAAACAGTCCAAACTTGATCTAGACTTAAATTAGAGGATAAATTAACGGGTATAGAACAAGAGAATCAATCCAAATTTGACGCAGACCAGAAGATAGCATGGTTCAGGGTATGAAACTAAGTCCAGACCAGAAGAAATTATCTCCAGATTTGATCCAGAACTGATCCAAAATAGAAGGTAAAATGTCCAGACTGAAATATTATTTGTCCAGACTTAATTTAAGTTCAATCCAGACCCAGTTCAGAATTGGTCCAGATCAGAGGGAAGATATCAAGATCAATGGTTCAGATTTAAGTATATGGCCCAATGTTGGCCGAGATCAGAAGATCAGACCATGGCCCAATGTTGGCCGAAATCAGAAGGTCAGAATGTGTGGTCCAGCATTGGCCGAGATTAGAGGATCACAGCAAATCAGTTTGCTAGACCAAGTTGGCCGAGATCAGAAGATCAGAAAGTGTGGTCCATGGTTGGCCGAAATAAGAGTATCACAGCAGATCACTTAGTATGGTCCAGATGTGGACTAGCGCAGAAGATCAAACGGTCTAGATTTAATCATGAGGATTAATGGTGGAGATTTAATTAAATTTGATTAAAGTATTAAAAGGATTTGTTACAAAAATAAGTTGAAGTTGTATGGGAGTTCTGAAGCTGTTGGCGGGAAGAAACTAAAGACAGGATTGGCCAGTTATTTTTGAAAGCAAATCTGAAGCTTAAAAAGATATGTTTTTTATTTAAGTGAAGCCCGATTGGTCAAGATATTTTTGCAAGAGAATCCAGCAAGATACAGCTCGAAATTAAGCTTGGAAGAGACCCTAATTCGCATCTATAAAAGGAGGATCAAGGCAGAATACTTAGCATCGAAAATCACAAAAGAGTCATACACTTCCAAAGCAAACACTCAAGTTTTTAGTGAGGTTAATTGTGAGTTCCAGCTTTCCAGAAGCAAGC
This sequence comes from Cicer cuneatum, assembly GCA_037974295.1. NCBI lineage: Eukaryota > Viridiplantae > Streptophyta > Magnoliopsida > Fabales > Fabaceae > Cicer > Cicer cuneatum. The sequence goes on along the minus strand of JBBPBO010001985.1, from coordinate 69,183,227 downwards.
ACTCGTGTTATTTTCTTTCCCTTGTGTTAGATCTAAGTTGTTGAAGTAGAGTCTACAATCTAAGGGAGTCAGAAGGGGTAGCAGATTACTTGGAAATTAGATTCAAGGCGTTGTAATTCCTTCTACAATCTGGGGTTGTCAGATTGGTAGGAGAAGACTTGACTTAGGAAGTCAAGGTGCTGTATTCCTCAAGAGTCTAGGATTGTTAGACTGTTTGAGAAAACTGGCTTGGAGGGTCAGTGGAACTATTGTAATTCAAGGTTTTGAATTAGTGAAATCCTTCAAGGTGAAGGGACTGGACGTAGCCTCGTTAACAGTGAACCAGTATAAAATTCTGTATTTTTAAGTTTACTTTACATCCGCTGCTAACTCTATTTTATTCATACATCAAGTTTTTTTTAAAACTGCAAAAACAGAAAAAGTATTCAAGTTAGTCAAACACAATTCAACCCCCCTTCTCGTGTTTGCACCTTCAATTGGCATCAGAGCTCGGTCTCAAGGCTGAGCACTTAACAGTGTTTGAGGAAAGGTCCAAGGGTTCAACATGTCAGAAGAATTGGGAGGCAGCATCAACAGAGCACCACTGTTTGATGGAGAAAGGTTTGAGTATTGGAAGGACAGAATGAGAAGTTTCTTCATATCTCAAGATCCTGAATTATGGAAGCTGGTAGTCAAAGGATACGCTGCACCTACTGTTCCAGGAGATCCAACTAAAGAACTGGACATGGAAGATATGAAATCAGACCAGAGCAGATTATACAAACTGCATCACAAGTCCAGAAACATCATGATCAGTGCCATCACATTCAAGGAATTTGACAGATGCACAGATAAAGAAACAGCAAAGAGCATTTTTTGACTGTTTGGTTCTGACCTATGAAGGAAGCCAGCAGGTTCAAGAAGCAAAGGCTAACATATTGGTCAAACAATATGAAATGTTCAAGATGGAAGATGATGAAGACATCGATAGAATGTTATGTAGATTCCAGACTCTGATATCTGGACTGAAGGTCTTGAAGAAAAGCTACACAACAGCAGATCATGTCAAGAAGATTCTAAGAAGTTTACCAACCAAGTGGAGACCAATGGTTACTGCAGTTCAGCAAGCCAAAGATCTGAATAACTTAAGACTTGAAGATCTGATCAGCTCACTCAAGTCTCATGAAATAGAACTGGAAGCAGATGAACCAAAGAAGAAGAAGAATCTGGCCCTGAAGTCAAAATAGAAGAAAGCTGCAAAAGCAGCACCAGAATCAGAGGATAGCGACAGTGATTGTGATGATATTGAAGTAGCTAGAATATCACTAGAAGGGGGGTTGAATAGAGATATTTGTTATTTAAAAATTTCTTTTGAGTTTTAAAGCTTTATCCTCTTCGAGAGGATGAAAATCAGAGGTTGGAAATTCAAAACTATGAGTATGAACAGATTACTAAAAGATAGAGAGAGAGAGGTTAGAAAATGACTCACACAACTTTATACTGTTTCACCCAATAAGGGCTACGTCCAGTCCCCACACACTTGCGAGATTTCACTAAGAAAACGATCAACCTCTCACAGAGGTTAGTTACAACTTGTGTGTTCTAGAGCCTCACCAAGCTTACAATATCTTCTCACGGATTTCAACTATTTCTAAGTGTAACTCACTTAGAAATTACAATATTGTTTGATGATGTTTGTGATGTATCTCTTTACTAACACTTTCTAAAAAGATGTTTCAAAGATCTAGTGTAGGACAATAGAAAGTATAAAGAGAGGATGAGAAAGCACTTGATAGCTCTTAGACTTTTTCTTTGTATGCTTTGTTGTTGTGTGTAGAATGAAGAAGAGCACCAATCCTTTTATGGAGTCGTAAGATAGTCTATCCATGTGTTTTGAAGCTTCAAGTCTGTTGGGCACTTTAATCAAAAAGTCAAGGTCAGTAATCTGAATTACAGAAATGCCATCCAGCTGTCTTTTGTCTTGTTTGAGCGCAGGAGGATGGGAATTCAGTCCATCCTCATATGGTAGGTTCAAACCTCCTAGAAGTTCGTGTCTTAGCTGTCCTTTTGCTTTTTCGTTCTCTTCGAGGCTGCTGTGAGGATGGAACAGAATCGTCCTCTTCGTTTGGACTGTGTACTTTAGAGGATGAATGTTCATCTTCTTCTATTTTATCCATATTTTCTAGACACAAGTCATCAAACTCATCAAAAATAACATGCATGGACTCCTCCACAGTTTGAGTCTTAAGATTATAAATTCTATAGCCTTTTGACGATGTGGAGTATCCTAAAAATATACCTTTATCTGATTTTGGATCAAACTTTCCCAAATTAGCTTTATTATTTAGTATGTAGCAATAACAACCAAAAATATGAAAATAAGAAATATTTGGTTTTCTACCTTTCCAAAGTTTGTAAGGAGTTTTATTTAAAAATTTTCTGATGGAAACACGGTTTAAAACATAGCAAGCTGTGTTAATGGCTTCATCCCAAAAGTATTTTTCAATGTTGGCTTCATTCAAAATAGTTCTAGCCATTTCTTGTAGAGTTCTATTTTTCCTTTCAACAACTCCATTTTGTTGAGGAGTTTTTGGACAAGAAAAATTATGGGAAATTCCGTTTTCATCAAAAAATATTTTAAAAGACTCATTTTTAAACTCACATCCATGGTCACTGCTCACATAAATAATTTTAGTTGCTTTTTCATTTTGAATTCTTTTACATAAATATTGAAATGTATCAAAAGCTTCATGTTTATGTTTTAAAAATAAAACCCATGTAAATCATGAGAAGTCATCAACTATCACAAATCCATACATTTTTCCACTAAGACTTGGAGTTTTAATAGGACCAAAGAGGTCAATATGAAGGAGTTCAAGAGGATGATTTGTTGAGACAATATTTTTTGAGTGAAAACTACTTTTAACTTGTTTTCCTTTGGCACAAGCTTCACACACTTTGTCTTTTTCAAAATCAATTTTTGGAAGACCTTTGACTAGTTCTAATTTTGATAATTTAGAAATGGTGTTTAAGCTTGTATGACCGGCTCGTTTGTGCCAAATCCATTTATCTTTTTCAAGAGAAATAAAACAAGATTCAGTAGGCAAATCATCCAGATATAATACATATAAATTCTTTTTTCGAAAACCAGAGAAGAAAACTCTACCCGAGGATGAATGTTTAACCTCGCATAGAGTGGGTTTAAAGATAGCTTCAAATCCACTATCACACAGTTGGCTAATGCTTAGTAAGTTATGTTTTAAACCATCTACATACTGAACATTTTCAATTTTTGCAGAATTATTTTTACCAATAATACCTGTACCTTTTATTTGGGCTTTATCATTGTTTCCAAATGTGACTGATCCTCCATCCTTTGTTTCTAGTGCAATGAAACAATGCTTATCCCCTGTCATATGCCTTGAGCAGCCACTGTCCAAGAACCATGGCTTTCTTTTGTTGATCAGAGGATATGCCTCATCAGTATATGAGTTTTCCATAAGGCAGAGGTTAGCTTCTTCTTCCTTGTCTTACTCGGAGGATGATCCATCGCTATCATCCCAGGGGCCATCATAGATTTATTTTTATTTTGAAATTTTCTTGTGTTTCTTTTGTTTAGAGGACATTTAGTTTTGTAATGTCCCACTTTGTTGCATCCAAAACAGGTTATATGACTTTTGTCAGTTTTTTCTTTTTGAGGAGATCTTTTTTCTTGTCCTATTCTATTTATCATCCTCCGAATTCTTCTAGAAATCAGAGCGAGTTCATCCTCCTCATCAGATAGAGGATATTCTGAGTTTTCCCTTTTTATGACATCTTCATTCTTCTTGGAGGAAGTACTTTCAGTTTGGCTAGATTTTAACGCAATGATTTTTCCCTTTTTGCTTGGTTTATCAGCAAGCAGCAATGGTTCATGAGCTCTAAGAGTCCCAACCAGATCTTCTAACCTCATGGTGCCCAAGTTTCTTGCTTCTGTGATGGCTGTCACCATTGGTCTCCATTCTTTTGGTAAACTCCTCAGAATTTTCCTTAACCTCTCTTCAACAGAATATTCCTTTCCAAGAGATCTTAAGTTATTTAGAATGATTGTTAGCCTTGAGAACATTTCATCAATAGTTTCTTCTTCCTTTATTTCGAATAATTCGAATTCTCTAACACCCATGTCAATCCTCGCCTCTTTAACGTGACTTGATCCTTCATGATGGATTTTCAGAGTGTCCCATAGTTCTTTAGCACTTTGGCATTCTTCAACTCTGTCATATTCTTCCCTGCTCAAAGCACACGTTAGAAATAAATGAGCTTTAGAGTTTAGGAGTACCTTAGCATTTTCATCAGCCGTCCATCGTGCTTGAGGTTTTTCGTCAGAGGTTGAATTTGTGTTGTTGATTCTGATGCATGATTTTCGTTTTCAACCACAGACCACATGTTGTTATCTTGTGATATGAGAAACAATCTCATCTTTCCTTTCCAATAGTAGTAATCTGTGCCACCAAAATAGGGAGGTCTGCTAGATGATCATCCTTCATAGATATACTTAGCTTTTGACATTTTTCCTTTTGATCTTTTTCTCTTACACTGTTAGGTGTAGTTTTCTAGAAAACCTTGCTTTGATGCCAATTGAAGTAGCTAGAATATCACTAGAAGGGGGGTTAAATAGAGATATTTGTTATTTAAAAATTTCTTGAGTTTTAAAGCTTTATCCTCTTAGAGAGGATGAAAATCAGAGGTTAGAAATTCAAAACTATGAGTATGAACATATTACTAAAAGATAGAAAGAGAGAGAGAGAGAGAGGTTAGAAAATGACACACACAACTTTATACTGGTTCACCCAATAAGGGCTACGTCCAGTCTTCACACACTTGTGAGATTTCACTAAGAAAACGATCAACCTCTCACAGAGGTTAGTTACAACTTGTGTGTTCTAGAGCCTCACCAAGCTTACAATATCTTCTCACGGATTTCAACTATTTCTAAGTGTAACTCACTTAGAAATTACAATATTGTTTGATGATGTTTGTGATGTATCTCTTTACTAACACTTTCTAAAAGGATGTTTCAAAGATCTAGTGTAGGACAATAGAAAGTACAAAGAGAGGATGAGAAAGCACTTGATAGCTCGTAGACTTTTTCTTTGTATGCTTTGTTGTTGTGTGTAGAATGAAAAAGAGCACCAATCCTTTTATAGAGTCGTAAGATAGTCTATCCATGTGTTTTGAAGCTTCAAGTCCGTTGGGCACTTTAATCAAAAAGTCAAGGTCAGTAATCTGAATTACATAAATGATATCCAGCTGTCTTTTGTCTTGTTTGAGCGCGGGAGGATGGGAATTCAGTCCATCCTCGTATGGCAGGTTCAAACCTCCTAGAAGTTCGTGTCTTAGCTGTCCTTTTGCTTTTTCGTTCTCCAAGGCATGTTAGATTCTATTTTGGGCTTTTGTTTAGTATAACATTTATGTGCAGTTGAAAAGGTTGAACCATTTTCATCATAAGCCTATGAAGAGAGCTAGAGGTCCATTTTCCTATATTTCATTTTTCTATGTTCATCCTCTGCCTTTCTATGTTACAGATATTCTAAGAAACCAGAAGGAGACACCAATAATGGTGTCTGGACAATGGATGTTGGCAATGCACCAGCAGAAGAAGGTTTATGTTCCTGCTATAAGAAGACAAAGAAAATCTGAGTCTGATGGAAGAAGGTCTGGTCAACTCAACCAGAACAAGAATCAGAATCAAAACCAAAACTGGAACCAGAATCAGAACAAGAACTGGAACCAGAACCAAAATTGGAACCAGTATCAGAAGCACAGGAACTGGCACTAGAATCAACTCTGGAACCAGAATCAGAATCAGTCTTGGAACCAGAATCAGAATCAACACTGGAACCAGAATCAGAACAGGAATTACCAGAACCACCAGATTCACCCAAATCACCAGAATCACCAAAATCATTAATGTTATCTGAATCACAGGATTCACCAAAATTACTTGAATCAAAAAATGTTCCAAAATCATCAGAGGAACATGGTTTATCAACCAAAGCATAATCAAGGAAACTGCTCAAACAGGCCAGAAGAAGAATTGGCTCTAATGGCTTGAACAGAAGCTAAGTATGAATCTGAGTATGACTCTGACTCTAACAGAGAAAAGGGAAGGTATGATCAGCAACACAAAGCTTGGTATCTTGACAGTGGATGCTCCAAACACATGACAGGAGACAAATCTATGTTTCTGGATCTGACTCTGAAGAATGGAGGCAAAGTTTCCTTTGGAGGAAACCAGAAAGATCGGATTATTCGTATAGGAACTATTGGTAACACTTCTTCTTCCCTTTCTATTAAAAATGTTCTGTTAGTTAAATGGCTAAAACATAATCTTCTTAGCATAAGTCAATTAAGTGATTGCAATTATGATGTTATCTTTAATAAGAAAACTTGCAAAGCTGTTAGTTAACTTGATGGGACTGTTTTATTTACTGGCACTAGGAAGGATAATGTTTATAAAATTGATCTGTTCAGTCTTGCTAAGCAACAAGTTAAATGCTTATTGTCTGTGAGTGAGAAGAATCTGATTTGGCACAAAAGGTTAGGGCATGCAAACCCTAGGCTTATGTCCGAATTGAGCAAACTCCAGTTGGTAAGAGGACTTCCCAAGGTAAGTTCCAAAACTGAGATTCTGTGTGAAGCATGTCAAAGAGGTAAACAAACTAAAAGCTCTTTTAAAACTAAAAAATGTGTTTCTATCTCTCGACCACTTGAACTGCTTCACTTAGATCTGTTTGGTCCTATTCAAACAGCTTCTCTCGGTGGTAAGAAATATGGTTTTGTAATTGTTGATGATTACTCAAGGTGGACTTGGGTAAAATTTTTAAAGAACAAAGATGAATCTCACAAAGTATTTATTTCTTTCTGTAAGCAAGTTATGAATGAACAGGGTATTAAGATCATAACCATCAGAAGTGATCATGGAGGTGAATTAGAGAACAAGTATTTTGAAGAATTATGTGATGAGAATAGTATCTCTCACAACTTCTCATCCCCCAGAAAACCTCAACAGAATGGAGTGGTAGAAAGGAAGAACATATCACTGCAAGAGATGGCCAGAACCATGCTGAATGATATGAAGGTTGCCACCTTCCTTTGGGCAGAAGCTGTCAACACAGCTTGCTACATTCAGAATAGAGTATACATCACGTCCATCTTAAATAAAACTCCCTATGAACTGTGGAAAGGTAAGAAACCCAATATTTCCTACTTTAAGCAATTTGGCTGCATCTGTTTTATGTTGAACACTAAAGATAACCTAGCTAAGTTTGATTCTAGATCTCAAAAATGTATCTTTATTGGCTACTCTGAGAGATCAAAAGCTTATAGAGTGTTTAACAAAGAAACTAACACTGTGGAAGAATCAATCCACATTAAGTTTGATGATAAACAGCTTGACTCTAAAAAGTCAAAGCAAGATGAGGAAATTGTAGATGAACCAGAGGCACAGGAACCAGAAGCTGGACCAGCAGCAGAATCTGAGAAAGATCAAGATGAAGAAGAACATGTTGACTCTGAAGACAAGTCAGAGGGAAAGAATAGATGGAAGTACAAGTCTTCACATCCATAATCTCTCATTATTGGCAGTGCAGCAGAACCTTTAAAGACCAGATCATCAAGTAGAGAAACCAGTTTGTTCGGTTTACTCCCAACAATTGAACCAAGCAATGTTGATGGGGCTTTGGTAGAGGAAGGTTGGATACTTGCAATGCAAGAAGAGCTGAATGAATTCCAAAGGAATGATGTTTGGGATCTGGTACCCAGACCAAACAAAAACATCATTAGAACCAAGTGGGTGTTCAGGAATAAACTCAATGAAAAAGGTGAAGTGGTAAGGAACAAAGCCAGACTTGTAGCTCAAGGATACAGTCAACAGGAAGGTATAGACTACACTAAGACTTTTGCTCCAGTGGCCAAGTTAGAAGCAATTAGAATTCTTTTATCATTTGCTGCTAATCATGATATAATGTTGTATCAAATGGATGTTAAAAGTGCATTATTAAATGGCTATATAAGCGAGGAAGTCTATGTCAAACAGCCCCCTGGATTTGAAAATTCTGATTTTCCAGACCATGTTTTTAAACTTAAAAAATCTTTCTATGGTTTAAAACAAGCACCAAGGGCATGGTATGATAGACTTAGTAACTTTCTGCTTAAGAATGAATTTAATAGAGGCCGGATTCATAATACTCTATTTAGGAAATCCATTAAAAATGATATTTTGATTATTCAAGTTTATGTTGATGATACCATATTTGGATCGACTAATGGTGTAAGACCCTTAATTTTTAAATTAAAATTATGGATGAAATATTAAGTGTATTTGGGGGATATTTGTAAAATATTTAATATATGTATGTTTTGAGTAAATATATATATATATATATATATATATATAAATATTTATTTTTGAAGATATATTAAGATTATTGGATGAAGAATAAATTAATTTAATTATGAGTAATTAAATTAACGAACAGTTAATTAAGGGATTATCGGCTAATTGCGACGAGACTGATTAAGTGCTGAGGATCAGACAAGTGTCGGGTGAGGTGGCACCCACACAAGCCTATAAATAGGAGTGAGAAGGATGGGTAAAATCAGAACATCATTCCTGCTCCCTTACTGCCCATACTGCATGTAACAGTATCACCTTCTCTCTACCCTTCTCCCATTCTGAAATCTGTTTCACGTTAAAAAAAAA
>JBBPBO010001985.1:69160674-69174351 GCA_037974295.1 Cicer cuneatum | reverse complement strand
GTAAAAAAAAAAAAAAAAAAAAAAAAAAAAGGGAGTTCCTCAAAAGTGACATTACTTGGAAATCCAAGCAGAAAACCCCCAGTGCAAAAGTTGTTTCCCTCATCATTCCGGAGCTAGAGAACCTATTTTCGTAGCAGCAAACGCAAACGGGAGTTTCGCCGAGTTTTGACGCAGAAACGTGAGCAGTAGCAGAAACACAATAAAAGTAAAGGCACCTTCCACTTTCTAGTTGCATTAGAGCTGTAAATGCATAATTGTCATGACATTACTAATGTTTTCATCATTGTTGAAAGAAAAACTATTTTTGCAATGACATTTTGGAAAAAATGAAGAAAATGCATTATGTTGATGTGTAATGATTCTATGATGGTTGTTGTTTGGGTGAATGCAGTAATGTTGTTTTGTTTTATGTGTGGGAAAGCTGAAAAATGTCTTGCATGTTATTTTGAAGATGATTAAAATGCATATTTATAAAATTGTTGTGCTAGTTGTTATAAAATGCGAAAATGCACTCTGTTGGTGTATGTGATTCTTGTTGTTTTGCTGAATGCATTAATGTTGTTCTGCTTGTGTGAGAAAGCTGAAAATGCTTTGCATGTTGTGATTTGTTGTGTAAGAATGCTGGAAATACCATGCATGTTGTGTTGAGGAATGATCAACAATGTAAATGTTGAAAAATGTTTGTTCTGTGGTGATTGATAATCTGTTTTGGGTGATTCTGGTGTTGCTGATGTTTTCAAAGAAAAGGGATTTTAAATGATGAAAGTGTTTTTCTGGAAAAGTTGTTATTGATGAAAAATGCCTGAGTTTTGTGGTTCAAAAGAAATGCTAAATCTGTTTTGGTGTTTTTGTTGGTTTTCAAAGGAAACAGTTTGAAAATGTGTTGAAGTCTAAGGAAAATTTTCACTGAATTCGAAGTTGTATTCGAATACAGGTTGAGTGTATTCGAATACAACCTGCCAAGCTTCTGTTTTACTCAAGTTTTCAAACTGGTATTTGACTATGGGCCCCTGTATTCGAATACAGAGGAAGGATTTTTGCTTCTGACTTAGCATCTATATTCGACTATGACTTTGTCGTATTGGAATACATAAGTGAAATTTTAACACTGTATTCGCATCTGTATTTGAATACAACAATCTCGTATTCGAATACATGATGCTGACTTTCACAATTTTTGCTTCTGCATTCGAATACAAGGAAGCTGTATTCGAATACAGATTCAGGTTTTTCCAGAAACTCAAGTTTTAGCTTATGTATTCGAATACAAGGAAGCTGTATTCGAATACAGATTTGTGTTTTCCAGAAAATCAAGTTTTAAACACTATCATATGAATCTTAAAGTGTTGGGGAACATTGAGAAGGGTTAAAATGATTTAAAATGGAGTTTTGAAATAGTTTTAAAGAGGAGATGATGAGATTCTGGAAACCTTTAACGATTTTGGAGAAAATACTGAGTTACACTATTTTTGTCTTTTGTATTCGAATACAAGTATGTTGTATTCGAATACAGAGTGTTAAATTTGCAGTTTTCAGCTTCTGTATTCGAATACAGATTCGTGTTTTTCAGAAAATCAAAGTTTTAAACATTGTTTTATAGACCCTAAGTGTTGGGGAATATTGAGAAGGTTTGTGATGAATTAAAATGGAATTTCTGTGATAATTTGAAGTGGTGGTGATGAAGTTTCTAATACTTTACTGATGTAGTGAAAAATGTTGATTTGTGCACTGAGACTGTGTAACACCCCGAGTTTAAAACACAGCGCGAGTGTATTTTTTTTTTAAAATAATTAAAATGATTTTCCAATGTATTACTTCAAAAGAATTGAATTAAAATTTCCTTTAATTCATTTCATAAAATAGTACGTCGTAGATTAATCGATGAACGTAATAACATAACTTCATCGTAATATCACTAAGTACTTAATTCTGAAAATTTAATAATAAATATTAAGACATTTTCAAAAGATAACAATGTCATATCATTCCAAAAGAAAATATCATAGTGCGGAATAAGTTAGTGGAAAAGTAGTACAATAATTTCCAAAATAAAACAAATTATATTTTCCAGCTCAAATTCCTATACATCAAATCTAACCGATCATGCACTAAAGCTACAGAAGCACGGATTTCCTCCACATCCCAAACAAGTCTCATCCGACTCCGCCGTTCGCCTCGATGTAACCTCCTCCTCATCATACAGAGAGGGATCAGTCTCCTCCAAAGTCAGATCAATGCACAGTCTCGGTCGCTTCGGCGGTGCCGGAATCTCATAACAATCATTGGATATCCTAGACGGACCCGGAATATCAGCTGCCACTGGCTTCGGCTCTTCGTTCTTCTCTTCCGCCTCAGAATCACGTACATCCCCACCAATCACCGGGTTAGGAGTCACCACTCCTACGGTGGCCTCCGTCTCAACCCCTATAGTTGGCTCCTCCGCATCATCAAAAATTCTGTGCGCCTCCAATACCAAACAAGAAGGCACAGGAAAGTCAATCCTCGCATAGTTGTGCTCCACGTAGTGCACCACTCCATTGGTCCTACAGGTCCTCTTCAATCTCCCCGTGTACGTAGCCCTGCTTGAGATGGGGTCATATACCCAAGCAGTAGGCACGGAGCAATCAATGAAGTCGAGCGACGTTTCCGTCGTCTCAGGTCCCACGGGTGGCATGGATTTAGAGGGCATCTGAGGGAAAAGCCCAAATTCCACATATAATAGTAAAGGGTCATCGACCGAAATTAACAAATAAACATATAGCATTTATATCACAGAACAAATACACCCATGGTATAACATATGACGATGATGAAAAATAAAGATGCTCATTTTGAATTTTCATGACATGTATGCCTTTTCAAAACAGCAACCAATTAATATGAGAAATATGTTGTAAGTACAGCCAACACTTCAGCAATCACAATCATTTATCATAAATTCAGGTTTCATAAAGTACTCACACACATCACTTTCCAATCATCATCACATAACCAATTTCATGACCCACCGGTCAATCCCCCGATTCAATATGTATATGCTAATGTATACAATTCTCTTGGAATTACCAAGGTGCAGTCGCTCAACAGACCAGCACAATATGTTTGACTTTAACAGCCCTCAAGACCAGGGTGCAATCGCTCAACAGATCAGCACCAGTGCAGTCGCTCAACAGACCAGCACTCGTGCAGTCGCTCAACAGACCAGCACGTTTGACATATACTCAGGTACAATCGCTCAACAGATCAGTACCAGTGCAGTCGCTCAACAGACCAGCACTCGTGCAATCGCTCAACAGACCAGCACTCATGCAATCGCTCAACATATCAGCACGTTTTTGCACATTTCAGGGTACAATCGCTCAACAGATCAGTACCAGTGCAGTCGCTCAACAGACCAGCACTCGTGCAATCGCTCAACAGATCGGCACGTTTACGCATTACTCTGTGGCCCATCGCGGGTACCACTTGACTATGCAATGCATGAATATGCAGTGTTTTCTATTCACTGAAACAATATGCATTATCAGGAAATTTCAACTTTTCCATCATTTTCAAAACATTTCAACACAACCAATATCATCATCATCACAACCATGATTAAACAGTCAAGCAATCATTAACACTTAACATTATCTCACAATTCCATTCTTAACTATCATAGGTTTTTCCCCCAACTCTTAAAATTCATACATCAGTGTTTAAAACTGAGATTTCTGGAAAATACGAATTTGTATTCAAATACAGCTTCCTTGTATTCGAATATAGAAGCCAAATCAGTGCAGAATCAACACTCTGTATTCGAATACAGCCTTCTTGTATTCGAATACAGAGGCTGTCACAGTGTAAAAATCAGTATTTTCACAACTTCAATCGAAGTCTCAAAAGCTTCATCATTACCACTTCAAATTATCACAAAACTCCATTTTATTTTGTCACAAAACCTTCCCAAATACTCCCCAACACTTAAAGTTTATAAACATTGTTTAAACTTTGATTTTCTGGAAAAACATAAATCTGTATTCGAATACAGACCCCTTGTATTCGAATACAGAAGCTAAAAACTGAAATTTCAAGACTCTGTATTCGAATTCAACATACCTGTAGTCGAATACAGAAGACAGAACATGTGTAAATTCAAAATTTCCCCAACATCATTTAAGGTTTGCAAAAACTTCATCATCTCTTCTTCAAAACTATTTCAAAAACTCCATTTTAAATCATTTCAAACCTTTCCAATGTTTTCCATCCCTTTAAAGTTCCCATGGCAGTGTTTAAAACTTGATTTTCTGAAAAACACGAATCTGTATTCGAATACAGTTTCCTTGTATTCGAATACAGAAGCTAAAACTTGAGTTTCTGGAAAAACCCGAATCAGTATTCGAATACAGCTCCCTTTAATTCGAATACAGAAGCAAAAATTGTGAAAGTCAGTATCCTGTATTTGAATACGAGTCTGTAGTAGTCAAATACAGATGCGAATACAGTGTTAAAATTTCACTTCTGTATTTGAATACAACAGAGTCGAAGTCGAATACATATGCTAAGTCAAAAGCAAAAATCATTCCTCAGTATTCGAATACAGGGGCCCGTATTCGAATACAAGTTTGAAAACTTAAGTAAAACAGAAGCTTGGCAGGTTGTATTCGAATATACTCATGTTGTATTCGAATACACCTTCGAATTCAGTGAACTTTTCCAAAAAACTACAACACATTTTCAAACTTTTACCTTTGAAAAATCAGCACAACCCCAAAACAGTTTCATCACTCCTTTGAACCACAAAACTCAGGCATTTTTCATCAATACAGATTTTCCAGAAGAAACACTTTCATCATTTTAAAATCCTTTTTCTTTTGAAAACATGAGCATCGCCAGAATCACTCAAAAACAGATTGTTAATCACACAAAACATACCTTTTTCAATGTTTACATTGTTGACCATTTCTCAAAACAACATGCAGGGTATTTCCAGCATTCTTACACCACCATTCACAAATGCAAAGCATTTTCAACTTCCTCACACAAGCAGAACAACATTCATACATTCAGCCAAACAGCAACCATCACATAGCAGCAAAACACATCAACAGAATGTATTTTTCACATTTTATAACAACCAGCACAACAGTTTTACAAATATGCATTTTGATCATCTTCAAAATAACATGCAAGACATTTTTCAACTTCCCCACATAAAAAAAACAAAAATGATATAACCACCCAAAACAGCACATCACAGATTTTTTAAAATCTCAACAGAATGCATTTTCTTTCATCTTTCAAAATGTCATGCAAAACAGTTTCTTTTTCAAAACAGAAAATCAAATATGATCACACCTCAAACATACATTTACAGTCCTATAATGCAACTAGAAAGTGGAAGGTGCCCTTACCCTTGTTGCGTTTCTGCTACTTCTCACGTTTATGTTTTCGTTCCCGTTTACACGTCAAAAATCGGCGAAACTCCCGCTTGCATTTCCTGCTACGAAACTGTGTTCTCTAGCTTCAGAATGATGAGGGGAACAACTTATGTACTGAGGGTTTTCTGGTTTGGTGCTTAGATTTCCAATTAATGTCACTTTTGAGGAACTTCCTCTTTTTTTCTTTTGAACGGACTGGAACAGAAAACATAATGGGAGGGATACTGTTACATGCAGTATGGGCAGTGAGGGAGGAGGAATGGTGTTCTGATTTCACCCATCCTTCTCACTCCTATTTATAGGCTTGTGTGGGTGCCACCTCACCCAACACTTGTTTGATCCTCAGTACTTAACCAGTCTCGTCGCAATTAGCCGATAATCCCTTAATTAACTGTTCGTTAATTTAACTACTCGTAATTAAATTAATTTACTTTTCATCCAATAATCTTAATTTATCTTCCAAAATAAATATTTATATATATATATATATATATATTTACTCAAAACATACATATATTAAATATTTTACAAATATCCCCAAAATATACTTAATATTAATTCCATAATTTTAATTCAAAAATTAAGGGTCTTACAGACTGCCTCTGTATTCGAATACCAGGGGGCTGTATTCAAATACAAAAAGTTAATTCTGCACTGTTTTGGCTTCTATATTCGAATACAGAGAAGCTGTATTCGAATACAGATTCGTATTTTCCAGAAATCTCAGTTTTAAACACTGTTTTATGAATTTTAAGAGTTGGGGGAAAGACTTATGATAGTTAAGAATGGAATTTTGAGATAATGTAAAGTGATAATGATTGCTTGAATGTTTAATCATTTATGTGTTGATGATGAAATTAATTGTGTTGAGAGGTTTTGGGAAAATGATGGAAAGGTTGAATTTTCCTGATAATGCATATTGTTTCAGTGAAGAGAAAACACTGCATATTCATGCATTTTATAAGTCAGGTGGTGACCGCGATGGGCCACAGAGCAATGCGGTAACTGTGATGGTCCGCGAAGTTAAGTAGTAACCACAGTAGTGGGCTACGGAATGGCCGCGTGTTCGTGGTGGTCCATTCTATCCGTGCGAGGATTTAACTTCTGTGTATTTGGCCTGTGAGAGGCTAATACACGTGAAAGTATTAACCGTGATGGGTTGTAGAGTGGTCGCGTGTTCGTGGTGGTCCATTCTATTCGGGTTAAGAGTGGTCGCGTGTTCGTGGTGGTCCATTCTATCCGGGCTACGGAATGGCCGCGTGTTCGTGGTGGTCCATTCAAATACGTAAAACGTGTTGGTCTGTTGAGCGACTGCACTGGTGCTGATCTGTTGAACGATTGCACCTGGTCTTGAGGGCTGTTAAAGTCAAACATATTTAAATTGTGCTAGTCTGTTGAGCAACTGCACCTTGGTAATTCCAAGAAGTTGAATACATGAGCATATACATATTGCATCAGGGTGATTGACCGGTGGGTCACGATTTGGTTATATGATGATGTATGTAAGTACGTTATAAAATCTGAATTTCTGATAAATGATTGTGATTGCTGAAGTGTTGGCTGTACTTACAACATTTTCCATATTAATTAGTTGTTGTTTTGAAAAGACATACATGTCATGAAATTTCAAAATGAGCATCTTTATTTTTCATCAATGTTATATGATATGCCATGGTTATATTTGTTATTGTGAGATATAAGCTATGTGTTATGTGTTAATTTCGGTCGGTGACCGTTTACTATTATTGTAGAAATTGGGTTTTGCCCTCAGATGAACCCCAAACACGTCCCACCGACGGTTACACTAACGACGGAGACGTCGTTAGTTTTCCTTGATATTCGTATACGGAGTCTTTGTGGACAACGTAGAGGGACGGACAGCTGGCTGAAGACAAGACTTGTAGAGGATGCGGCGGAGACCGTACTACTATGGCTTAGTGCATGATCAATTAGATTTGATGTATAGGATTTTGAGCTGGAAAATGTACTTTGTTTTTAATTTGGGGATTTATTGAACCACTTTTCTGCTAAAACATTCTGCACTCTGATATTTTCTTCTTTTGAAATGTATTAATGTTATTATTAATTCCCAAAGTTAAGTACTTAGTAATATTATGATGAATGTTATTTAATTACGTTCATCGATTAAATTACGACGTACTATTTTATGAAATAAATTAAAGAAAATATTATTTCAATTCCTTTGAAGTAATAATTTGGAAAATCATTTTAATTATTTATTAAAAAAAATACACTCGCGCTGTGTTTTAAAACTCGGGGTGTTACAAATGGCACTTTGTGCAAAGAGTTTTCTGACCTAATGCAGAAAGAGTTCCAAATGAGCATGATGGAAGAACTTAAGTTCTTCATGGGAATTCAGATTCATCAAGGTAAATCAGGTATACTCACTCACCAATCTAAATACACTAAAGAACTTCTTAAAAAGTTCAAAATGAGTGAATGTAAGCCTATGGCCACCCCCATGCACCCAACCTGCTCACTTGAGAAAGATGAAACCAGCCAAAAGGTAGACCAGAAAACATACAGAGGTATGATTGGATCCCTTCTTTATTTAACTGCTTCTAGACCTGACATTTTGTTTAGTGTTTGTGTATGTGCCCGTTTTCAAGCTGACCCTAGGGAATCCCATTTAACTGCTGTCAAACGAATTCTAAGATACCTTAAAGGAACCACCAACCTTACCCTGTTATACAAGAAAACCCCCACCTACAAACTAAAAGGTTTTTGTGATTCCGACTATGCTGGAGACAAGCTGGAAAGGAAAAGTACAAATGGCAACTGCACTTTCTTAGGTGATAATTTGATCTCTTGGTCAAGCAAAAGAAAAAGCACCATTACCATGTCAACAGTTGAAGCTGAGTATATATCAGCAGCAGGATGCAGTTCACAGTTAATCTGGATGAAACATCAACTTGAAGATTACAACATCTTTGAAACCAATATCCCTTTGTTTTGTGATAACACTTCAGCCATAAACCTAACCAAGAACCCTATCTTACACTCTAGAGCCAAACACATTGAAATAAAACACTATTTCATTAGGGACCATGTTCAAAAAGGGACTTTAAGCATCCATATTGTGGACACTGATCATCAATGGGCTGATATCTTCACCAAAGCATTACCTGAAGATAGGTTCAAGTTCATCAAGAAGCATCTCAACATTGTCTCCATATCTGACTAGCTCAAGTAGTCTTCTTATGAGTTTTTTTTAATTTTCTAGTAATTTTAATTTTATGTCTTTTATTTTCTATTTTACTTTCTGTAATTTGTAAAGAGAAAAACAAAAAAATACAAAAATAGTAGGACCTCTTTTTGGCTAATGACAAAAAGGGAGAGAGAGAGAGAGAGAGAGAGAGAGAGAGAGAGAGAAATGAGAAATAAGTAGAAAAGAGAGATAAAAAGAAAGAAGGAGTGAAAAAGAAAGAGATGAAAAGAGAAGGAGTTGAAAAGGAGAGGAAACAGGGAGAGAGAGAAATAAAGAGATAAAAAGAAAGAGTGAAATAAGAAGGAGTTGAAAAGGAGAAACAACAGGGAGAGAGAAAAATAAATCAGAAAGAGATGAATTAAGAAGGAGTTGAAAAGGAGAAGAGAAGAGAAGAAAAGAAAGAGTGATCAAGAAAGAGTTGAAAAGGAGAAGAAAAAGTCAATATCAGATTTAGGGGGAGAGATTGGTCTGAGGGGGAGTATTTCAAGCACCTCGGGTTTTAAGCTAGCAAAATAAACTAAGGTTTTGTCATCATCAAAAAGAGGGAGATTGTTGGAACCAAGTTGGTTCTAAGTCTTAGGATTTTGATGTTTACAAAAACACAATGTAATCTTATTTTGTACCTTGAATTATTAAATTAAATGCCACCAGAAGCTAAAGTAATCAGAAGCAGAAGATCAAAGGGTTCCAGAGATTGAATCCTGAAGGTACCAAAAGATACTCCAGGATGTCAAAACATCACCAGAAGATATCTTTGTTGGCCCAGATCAGAAGGAAGCAAAGTCAGAAGGAAACCTGGACCAGACCAGAAGGAAGCCTACCAGAGGGAGACTTGTTCCAGACCAGAAGGAATCAAATGTCAGACTTAGTCCAGAAGTTATTCTGACCAGAAGATTGCCTGGCAGTGAAATGATAAACAGTCCAGACTTGATCCAGACTTAAATCAGAGGATAAATTAATGGGTCCAGAACAAGAGAATCAATCCAAATTTGACCCAGACCAGAAGATAGCATGGTTCAGAGTATGAAACTAAATCCAGACCAGAAGAAATGATCTCAAGATTTGATCCAGAACTGATCCAAAACAGAAGGTAAAATGTCCAGACTGAAATATTATTTGTCCAGACTTAATTTCAGTTCAATCCAAACTTAGTTCAGAATTGGTCCAGATCAGATGGACGATATCAAGATCAATGGTTCAGATTTAAGTATATGGCCCAGTGTTGGCCGAAATCAGAAGATCAGACCATGGCCCAGTGTTGGCCAAAATCAGAAGGTCAGAATGTGTGGTCCAACATTGCCCGAGATCAGAGGATCACAGCATATTAGTTTGCTAGACCAAGTTGGCCAAGATCAGAAAATCAGAAAGTGTGGTCCAAGGTTGGCCGAAATCAGAGGATCACAGCAGATCACTTAGTATGGTCCAGATGTGGACTAGCGTAGAAGATCAAACAGTCCAGATTTAATCATGAGGATTAATGGTGGAGATTTAATTAAATTTGATCAAAGTATTAAAAGGATTTGTTACAAAAATCAGTTGAAGTCGTGTGGGAGTTTTGAAGCTGTTGGCGAAAGAAACTAAAGACAAGATTGGCCAGTTATTTTTGAAAGCAAATCTGAAGCTTAAAAAAATATGTTTTTTTATTTAAGTGAAGCCCGATTGGTCAAGATATTTTTGCAAGAGAATCCAGCAAGCTACATCTCGAAATTAAGCTTGGAAGAGACCCTAATTCGCATCTATAAAAGAAGGCTCAAGGCAGAATACTTAGCATCGAAAATCACAAAAGAGTCATACACTTCCAAAGCAAACACTCAAGTTTTAAGTGAGGTTAATTGTGAGTTCCAGCTTTCCAAAAGCAAGTACTCGTGTTATTTTCTTTCCCTTGTGTTAGATCTAAGTTATTGAAGTAGAGTCTACAATCTGAGGGAGTCAGAAGAGGTAGCAGATTACTTGGCAATTAGATTCAACGCGTTGTAATTCCTTCTACAATCTGGGGTTGTCAGATTGGTAGGAGAATACTTGACTTAAGAAGTCAAGGTGTTGTATTCCTTAAGAGTCTAGGATTGTTAGACTGTTTGAGAAGACTGACTTGGAGGGTCAGTGGAACTATTGTAATTAGAGGTTTTGAATTAGTGGAATCCTTCAAGGTGAAGGGACGTAGCCTCGTTAACGGTGAACCAGTCTAAAATTCTATTTTTTTAAGTTTACTTTACATCCGCTGCTAACTCTGTTTTATTCATACATCAAGTTTTGTTTTAAAACTGCAAAAACAGAAAAAGTATTCAAGTTAGTCAAACACAATTCAACCCCCCCTTTCTCGTGTTTGCACCTTCACATATGGCCCAATATTGGCCAAGGTCAGAAGATCAGATCATATGGCCCAGTGTTGGCCGAGATCAGAAGATCAGATCATATGGTCCAGTGTTAGTCGAGATCAGAGGATCACAGAATTGGGGCAGATCAGATCATAAGTCCAAAGTTGGTCGAGATCAAAAGATCATACGGTCCAGATTTTAATCATGATGAAAATCAGTGATAACTTGATTAAAATTCGAAAAAAGACTTGATTAAATTTTGATAGAAATTTGATCAAAGTATTAAGGGGATTTGATTCAAAAATTACTGAAGACTTGAAGAAATTCGAATGCAATCTGGAGCTTAAAAAGATATGGTTTGAAATTAAAAGAAACAAGATTGGTCAACAGAATTTTCAAATGCAATCTAAAGCTAAAAAGATACGATTTTTCTTTAAGTGAAACAGGATTGGCCAAGTTATTTTTGCAAGAGAATCTGGACAGATAAAACTCGAATTTGATCGTGGAAGAAACCTTAATTTTCATCTATAAAAGGAGGCTCAAGGCAAAAGACTTAGAATCGAAAATCAGTAAAAGAGTCATAAACTTCCAGAGGCAAACACTCGAGTTTTCAGTGAGGTTAATTGTGAGTATCAGCTTTCCATAAGCAAGTACTCTTGTTTTTCGTTCCCTTGTGTCACATCTATATTGTTGAAGTAGAGTCTACAATCTGAAGAGTCAGAAGAAGTAGCAGGTGACTTAACAACTAGATTCAAGGTGTTGAAATCCCTTCTGCAATCTGGGGTTGACAGATTGGTATGAGAAGACTTGACTTGTGAAGTCAAGGTGCTGTGTTCCTCAAAAGTCTAGGATTGTTAGACTGTTTGGGAAGACTGGCTTGGAGGGTCAGTAGTACTGTTGTAATTCAAAGGTTTTGAATTAGTGGAAAAATCCTTCAAGGTGAAGGGACTGGATGTAGCCTAGTTAATGGTGAACCAGGATAAATCTGTGTTGACTATTTTACTTTATCCGCTTCTCATTCTATTTGCTTATATATCAGATTTTAAATAATCATCAAAAATAGAAAAAGAATTCAAGTACTACAGACACAATTCAACCCCCCTTCTCGTGTTTGCACCTTCACATACCTTTGTGTTAATGTTCTAAGGATCTTTTCAATAACCATCACTTCAGTTAACGATTCACCATTTGTCCTTACCTGATTAACAACAACCTGCACACGATTGAAGTAATCTACCACAACTTCATCTTCTTCCATCTGCAATAGTTCGTATTGCCTTCTTAGCATTTGGAGCTTCAATTTCTTGGCATTTTCCCCACCTGTATAGTACTTAACCAATATCTCCCATGCCTCCTTTGATGTAGATACCTTCGAAATTCTCTCAAAGTTGTTTGAATCCACACTTTGCTG
This sequence comes from Cicer cuneatum, assembly GCA_037974295.1. Classification (NCBI taxonomy): domain Eukaryota; kingdom Viridiplantae; phylum Streptophyta; class Magnoliopsida; order Fabales; family Fabaceae; genus Cicer; species Cicer cuneatum. Next base: position 69,161,976 of record JBBPBO010001985.1, on the reverse strand, counting down.
GATGTAAAACAATGTCTTGCAATCCCTTTTCTTGCAATCTTTGAAAGTTATTTGCTGTCTTTCTGTAGAATTTGCACCAAGCTGTTCATAGCCATCTTGAACAATCTCAAACACTTCTTGAGCTCCCAGCAATGATCTCATTGATGCAGACCACCTCTCCCAATTCTTCCCATCAAGGATTGGAATATTCGATGGAAAACCTCCTCAATTCATGTCTTATTTTCTTTTCTTTCACTCACACTTGTGTTTCCCTATTTGTAATCCCCTCACATTTTCACTCGTGTTTCCCAAGATTGGAACCTTGCTATTAATACTAATTGTTGGAACAAATTGTATAATCAAAGAGGAATTAAAAATAGAGAAGAAGAAAGTAAAACAGAGAATGTTTAAAACGGAGTTTGCTTAACAAACTAACTAACTTTTTTAACCATCCTAACTGAATTACAAACATATTACAATCATTTTAGAATTACATCCAGCAAAAACTTTGAAGCGATAATTTGAACGTGGATTATATATCACAAATCTATTAGCTAGGTTTGATGCATATATATACTTAGTGTGATATATATAATGTCTATACCTACAAATAAAATTCGAAGTTATATGATACATTTGTCTAAAATTTATCATATGTTTGTATGTATAAGCTATTTGTACCTATTATTTTTTTGTCGGTATATATCAAATTTCTTGAAGTGACTATATCCATGAATTACTTAAATTTTGAAATTGTCTTCGTTACGTCAAATATGAGTTGAGAATCCTTTGATCTCAAAATATTTTATCATTCTTCTTATAATTTTATCAGGTTTATCATTTAAGTTAGATTTAGTATTATTGAACTAGTTCACATTAGATGAACAAATATATTTTATGTATGTGATCTTTTTATCTCTTATTTTTTATTATCTAGCATTCACACATCACTATTATTGTTTTTAATTGAAATATCTTAGTTTCATATAAACTGTCCAGAATGTTCTTTCTAAAAAAAAGTTAACTAATCAACTTTTCATTACCAATAATACTTTTAGAGTAAAATTTCACTAAGTACAATAACTAATTGTTAAATTTTTTAAAAGAATCTCAATTCAAACTCCTAATTTCTTTTGACATTTATTTTTACTTCAAGAGTAAGGTCACAAAATAATTACAATTTAATTTGTGTCATTATTGTTGCACTATAAATAATAAATATAAAAAAAAAAAAAAACATATGTTAACTAAATAATAAAATGAAATGTTGTCTTGCACCCAAAACTCAGGTTGTCTACCCATGTCTTGCGGACATCCTTTTGT
>JBBPBO010001985.1:69132134-69160550 GCA_037974295.1 Cicer cuneatum | reverse complement strand
AAAAAAAAAAAAAAAAAAAACATATGTTAACTAAATAATAAAATGAAATGTTGTCTTGCACCCAAAACTCAGGTTGTCTACCCATGTCTTGCGGACATCCTTTTGTTTACTTTACTTTGCTTTTTTTTTTTTGTCAACTTTTACTTTGTTTTGATTCAACAATAACTTTTTTTAGTTTCACGAATGATGAGGCCCATATCGTTTACCCCATTAATAATTCATTTTTTATTATTAGAGTTATATGAAAGTTGGATTTCGTACCATTCAATTAAATATATACATTTTTCATTTAAATAATTTATGTTTAAATATACTAAAGTACTCTTAAGAAATAAAAAAAATTAATCGTACCTCCTACAATCTAAATTTTTCGGAACAAGTAAATATTTTTTTCATAAACATATCGTTTAGCCCATTAATAATTCATCTTTTACTAACAGAGTTACGAAAGTTGGATTTCGTACCCTTCAATTAAATATATACATCCTCCATTTAAATAATTTATGTTTAAATTTACTAAAATACCCTTAAACCACTGTAAAAACAAAAAAAAATTGATCGTGCCTCCCACAATCTAAATTTTTTGGAACAAGTAAATATTTTTCTCATAAAATCTTTATTCTGGGAGTTTCAACCGGAAATTTAAAATTTTCGGTAGTTGTTTTTCAATAACGAAAATTTTAAATTTCCGGTTAAAACATGAAATTTTTAGTATTGAAAAATAACTACCGGAAATTTCAAATTTTTTATAGAACTCCCGAAAATTTCATTCCTTCTTGAAATTTCCGGTACAATGTTTTTTTTTTTTTTACATTTTTCATTCAATTTTTTTCAGTGAAGACCAGAGGAGCAGAAAACACTGTTGAACATTCACGAATTCGATCTCCTACACAATCTAATAAGAGAGCTACCGTTGAAAAAAGGAGAAAGATGGACGAAGAGATGCAACTGAAGGATTATAATATTCAGCTTGAGTTTGAGCAACAGGATCCTGCGTGACTCAAAAATTTGATAAGTTGTGAATGCTTCAGTCGAATCTATACATAATGGTGGTGTTTTTTTCCATCCCTACTTCAAAAAAAAAGTTTAAAAAAATACAAAAAAATTATATATATACCGAAAATTTGAAAATTTTGAAATTTCTAATAGAGTAAATTTCAAGGCACAAATTTCTGGTAGAATAAAGTAACTACCAGAAATTTCAAGGCATCAAATTTTCAGTAATATAAATAATGTACTACTGGAAATTTAGTGCCTCAAAATTTCCAGTAAAAAATTGTACCCCGAAAATTTAAAACAAAAGTCGGATAATTATAAGTTGTGTACCGGATTTTTAGGGGAAAAAAGTTACTTACCGGAATTTTGGTGAGGGTGTAAGATTTTGGAGTAATTTTTTTTTACCATTAATTTAATGAAAATTAAAAGATAAATTTTCGTTTTTAACATTTTGAGAGTATAAGTCCAATTTAGGTGTACGAAATCCAACTTTCTAGAGTTATATGGTGTTTTTTTTTTACTTTCTAAATAAATTTTTGTTTTTTACCATTAACAAGTTACTGTTGATTTTGATTTTGATTTATATCTTCCGCCTCTTTCGCATCCCAAAATTAATTTGTCTTTTTAGCCTCTCTTTCCCGTTGCTTTATCTGATCGAATGGTAACAATTAAAATTTCATTTTGCATTCCAATTTTTTTTGCCCATTCAAATACAGCTTCTCGAGAATGAAATATCTACAAAACATATATTTCAAAAAAAAATTTCAGAATAAAATAAATATTTAAAATAAAACATTAATACATGTTAATACATTAAATTTATCAGTTCTAAATTTAATTATCGGTAAAAATATCTGATCATTGATAAATTTATCTGTAGAATCTATAATCGCCGTTGTAGCAGGAACCTCAACTCTACTCATACCTGATTCTAAAAAATTTACTCTATTTAATTAATAATTATAATATTAATACTTATTTAAAAAATAAAGTAAAAGTTTTTCAAAATAAAACCTTCGAAACTTTGCCAAACCTGAAACTTCCGAAAAGTATTCGAATCTTTTCCCAAAATTGAATCTTTCGAATATGTTCAAAACTTTGCCCAAAATGAAACTTCCGAATGCTCTTCGGAACTTTGCCTTCGAAGTGAAACTTTCGAACTTTTCAGTTTCAACAAAAGTTTCGAAATTTTCACTGCAAATGTTTCAACAACTATGAAATTTTCGAAATTTTTACAAAAATTCCTTCGAAAATTTTTACAAAAGTTTCATAATTGTTCTATAACAATTCTATGTCATTTATTACTATGTTATGATCATCATAAGATAATGTCATAACATCAACATCTAATGAATGATTGACACACAAGACAAAAAGCAAAAAAAAAAAAGTACATACACGATAAATAATGTATATTTACATGGATTAAAATAAAAAATAGAAAAAAAATTAATTTAATTTGTAACTTCAATTATTGCATTCGTAGATATATCATCCTCTAGTGAGATTAGGTAGTTCAATTGGTTTAAATTAAGTGTTGAAAGAGTAAAAATTTAAAGAATCAAAATTCAAACTCTAAAGAAGGTGTAGAAATGCTAACATAACTAATTACTATTATTATTTACCTATAAAAAACAATATCGTCCTTTTAAAATAATTAACTTTTGTTTCTACAGCTTCTTATTTGCTTATAAAGTTTTATCTTGTGGATACATTTTTCTTAGAGTTTATCAATAATAAATTAAATTATATACTCGTTTTGTACGTACAACTCATATAGTAATAAATTAAATTATTTATTAATTTTGTAAGTACAACTCATATGATAACGGCAAGGACATTTATTATACCGAGTTACAAGTTTGAACATAAGATCTCTCTATGTTCCAATATTCCTTTGTATGAGTTTTGCCATTAGGATTTTCTAAAACAAAAAAAAAAAATTTACTATATAGTATTTACTATGTCCCATAATAAATGTCAAATTTGTAAATTAATCATTCTAATGTTAATTTTAGTTTTCAATGTAATTATAATTGTTTTTTCGAATTGCACTATGTACATTTTTTATAGTGGAAATTAATGATTAGTGACACTTATCCCCATGTATCGGATTTGATTCCCATAAGAGTCAGAATGTTACCGTTGTTCATTCATTCTTACTACCAATTGAACTATTACTTTTCTATTATTATTATCATCCACTTTATACCGATGACTTTTTAAAAGTTAATTATAAATAACTAACATTTTGGTCAAACTTTGTCAAGTACAAATATCCTCTTTATAATTTAATTATTTTACATACTTATCCTTTCACATCCTACTTTTTATGCTTTTTTGTTAACATAAATATCATCATTATTATTATATAATAGCATTTCAAGGGTTAACTATAAATATTAACAATTTGGTCGGACATTTTCATGTACAAATATACCTGTAATGTAATCATTTTATATATTTATCCTTTAACGTTCTACTTTCTATGTTTTTTGTTAACATAAATCAAAAGATTTCTTCTGTTAAAAAAAAAAACTCATAAATAATAAATCTTTGGATAAATTTATGTTTAATGGTTATTTTTTTCAAATTTAAACTTAATTTGATACCCTAAGTATAGGAACTCTTTATTAACACAAATTTTTCAAATTTAAAATAAATATTATCTAATAAAATATATATAAAACCAAACGCACACAAAGAGCGAATGGACAGGCATGTCAATGCCCATCTTTTTACTAGATACACCAATTAAAAAAGGATAATTGAATAAAACTATCATTTTATTTCTTCCATTTATTTCATTTGTCCCAAAATAACTGCTATATTTTCAAAAACAATTTATCCTAAAAGACCATTATTTTTAGTTTTTAATATAATTTTAACTTCTATTTTTCAATTATACCATTTAATTAATATTATATATCTCTTTCAATTTACTATTCTCTCAATTTGCATTTATGATTTTAATTTTGGAGAAAATCTAATCAAATTGGGTATTTCCGTCAAAGTTGAGACAAACAGGAGTTTGAATTCACAAATATTAATTGTGTTGCCTTGTCTATCTATATGAAATGGTCATTTGTGTCTATTATTGTGAGGCTTAGTTAAAATAGTTCATCCAATAAGTAAAATAATCTCAATAAATTAAAATTTTGATCAATTTAATCTTTCGTTTAACTAATTCTAACCCAATTTAATTATTGGTTGCCTTGTGGTCTTGGATACATTGGAAGTGAACAGGTGACTAACTTGACAAACAGAATTGGTTTATCCATCCCATTCTCTACTATTCCCAATCACATAACCTCATGACTAAGTTTGGTCAGAATATATTCGTTGACAACCTTCAATCACGGCAAACATTATTATATGCCCCCTTAATAATTGCCCAATTAGTTTTAAATAATGTATATATGTATAAACTAATTATTCTCACATATTACTATGACATAGAAATGAATGGTTCCTTATGGCTATATGATTAATTAATCCTCTTATATTAAATTCATGCGCTATGTGAAGAATCCTATATCTTATGGAGAATTAGATCAACTACTTTTTCCTAAAAGGAAGGAAAAAAAATCCAAACCATTACTCAATTGATTGGACTTTTATTAGAGGGTGGCTTAGGTGTTATTTTTTCTGAGGGAAACTCACCAACCCTTTTCAAAGAAAAAGACAGTTAATTTTTTGATACTATATTAGCTTTCATCCTAGCTGTCAATTACATTATTCAAATCTTGCTAACGTTGATCAAGATTGACAAACTAATACTTATACACCTATATATTAGTGTCAACTGTCTAGTAATTTTTCATTGCAACTTAAGACAATTAAGTGACAAGTGGAAGAAATGGAGAAGATAGTGATTTTGCTTCATAAAATTTAAAAAAAAAAAACAAAAACCTAGCTACTAGATGTTAAATATCTCTACCTTATGGAACAGAAAAATAAAATTTGAACTTTTATATATTTGGTCTAAGCCTCTCTTGAAAAGAGAGGTGAGATGTTTTGGCTAAAATTGTCACTTTTGTATTTGTAAAAATAAACATTAAAGCTTTTGTTTAGATAATGAGTAGTAATTATGAAATAATCAGTTCTTTAGATCTATGAAATTAATTTTTTAATAGTACCGCGTTAAGATATCGTCTAAAAATATATTTATAAACTATAGATATTTTTTATCTTACTAGTTGGTTTTATAAAATTGTATAATTAAATTTAACTCAATTTAATATATCTATTTAGATATGTTAGATCACGTATCAAATCATTGTTATCGAACAACTTAAATTATATTTAAGATGTTTGATTTTTGCCGCGAGAGAATAGTATAATTATTTTTGTAAAGTTGTGTTATCTCTAATCAAAATTACGGAAACAATTACATCAAATTTAATATACTTTTTATTAATATTTAAATACTAATTTTTCATGTAATTATAAATCATCTACCGGCATATTAATTTTTGTACTAAGCAATTATAGTAATTTTTTTGCATGATCAAATTTAGCCAGGACATGTGATATTATTTTACATTGAAAATGGATGACATGGAACTATGTATGTGGGGGCTTCTGCTGCTCATGATCAACATATCCTATAAGAAGAAGATATACTAATTAGGTCCACCTGACACATGCATCCCTTATATTCCAGAACGTTCCATCTTGCATAATCACCATATAACATTTCTCTCTGTCACAAATTTAGTAATTAGTTGTCATCATGCTTGTCAATGTTTGTGGTGCCAAGAAGATCTCAACTATCAACAAAATCACATAAGGATATGACCCTTTAACTACCTAACACATAATAATCATTTTGATTTCTATACCCTGGGTCGTTTTAATTCTGAATATATTAAAATTATAAAAATATTCTCAGATACATAATTTATTATTAATAAATTTTATGGTTAAAATTAATATATCTGATTCACGTAGATGATAATTTGGAGTTCTCTATATTTATGAAGTTAAAATATTAGTAGTTATTTGATTGAGATTAGACGATCTATAAAATCTTGACCGTGTGATTAATTAAAGATACTCTTATAACAAGAAATCAAAATTTTTAAATTGACTAACAAAAAGATAAATTCTAAGATCAAAACTAACTAACCAAAAATACAGTTATGTATATTTTTGTGATTTGATACATTTAAAAATTATTGTGACAACAGATAATATTTTTAAGGATTAAAATGATTGTTTACTTTAATGTTTAACTTTTGTTTTCATGTCAAAATTCTATTTACAGTGTGTTACCATATATATTATCCACAGAGAAATTATATCCAATGTTCTGATGAGCCATAGAGTAAAAAATAAAGCCAACAGAATTTGGAATAAGTTTGTGATACACGGCATGGGAGAACATTAGACATATATAGTCTACATGAAATGAAAATTGGCAGATATATTATTCCTTTTGTATTTTAAGAATATACCATTGCATTGCAAGAGTGCTTATTTTATTGTAAACTTAGCACACAGAATCAAGTTTATAAAAATGTGACATCCATTATTGTTCCAACTTCCAACCTATGTTTTTATTTGTATTTTATATACTTTTTCTACAATATTTAAATTTTATTAATCAAATTTTTTTTTTTTTTTATATTTTATTTTAGAAGATTAAAATGATAAAACAAGATGACAAAACAAGAAGACAGAGTCACATTGAAATGTGTAGCTGACTCAACTAAAAACAAATGCCAGAAGCATCATTTGTCCATTTAGGCTCACAAGTAGCTAAAAGTAGATTAGTCAATTTTATACTTTATCAATGATTATTGATTATTTATTTAAGTAATTTGCAGAATTCAATTATTGATGCCTAAATATTAGTACTTTTACTCACTTCAAAACAACTGTTAACAGGTTTCAACCCAAATTTAATCAATTTAAGTACAAACAAGAGTGGTTGAGTTCCATGATGAGATTTTGGAAGAATTCAACAAAAGGGACAACTTTGTCTAATTTGTTCTTCAACTGCACCAACTGTGAAAAATACTTGGTCTTCAATAATCAATCATTTTTCAATAATCGAATGAAATAGAAAAAAATAAATAACACACTATAAAACATTGATACAATCGTAGATATTAGACACAACATGGACATGACATTGATATATAGAGACTAATAAAAAATTTACCAAAATGAATTAATTAAATATAATACATCTTTCGATGTTTGGGTATGCTTTTAACCAAAAGTGTCGATACTATATAAATAACACATTATGAAATACGGATATTGACACGGACACCGAACACAACAAAATCAGTAATAATTTAACAAAATAAAGTATTGAATGTAATTAATGTGTCAGTGTCGAACATCAAAACACGACTTCGATCTGAAGTGTAAATACTACCTTGTAGAGGTAAAATGTAAAAGAGAAGCAAAAATTTTGAGCAAATTATGTTCAAAAGTTGTTCTAACAAAACAAAACAGATTGAAAGTTTTGTAATGCATAACTAGAATTAAAACTCTAACATGAAACTTAAGATTTTTTTCTCTTTATTTGTTTTCAACTTTTCCATTTTTAGCCAACCAAATACAGAGTATATTCCCTTTTTTTTCTTGCATCATATTCTATTCCCAATTCATGAACCAGACAAAGTAGAAAAACAGCTTTCAGACCTAGCAAGTCCACCAGAACCATGAATTTCTCTACTAATCATCTTAGTTGGACTACTTGGTGTAGACCTAACTCTTGTTGGATTCTCCAAACTCTTCCTAAGAATCTGTCTCATAGCTTTTATCAAATGCACTGTTGGATTTGTTGGAGGACCTGAATTGTTGAATTTCTTGCAAAAGTTCATATGTTTTGTCATTGCTTCTTCTGTGCTTACAAGTCTTTTAGACCTTACAATTTCATCTTTTACAGCTTCAGAACATAATCCACAAACCCATTTTCCATCGTACCTTTCTCTGATTCTTGATATGTATGCTGGTGTGCATTCTTCTGTTAGTCCACAACAGTCACATATTGCAAATTCAACTTCAGTTTGTGAAACTAGGATTGTTGATTGAGTTTCTGGTGATGTTATATCCATTGGATCGCTTATCATTGTTGCTGACATTTTTAATCACCCTATGAAGAAAAATATCAATTACCAAACAATTTAACATCATAGATAAACCTTTTCAACTATGAAACACGGATACTTACATAATAATAATTTGAAAAAAAAGAATTAGTCGAATAAAATAAATGTATCAGTGTTCGATACCAACACATATCAGACACTAAAACACCTTTTCGATCAAAGTGTTGCTGCTATATAACTTTTCAATAGATAAATAAAAGTACAATAGTAAAAAAACAATAATTTTTTGATTAAGTTTTTCAATGAATTTAGACAAAAAGAGAACATTTTCAACCAAGCTCTTGTGTCTTTTAGAATTTATACTAAAGAATTCAAACACAATCTAGCGCAATATTAAGGTTTATGATGTCTCTGCTATCATAATATAATTGTGATAGAGATTATGTCAATTGTACTTGACTGTGATTCTCTACAATATTAAGAATCATGATGCCACTTTTGTTACATAACTTTGTATCAATAAATAACATGGGTAATGCACCAAGTGAATTTGTGATAAAAACTGAAAAAATTAGACATGACAAAATTGTGAGGTGAGTATATAAACAAAAAAAAAATTGAACATGAAAATTACCAGCAGAAGCAGATCAAAACAATATCAATTTGGATTATTAATCTTTCTCTACTTCTGCTTTGTTGGGTATGATTCTCTTTCTTATCTCTCCTTTTCCCACTCTCCTTCTTCTTCAATTTTTTCTTCTTTTATGCTCAAAATCTCAGACATGAAAACCATTTCAAAAAAATAAACTTGAGTAAAAAAAAAAATACCCTTTTGCTTTCTTCAATCTCCTTACAATAATAATTAAACAAAGTTTATATTTTTTGTATGAAAAAAGAAGATAGCTTTGATGAAACACAAATCTTGTAATTAAGAAGAAACAAAGAGATTGTTTTTTTGTTTCTCAACCACAGGTTGTGCTCTCAACTATATACCAAGTAGTGGGGAATTTAGAATTATAGAGAGAAAGAGAATAAAAGTATAAAACAACAATATAGTGAGAGAAAGAGGTTCAATGATTGAGGCTTTAAGGAGGTGGACTAAGGTAATAATCCACATATGCAATATATTTAAGTAAATGTGTTAATGTTTTGGCACTTTATGATTGGATTGCCAGCTAAGCATGGTGATATCTTGATTCTTTTCTTTGCTAATATGTGCTGTGTGGACATTTTGTCTCTTAATAATAAAAATAATAATATAATATTATTTCCCCACATACTTGTTGAGTTGTTATTGGTATATATATTATTTTGTGCTTCATTTGATTTATATAATTTTCATTAGTAATTAAATTTAAATTTTTAGTTTATGGATTTTTTTTACATATGAAATAATATAATTACTATAAAAAAAACTCACACATAGATGTAAGGTTTCAAATTCGATATACGATGTTCAATTTAAACATTTTAACCGTTGAATTATAATTTTTTTTTAAGTTATAGTACTACCAGAATAAAAGTATTATAAAAAGGTTGATTATAAAACATATTTTTGAGAAAGAAGATTAAAATATTACAATATTATAAATTAGTATTTGATTTGACGATTTATAAAGCAAAATCAATTTTTTTAATTTAGTCATTATTTTACATATTTAATTCGATATTAAGTTATTTTTCCTCTTATACTCTTATTTCTTATTATTGCGAATTTTATCAATAAATAACTATAATAATGATAAAATACATTTTATAAATATTGAAGTATATTGTAATATTGTTTTTTAGTCTTAATTCAATTAATAAATATTAATATTGTTAGATTTAATATTATATCCGAAGTTGAATTTCGAGATCTCTTATATATGAATTTTTGGTAATTATTATACCATCACATCTATAATTAAAAAAAATGACTATAATACTAAATATATATACTTAGCTTGTTTTATGTCTTTTGAATCACAAAAAATGTCTTATCTATTGTAAGATTTTATTTAAAATCACATTTATAGATTGTTTAGTTTATAATTTTCATATTTTTCGATATATAATTGTAAAGATTAATTCTTTAAGTTGTGTGACATTCAAATGGGCATTAAATTTTTTCTACAGGAGTTTAATGATTATATTATAGGATGGCACACTTCAATTTAAACTCAAGATCCTAGTTAAATTAAGAGATTTAATGTGTAATATTTGTTTAAAATGCTAAAAAAAACAGAGTGGTAATAGATTGACTCGTTGGGTCAACCTAAAACCTATCTTCTTTATTTCAGTTTCTATTTTCTCTGACTTAGTTTTTTTTTTTCAATGTTAGTATTTTTCTCGTGGCAACCCATAAATTTAAATTGTTGTTGCTTGTGCAATGATTATTGAATTACATTAAATTTTAATACATTAATTTTTATTTTTTTACAGAATTATCTAAATAAGCTAAGGATCTACATAATTATTAAGTCCAAATTAATATCTTTGTTGAAAATAGCATAATATTAATATTTTTTGTTAAATTTATATTTAAAATTATTCTATTTATATTATAAAAATTAAAATTTTAATAACTATAATGGTCTGATATATATAGTTATAAAAATACATACATTGGATTCGTAGGTTGGAAATTCGAGGCCCAATGAAATCATTGATTGGAACAGAGAAATATAAATCTCATTAAGTATAAGTTTTCAATGAGTCTTAGGATTGTGGCACTCTTCCCTCACCCTAATTTTTTTTCATGAAAACATAATTTAAAGTCATAGATAACCGTTATTGAAAATGGTACAAATAGTACAAATATTTGCATGTAAATTTATAATTTCAATTTTCGTCATTTCTTTATAATTCCATTTGTCGATAAAAATATATCTATAAAAGACTAATTTAGTGCTAATAAATAAGATGAATAATCTATCAATTAAATATATATTTTAAAGTGTAACTGAATTATCTAAATACAAAAAAATTATTAGTTTAGAGATTTGATTAGATGTTTTTTTCTGTTTTTGTTTACAGACCTATTTCAAAATTATCAAATAGTTTAAGATCTATTACAGAATAATTAAACCAATAATGTACTATTATCTTTATAATGGCGTGTTCTAAATTTTAAGCAATCCATACATTTATAAATATTGAATTAACGAAATTTATTTTATCACTTATATTTTCAAGAAAAAGGTTTTTATAATGAATAAAATTAATATCCATTTCACAAAAAAAAAAAAATCACTAATATATGCCCATTTAAAAATGCAGCATGTTTTTATTAAGTTATAATTAGTGTGAATATGTCACTTGTGTTCATTGACGAACATCTGCTTATATAAATATTATGAAGCAATGCTAATTAGGTGACGTGTGAAATATAGTCATTCCAGGTAGTTGTACAACTTGCAAGATTTCTTGGTAAAGTAGCTTCCAAATTTGAATTACACAGCTTGTATTATATTGCATCACTAGCTACTAATTATATTTATTAGGTCAAGATATCAGCTGATTTTGTAATGATCACCTTCATGAAGTTAATGGAACAATAGTGGAAACAATATCGATGAAGTGTATCACTTTGTACATTAGCAGTTATGTTAGGTCAACATATTCAGCTGTTTTGTGGGTTTATTTTTAATAATCAATAAATCAACTTTTATTAGCTTTTCGGGTTTAAACTTAAGACTTATTTGTTACAACTTTTTTGGTGTCTCTAACTTATCAATTGAACTACGTATGTGAAACAAATGAGTTGTGTGGTGTTTCAATCTTTCAGTATTGAAAAATCAATTCAAATTTTTAAATAAATGTAAGGAGTGAGATTTAGGAGGTATATTTTACGAGTTGGATAAATGTATCTTGAGACTAAACAAAATTTCCAATCATAGGTCATATACATAAATGAAAGTCATTTTTCTCCTATAAATAGAGATATTGGCCAAGAGATAAAATATCCTCAAAAGAGCCGAAGTATCATCAACAATGTCTTACAGAAAGTAGAAAGTAAATGATAATTTGTTGTATAAAATGTGAGTATCGTCATTCCTTGTAACTTATCATAGAGTGAGAGTATTGTAGGGTGACAAATATTGGGTTGAGAATTTCTAACTATTGTAATCTTATTTGAGATGAGGAATGAATTATGTTGAGGTATTTATGTAGATATAAACAAGATTTGTCGAAAACACCTTAAATATTTGTGTGTTCATTTATTCTTTTTGTGGTATGTTTGTGTATGTTATATCAAAGATCCTTGATGATGTGGAAGACCCTTGGACATGTAGGTTAATTCATCGTCGTGTGCGAGTATTCCTCAACAGTGACTTCATATCTAATCGTTTGGGGTGCTTGACTTAAAGTCATTAGTTCAATCAGGTGATTGGTTCAGACAAGTTATGAAGTTCAATTAAATTGATGGTGGATTCATACTTGGATCCTAGCATTGAAAGTCTTCCTGAGTGATGTGAAGGTCAGACAAGGTGTCATGTTGGTTGTTGCTAATAGCAATACAAGTAAGTGCAGAAGTGTCACTATTCAATTCTTGAAGATGAATTATGTCGAGATCATAACTATGGTGGGGAACACACTTTAGTTTTTTTATTCAAAGTGAGCTTCCAGGGGGTACAAGTAGAAACACATAATATTGCATCTAAAAAATATAATAATATTTTCTACTTATGAGATGCAAGACATGAGAAGCACAAGTAACAATGACAAATATGAAGAAGAAATATATGATGTAAATCAATGGAAATTTTAATTAAGAGGAGATTTGTTGGAAAATCAATTTCAACGTTCAAATAAATGTAACAGATAAAAATTTAGAAGGTACATTCTATGAGGTGGATGGATGTATCTCGACAGTAGAGAAATTCAAGATTATGAAAAGAGATGACAATTAATGTCCACTAAGTCATATACATGAATTGAAAGTCATTTATCTCTCATATAAATAGAGAGGCTCTTCAAAGAGGTGAAATATTCTCATTCTTGCGTAATCATGTGGAGAGTTGAGAAATCTCCAACCATGTCCTAGAGAAAAGAGGGTGTAAGTGATACTTTGTTATGTGAGATGTGAGTCTCATTATTCCTTATAACTTGTAGAGTGAGAGTATTGTAGGATGATCCACATATTGAGTTGCGTTGTAAATTGTTCTAATCTTATTTGAGATGATGAATGAATTATTTTAAGGTGTTTTACATGAAACTAAGAAAGAAGCGTCAAACCACCTTAATTTTTGTGTATTTCTTTTTTCTCTTTGTGGTGTGTTTGTGTATGTTCTATCAAAGATCATTGAACATGCAAGTTAATTCATTGTCGTATGTGGGTTTTTCTCAATACTTAGTAGTCCTAGGTTCTCCAATAAGTGGAGTTATAGCCCTAGTTCAGTTTGGTGGGGGAGTAAGAGGTCAAAATTGGATCCTTGTATCAAAAGTGTTTGGCAATGTAGTCAGACGATGTGTTTCGTTGGTTGATAACGATCGTGCAAGTATAAGATATGGAGATCACTCACACTTGATGAAGAAATTGTTGAAATTTAAATGTGAGTGATAGAGCCACATCAATTACGAACAAGTTAAATGTTATTTATTGAATGTTAAATATACAATGAGATTTAAACTCTTATGATAAAACTTTTCCACAAGTGATTTTACATGACTCAAAGATACTTGCAATTCGATTTATATAAAATAAGGGTTTTACTAATAAGTGTCCTATGGGCACATTTTATGGAATAAAAGAAATAGAAATTTTTTGTTGAAAGAATAATTTTGGACAAATTTTGTGTTGAAAATAATGGCTGTGTGAAATTTGGGACATAGCCAACTAGCTGTGTGTTTAGCTGATTAGGCGTTTGCTTGTTTGAATCGACATTTGCTTAGCTAACAAGATGATTCGTTGGCGAACCTGCACTTTTGACAATGATCCTTTTTTTTATCAAGCATTGTATAAGAGACTTTGTTTCTCAGTTGCGGGTTCCTATACTACTCCAAAGAGCATCTACTGTAAAAAGTTGAATTATTATCTAAGGTTGATTGAAAAATAAATGAAAAGCAATAAAAAAAGCAACAAAGGTAAGTAATAATTAGTTTGATTGATTGTGCGTTGACTATAATATTAACACCGGGTATTTATAAACTTAAAACAACTAAGAAGCCTACACACTTATATTAAATCATGTAAGATCATGGGTAACAGTAATAATATAGATAATTACCCTATCAACTGAATTTCAGCCCAAAATTATTTTGTAAGTTAAGCTATTAACTTCCATATTAGTCTATCATGTCCTCCATCTTGCCCACGTAGTTAAATGGAGGGCAAAAATATATTTTTGCAAATGATAACCCATGTACTCCACATGCATAATCAAAATGGATTGAGTGGTTATGTATGTTTTTCCTCTCAAAGTGACATTGCATTACTTTATATCCTTCTTTCTCAGTTTGTATCGATTTATAGTTAAATAAGTACTTTCGCTCGAACTCAATGTCCAATAAATGATCTGACCCACCGTTGATTAGTGCTTAAAAAGCACCTAAAATTCTAACGACAATCGACGATACGTTTTAGAAGTAAAAGGTAACAATGCTTTTCGTGTTTATAATTGAGACGATGACCTGATTGATGTCGGTTCTACAAGTAGAGTTTAGAGTGACACATTTATTTTCACTTATTTTTATTGAATGGACATTGATCAGGTCACAATCTCAATAGTAAAAACAAGAAAACACCATTAACTTGTACTTCCAAAAAGTGTTATTGATTGTTAATAGAGTTTCAGGATGAATTTCAAGCATTAATCTACACTGGACCACCTAATAGATGATCCACAATACCACACACATATACATAATTTGATTCCATAGATATTCTCTTAAATGAAATATATACAATATTTAACCATATAGAAGAAGGGATCTTAAAATACACACTTTATTTTCACAAAATACAAGGAAGTGAAGGCACAATTTATTGATGCACAAGCAGCTTCAAAATAAAGGGAACTGATTGAAGGAAAAATAAAGGACATGGAAGACAGAATATTCATTCTTATGACTGATTAGTCTTAAGTTTCTCCATCTTAGATATCAAGCCAGGTATTCTTATTCTAAAGTGTGATAAATCTAAAGTCCATGCATATATGAATGCACACCTACCTACATTATTAAAGAAAGGTTGAGCTAGGGCAAAAAAAAATTAGAGATAGAAAATAGTGAAAGTCTATGATTAAGTAAATTTAGTGATGATAAAATTAACATATAAATGTTATGGAAATATATTTGTAGTCATCAAATATAGGGATACCGTTCAAAACAGATGTGTTATTTGGATACAAAAAGTTGACATTATACATCAGACATCGTATAAAATACATCATAAGTTAGTATTTTTTTTTCTCATCATCATAACTAAGAGGAGAAAAAAAATCAAAATTTTATAAAACACAATACTCATGCACCTTCTCTCTCCCTCCCTCCCTCTTTCTCATTTCTTTGTCGGACAATTTTCTTCCCTCTTTCTCATTTTCTAATGTGAAGAGAAGCTCAAGCAAGACAAAAGGCTTTCACTTTTCCTTCCAACGTCCACTAAGACAAACTCTCACTCATCTCTGATTTGAGCTAAATTCTCATTGGAAGCTAGCTTGTTTTATTTTATTAGCTTAATTGTAGTTTTAGTCTTTCTATTTTTACCAATTCACGAAATCAATCCCCCTATTTTAAAGTTTGATAATTTTGGTCTCTCATTTTGATTTTTTAACTAAAAAATGATGATATGACATGTTTTAAATAACGTGACATATGATACGATGATATAGAATGATTGACACTCATGAAATCGCAATAAAACACTCTAAAAACATAATGACATATGAATAATTAATGTATCTAGATAGGCCTATATTGTGAAATTGTATGCCACATAATTTATAACATATCAAATCGTCATTTTTTTAGTTCAAAAATATGAGGGAGGGACCAAAATTGTTGTATTTTAAAATATGAGGACCAATTCCATGAATTAATGAAAATAGAAGGACCAAAACTGCAATTAAATCTGTTTTATTTTATTGTTCCTTTCTTTCTCCACAAGTTTGAGCTACAAATTTGTCCATCTCC
This sequence comes from Cicer cuneatum, assembly GCA_037974295.1. Classification (NCBI taxonomy): domain Eukaryota; kingdom Viridiplantae; phylum Streptophyta; class Magnoliopsida; order Fabales; family Fabaceae; genus Cicer; species Cicer cuneatum. The sequence goes on along the minus strand of JBBPBO010001985.1, from coordinate 69,144,369 downwards.
TTCAATTAATATTAAATATTATGTGTTGTGAATTTCAGTGTTTTGGTACAATTTTGAGTATCAAAATCCTTGAAAAATTATATTGCATTACTGTGACATATTTGGATGATAAATAGTGTGCAACACAAAGCTTGTCCTCAATTAAAAAGAAAAATATATGAAGCTAAAAAAGTTGTTAAGAGATTAAGGAAGAGAACCGAATATAGTGATGACAAAGAGACTATAATTGTATGTTTTTTACTTCATAAATTATGCATTCACTGTGTACATATGTATAGTGTTTCTTACTTTTTTTCTTGTCCAAATGTGTAGGAGAAATATTGGAACAATGTCTACTCAGATAGAAAACAACATTTGCCTAGAATCATTTCTTAATGTTATTAATGGAGGAGATTTGCTAAATTCAAGTGCCATGGTGGTTTGTGTCCTTTATAAGATTGTGCCAACTAATGTTTGAATTTTTGGTTGAGTGTTGTTTTATAGAGTTGATGTTAATGTATATACTAATTGAGAAAGACTAATGTATTTTTCAAAGACAACTTATATTTTGTTGAGGGTAAACCATCAATTCGATCCCTTGATGATCACTCTTTTAAGATTGGTCTATAATTTATTAAAATATACTAAAATGTCCTTAAACTATTACTAAATTCATCTATTTAATTCCTCTGTCAATATTTGTGTTTGAATGTTTGTCAATTCATCTCTAAAATTATCTCTTGTAGAATTATCTTTTTTGATATATCATGAACCACTTATTTAGTCCAAAAGAAATAGAAGAGATTTTAATTTAATTTATGTTTGATTCAAAGAGAGAGGAGAAATTTTGTTTATAAGTTATTTTGATAGTCTTTTCTCCCCTTCCATCCAAATCCTCTCAAAATAAAAAAATAAAAAGTGAAACTATAAAAAAATTAATATTATCTCCTTCAAAAAAAAATAAATATATATATATATATATAACTTCGACCATTACTGAAAAACCTCCTACCAAACTGGCCTTAAAATTAATTAAGCCGCCTTATTTTTATTAGTTGAAGGATTATTATCAGTAAATTAATATGGGGGACATGGATCATGTGAGGGCTAATGTTTCAAGGATGAAATTTCCATTTCTTCAAATGTGTTTAGATTAGACAATTTAAAAGTGTAATATATAAGTTTAAATTAATCGATCAAAAGATTTGAAGACTTTTGAAAATGTTAAGGGATGGGACGAAAAACTACCTTTTAATAATTAGTTGAATTGGGCTTGTTTGCAAGAGTTGGCAAAAAAGCAGTACTTACTACGCAACCACTTGGTTTTATGCCCCACTTTATTTCCATTATTAATTATTGGTAGAAATATATCAAAGCAACAGCAAAAACAAACAATTGGAGAGAGAAAATCGCAACTTTATATACCATTTTTTTTAAGTAATTGTAAAATTATTTTCTTGTTACATTTTTTTTTTGGTATTTTTGTAATATAGACATTTTAATTTTTGGTCTTTCTAAATATTTATTTAAGTTTGTAATTGAAGTGATTAAAATGAAATATTTTACGAATTTAACTTATATATGTTGTGCAAAAAAATTTTACATTATCGGTCAATTACAACCGTTAGATCATTTGAGATATTTGACTTTGATAAACACTACTTCTAAAATCATTCGTATAAATAATTGTGATGTGATGACAATGTAAACAATTAAACCGTTAGATCATTTTTATACTTTCAGTGCATAATAATTAAATTTATTTTACATATTAGAGATATCAATTTTAAAATGAATAAATTTTATATAAACTAAATACAAAACATCAAGAACTTAAAACCTTTTTTTTACTATAAAAATAACTTTCATTAAACTAAAACAAATACAATAAGAGGGAACATGTGATAGAGCATTCCACACCGATATTTGAGAACAACACAAACAACTAAATGTACATGACAATTTAGAAAAAAGAAAGACTTTTTCTCACCAGAACACATTATTACCAATAGATGAGACATCATAAAATATTTATACATAATTAAAAACAAAAAACCGTATATATTTGTGGAGGTTATAAACATATTTAAAAAGACCACCTCATCCCCTCCAAGGTCGCAGTCAAACCCAATTTGCATTAGCAGTAAAAGAATTGCAATTAATGAATGGACCAAAAATTAATGCCATGAAGTGATACTGTATGACATATAATTGCTATATGGCACTAAACCAGCGGTTATGATAAGGACTTCGATTTGGACACTTTTAGACACCCCATTTGTTCCTTATGTCAAAATATGTGTACATGGTGAGACAAACCCACATATGAATTTTTCTAATTTTCCCTTGTTTATGGTGCTCTCATTTTCCAATTAATGCAAGATACGTGCCATGCTGATTTTAAATGCATTAAGTTTATGGTGTGAGAACATGTACCATTGTTCACATGGCTAGGACTCCCTGATTATGTTCAAGCAAATATAAAGCATGTGTGAACTCATGCAATTTTGTTGTTGCCAAATTATTATTATTTTTTTCTGCAAAAATATTATTATATCTATGTATGTTTAATCAACAAGTCTTCTATGTGGGCCAGCGTTCAGCTTCTTCAATTTTTCACTTTAAAAGTTGTGTTTGCATGTTTTCATAGGTATGAACATCTCCAAACCAAATTATTCATCACTACCCTGTAAATTGAAAAGCAAATGTCATTAAAACTCACTTTAGTTTGGGGTGGGGTAGTTAAATTGATTTGAACATAGAAGAGTTAAACCTCAAAATTTGAGTTTGGATAAAGAAGAAAATACGGACACAATTATTAATATAATAATATTGTTGAGAAATGATATATATATATATATATATATATATATATATATATATATATATATCAGAATTTTTATTTGTAAAATTAGGCGACTTATTTCCGATATTTCTTTTGTGATATTCCATATTTGTCATATTTGTTTATCTCAATTAAAAGAAAAAATATTATTTTTTTATTTTATTTTAAAAAAAATGATAAATATTACTATAAATCCATACACATTCCGTAAAGTCTCATTTCGGATCCGAGACAAGACGTTCAACTTTACAATATGAGTTGAAAGAAAAAAAAAATCAATTTAGTCTTTAAAAAAATATTTTGTTTATTTGTATACCCTTGGTTTTAGGTCAATTGAAACCAAATTTGCTGTTGGATTTTCAGCACGTTCTATATCGATGATAACGATGGGAAATGTATAATTAATTAATTAATTGGAAGTGAATGAAGTAATAATTGATTAATTTTGATATTAGCTAGATATATATCATCATGCCTTACGCAAACACACTTATCATGTGTGTGCTTTAATAATTGATTAGTCGCATTAAAGTGAAAGAGATTATTGTAATAAATATATCAATACACTTCCACGATAAATGAAAATGCAATAGTAGTTTTTCTATCTCTGCTGGACTTAATCAAAATAAGGTCCTGAAGTTGATTAATTTTTTACTTTTTAATTTTTGTTTCATTCATTTTTGTTGGTTCTTTTTAATTTCTTTTCTGATGGTGTTAATCCTGTTGATTGTGTAAATTAAGAAATGTTGCTATATAGTATATTAACTCCTTTTCCGTGGATGTATTAGTTAAAATATTACTTGTATTCCTTCAAATCTAGTTAAATTATTAAAAAAAAAAAAAACTAAATAATTGTACAGAAATTAAAAAAAAATTATCATAATAAACAATAAAGCTGGAACGTACATATAAGGGGGTATTGACAGTAACAACTAAAATATTATACGATTTTCAATTCACATAAGATGGCTCCTTTTAATTATCTGACGTAACCATAATTGAAATTATTTATGTTTTCTTTTCCATGAAGAAATCAATCATGCAAGTACAAAGTAAGAGAAAATTATTAGTATGGTGATTGACAACATACTCGATAATTATATACTTCCTCTAATAAAATTCTTTTTTTAAATTTTGGTCAATATTATAAATAAAAATTAAGTATTTTTAATTTATTTAATATTAGTATTTTTAATATTTTTTTTTTAATAAAAAATATTTAATGTCGGTAGTTTAGTGTTTTACATTTAAATTGACAATTTGATAAATTTAAATTATATTTTATATAAAATTTAAAAAATTAATTGTATTTAACTAATTTTCTTAATAATCATAAAAGTAATTATTTTTTGCTTATAATAATGATCGAATGTGTTATTTTTACTTATAAGAGATGTATAAGAATAGAGTAATAAAGTTGTTCAGTGTTTGAGATAAGTGAAATAGATGTAAAAGTAATAATGTTGATAATCCAATTGAAATTTCTATATAAGTAAAAATTTAAGAGATCCATTCTAAGAGGTAGATGAATGTATGTTGACACTTGGAGTGAATTAATGAGAAATGAGACAATTTAATTATGTCCACTAAATTATATTAATGACTGAAATAGTTGATACAATTATTTGCCTATTTTATAAATAGGAGGACTTTTAATATGGACGAGAAATCCCTAATGTTGGGTGATCAACTAAGCATTCCTTTTTTTTTTTTCTTCTCATAGGCAACGATGTTATATTATAGTTAGATTAATATTTTTTTATCTTCCTTCAAGGTTTAAACACTATTTATTCCTTTATTTCATCAATCATTAGCTTAAATCAATTGAGTTATCTAACACCTAACATCCTTTATAATCTTTATTGATCACGTGAAAAGTTGATGAATCCCCAACTTTATGTAATCACTAGGAGAGTTGATATATCATCAATCTTACGTGATAGTTGGTGTATTACTATATCCTCAACCATATTCTATATATAAAAAAGATAATGTGAATAATCATTTAATTGTGAGATATAAGTGTTATCATTTGTTTAATTCTTGAGTGAAAGTATTGTAAAGTGACACACATATTAAATTAAGTTACAATCATTAATCTTATTTTGATATAATGAATACATTATGTTGAGATTTTTTCGAAAAATAAACAAGAGGATCAAACGACATAATTTTTTGAGTTCTATTTTGTGTTATGTGTGGGGTGCTCATGTTTGTTCCATCTAAAATATTTGAATATGTAATATGTGAGTTAATATTTGGCGTGTGCATTTTTCCAAGAGATTAGGAGATCATACCTGCATAACTTCAATTCTCCAGTAATTAAATAAAAACAAATTATAATTAATATTTGTCATCAAAAAATGCAACAAATATACATTTTGGAAGTAGTAGCAATTAGTTATTTATTATCACGCCAAAAAGTAGTTGATATATTGTTTTCTTAACATAAAATCAAAATCAATTTAAAGAGCTCTAAATCAAGTGATGTCTCCCGTGAATAAAAAATAAAAATCAAGTGATGTTTACACTTTCTTGTCCTATGAATTATTATAATATTAGAGATAATTTCTCCAAAATAAAGTAGTGGAGATAGGTTACATAGCGCTTAATGAAAATTTTAAAGAAATATTACATGGTCAGTAGGCAATATGTTAGCCAGAAATTGGACTTTTTCCACCAACAATGTTTAATCAAACAAAATCAATCAGTTTCATAAAAATAAAAATAAAAATCAATCAATCAATTAGAAGACTTAGAAGACCCCTTTGGCCTTTTATGTGAGAGCATGATACAATTATTGCCATGAATTCTCTCAATTGTCATGAGGAAATACTGAAATCTAGACCATTGAATAAAAATAAAATGAAATTTAAAATTTAAGAGAAAAATGTCAAATGGTCAAATTCAAAGCACATGAGAGAAAATAAATTGAGAGAATCCATTCCCCCTTATTAACCACCACACATATGGTTGGGGACTTGGGGGCAAACTTTTTTTAGATGCTAGTAAAAAGATTCAATCAAAATGTCTTGGACTTAAGAGTAAAAAAATTACTTCTTTTTGTATAAATTTAAAATTTACTTTAAGTCTTATGTTAAAAAAGAAAAAATCAACCTTTCAATTAGTAAATTAAGTTGAAGTACTCAGGCCCCATATTTATATGAATACATGTAGGATTCACATATTGAACATTTTCAATGCACAAAGACATGATTCAGCAAATCATTTCACATTTAGATAACAACGAATCATTTTTATCCTTTACAGGTCAGTTTATCACATAATTTATTATTATTTACAAACAACTTTGATTTGGGAAACCATTTACAATTACCTGTCCCCGACCAACATCGATATTAAAAGCATCCAGGGATGAGTATAAGTATGACCATCAGTATTTCTTTTTGTCTTTACCGGCCGGATTACAAGAGAAAAAGACCCTAATAATCCAGATTTCGACCAAAAATGGCCACCATTTTGGTTCCTCGCTGCAGCACAACACAAAAACTGCTGTTCCTATGTGACTTAGTTCCGCGATCAATGGGATGGAAAAACACCCAATGACATGTAGTATGGTCCAAACATATATAAATCTAAAGCTGACCATGCCTTTGACTATAACATTACTTCTTGTGTTCTATGATCTTCAGCAGATTCTTCCTCAAGTTCTTTAATTAGCCTTTCAATCTGTTTTCTATATATTGGCATGAAGTGATCACTGATCATGGTCTGTGAAAGTCTGAGTTTACTATATAGAGACCTTGAAGTTAGGAAAATCCCAATCTTAGTCTCATCTGGTTGGCTATCGTCTGAACTTGTAGAGCTTGGGCTGCCATCACTTTCAAGCTCGTTAGAAACGGAGCGGAGTGTAACAATGTGCATTATCTTTCCTGGAGGGAAAAATCTGTGAACTTCTTTCATTTCGGGTACAGAGCTGTCAAGGGTTTGCCCTACTACCTCGGTTATGGCTGCTTCCTCTTCTTCCCTTATCTCCTCAACGACATCCTCCTCCTCCCCTTCAGGTCTGTCGTACAGCTCATGTTCCAGTTGGTGCCACAACTCCACTTCACTCATTTGATCGTCATATCTTTCATGGTCAATCATGTTCTCACTGAGATGGATATCATCATCCCCCTCAGCATCCGCACTACTTTCATTGACACATTCAATTTCAGATGACCACTCGTCTACAGATGAAGATACAGGAAGGTTCATGCTCTTGGCATTTATGCCCTTCTTGGGGGAACAAAGAAGCGGATTAGAACTTTCTGCATTATCAGAGGCTGAAGATGTAAGGGAACATCCTTCTTCTTTGGAGTTTGAATGAGCACCTGTGACTCGGCGACGAGGTCCCATGCATGACCAAGACGAGATGTTAAGGTTTGGCCGTGTCCATGCTGCCTGAGCCATACTCTTGGCCCTTTTCATCACAACCTGCAGTTTTTCAAAAGTCAGATGAAGAAAACTGTATTTGATTATCAAATAAATGTGTAGTAATAACACTTTTTGTATAACCAAATTAAACACGTCAACCCCCAACCTCAGAAGAGAGAAAATATAATACTATAAGTCAATAACAATTCTTTCAAGTCTATGACCAAATCCATAAAAAAAGTACTTTTTGACAACTGGATTGCAAAACCAATATATTTTGTTCACAACACATAAAAGACAACTTAAAAGGAAAACAATTTTTTCCAAAGAATGCTTAGTTAGTACTGTGTCCTACTTTTGGAGACGAGGTTGTTGTGTGAAAACTTGTTGCACAAAAGGGAAGAGAATTGATCTTATATAACAGAAGGAAGAGTACCTGGGTACCATTAGAAACTGGCTGCAACATAGCACCAGCACCAGCAACTTTTGCTCTAGCACTTGCAATAGATGGGAGGCGAGAACCAAGTGCTGAGGCAGAACGATAGACAGTACTGAGTATTCTTGTTTGCTCAATTTGATTCCTCAAGTCATTTATCCAGGCTGATGCTGTCACCTGAAAGTTGAATAATTAATTTTAACCCATATGGTGCAGAGTAGTGATACAACTAGACCAAAATATGAGATAAAGAGTAATCTTCTCTTTTCTCTACTCAGGTCGAGAGAAAACACATATTTCAAGAAGACAGATTCATTTTTTAAAATATTACCATACATTTATCTCTCTCTCATCTAGTGCAAGGTTTAATTGATTTTTCTCATTTCATCAAGGATGAAAAAGACATCACATGAATCAGTTATTTTCTTTCTTTAAATTTTTCCATTCAACCAAACGAGAAAAGAGAAGATTATACTAGTCTTTCCTTCCAATTTCTTCATTTTCTCTTCTTTTCATTTCCTTGCTATATCTATTTTTTCTCTCTCATTTTCCTTCCACATCCAACAAAGCATAAGACTACTTATAAATTATGCTACCACTCCCCTAAACAAAAAACCTCACTCGTGAATCATGCTCCTAGTTAATAGAAACCAGCATTGCCCAGTCCAACAAAAATGATCGAACATTGGCCAATAAACCAATATTACAATAACATTTTCCAATACAAGATGCATGCCTTTCTTTTAAACTTAAGAATAACAACCTCAGAACGCAAGTCATCGACAGATGCAGCAGAAAATGTAGGGACCAAATCAGCTCCATTTATGATAGAAGTAATAAAACTATTGCCTGACTCTGCCAACTCCCACGTCATACAAGCAGCTGCATGATTAAGAAGATGTCATTTTCAAGAGAATCGCTGTGTAAACAAATATTAGTCAAAAAGTGGTCTAGGATACTACAAAAATATCCTTTCAATTTGAAAATAAATGCAGAAATGTTTAAACAAGAAAATATAGCTTCTGCAGTAACAAACTGACCTGGAGCAAATGTAACGCATGTAGCCACAGACAATTCCTTTTGCTCTCTTAATACATATGTTAGAATTGCGGCTGTGCCTCCACCCAAAGAGTGTCCTACAATCTACATAAAACACCTTCAAAAGGTAAGGCATAAATCCAGAAAAATATTGCAATAACTATTTGAAGCTAAAGATTCCATATAGATTGCCAAAAGCCAAAAAAAACAGAAATTAAATAGCCAAACAGCATATTTACAAAGTACTAACTGAATTATTTCAAAAACTAAGAAAACAACTTTTGTTGTCAAATTCTTGAATCACCTATTATCTTATATGATTAACAAAAATAGGGAAGAAAACCAAGATGAGTACAATGTATAATGGACTATTTATACATGCTTGATCACAGTATTAAAAGAGAAAATGTTACCATCGAGATTCATGGTATAATGGGAAAAGTTGTAAAAGAAACATTTTACCTTAACTTCATAGTCTGGGTAGTGGCCAAGTGCTTCAAGGAGACAAGGAGTTGCAAGCTTTGCAATCCAACGTGCAGCAGCAACCATTCCACAATGCGCATAACCTAAAACCAAATCACTAACACCCCCTTGATGAACTACAGTGTGATGAAATGGTACCACGCTTCCTGTAACAGCTGTTAGAGTATCCTTGATACTATGTGTGCCACGAATCAACAACAAAAAACACCTCATCTCGTGATCAGCTATGATTGTAAAAGCTGGTTTCAAAATCTGCATGACAAATGAACAGACAAGTTATTACATATATTGCTTTTATAAAACGAAATACAGCTATTGATACGGCAGAAAGTATTATTTATTCATCTAACTAATTTCAGCCATGGCCTCCACCTCCTCACCCCCTAAAAAACACAAAAGAAAGGAAAGAAAAGCTCTTCATAGCCCCAATTACCCCCTTTAATTCCATAATTCTGTGTCCAACAAAACATTGAGTTCCATCCTTCCTTAAAAGAAACCGTATGTAAATAATTATCAATTATCAATTCCATAGTCAGCAAAGGATACAATTGTTTTACCAAAAAATTCAAATGAGACTTACTCCTGCTTTTGGCTCCCGAAGAAGAACATTCTCATCAGTGTAGCCAGTTTCTTCTAGAAATGAGGGAAAGGGCTTCTTTGAAAAATGCCAACACAAAGTCAGCAAGTTTAACAGATACTTAAGTTCAGCAGTAATCTCATATCCTTTCAGCTGTACACTATCCTTACCACCAAATACACTGTCAACATGATAGTTCCCCTGCAAAAGTATAATCCAGACAATGTTGTGATATCGAGAAAGCTTAAAAAAGAAAACAAAAACTCAAATAAAATCGTCAAATATTTGTAAGGATAGGATAGAACATATGTAATAGCATTGTTCTCCTAATGTTGGATTATTTCGTCAAAGACTATAAGTTTTGTATTGAAGGTAACTGGTAAGCACTAAATTGACCTTCCAACCACTCAATTATAAAAAATGTTACTTACACCTAATTTTTTTTCCCCCATAATTAACATTTCACATAGCTTTGGTCAATACCCTCCATTTCTTTTCATCTCTCTCCCTTATATTCATCAATGCCAGTGATGTGCAGTTTTTATGTAAATTATGTGAAGTTACAACTATTAATTTATAATATCTACTCAACAATAGCTCTACCCAAAAAACATGAACTGTCTTTTGTAATTCAATATCCTACTTAGTACTTAAGTTTCTTTTGTAATTCAATATCCTACTTAGTACTTAAGTTTTGTATATCCTATACTTCAAAAGTTATTTAGGATATTAGTTGCAAACAAAAATCTCCGCAGTTTCTCATGCCTTTTCAGTTGCTTAAAGCAAAGGCAACAACAAAGAACCAAAATTCCCATTTGTCATTACCTGTCTCTTGAGAAGAAAGCTGATACCAAATGCTAAATCTCCAATGGGCCATTTGCCAAGTGTCTCCGAATACGTGAACCTAAGAGTTTCTGACAATGTTGAAATTGTCTCCAACCATGTAGCAGGGGCTTGGATTAACCTATGAGTCACACGATTAATACCTACCCGCACATCAGTTGGTGTATCACTACCACTTTCTTCACCGTCTTCATCAACTGTATTTTGAGACTGTAATTTCCTATTCAATGTGTAGTACAAAAGAGCAGCTGCACCTGCTGCAGTAGCCATGGTTGCAGTTGCCATGATTATCCTCTCCCTATAACAAAAAAATCCCAGAAACACAAAAAAAAAAAAACTGTCAGGAAAAAAAATTCACAATAGAAATGAGTTAAAAGTGAACAAATTGGCAATATAATCCAATCCAACTTCAAATTTCAAATTATTCATATTACATTCAATTGTAGATCAAAATCAAACGAAACGCACCAAAATGTTTTCTTTCTTTTCACCCTTTTAAGGTATCAATCAACTATTGAACTCAAATTACAATGATGAGAAGAAAAAAATAACAGAGGAGAAAGATAATTAATAAAAATAAAAATGGATGTAAAGTTTCGAGCTTTTTCTCGCTAGTGGATTAAAATTCGACAAATTTAGCTATGAATTGAAGTGAAGCTATTAACAGAGAATCAGTCGATGAATCAATTAAGAAAAAAAAAACAGTTATTGAATCAATTGAGGTAAAAAATTGGAGGAACCTGAAGAACATGAAGAAACATCGAAACCCAAAACCCTAAAAAGTCCGAAATTAGGGGTAAAATAAAAACGAGAGATAAATGTAATAGAGAAATGAAGGAACCTGATCAATAACGTGATTATGCTGGAGGAAGTTGAAAGTGGCAAAAATTAGCCTTAGCTAAAACGGAACCAGAGATTATTCCGAAGCATTTCTTTGTTTTTATTTTTTCTGTTACAAAATAAATATCATTATAGTTATGATAATTTTGTAATTATAAAGTTTTTCCGACAAAAAAATAATAATAAAACTTGGTTCAAGTCAAAAGAAAAACAATTTTTTTGACTCAATTAAAGAAAAACAATAAAGCTTTGTAAAGTTTTCTTTGAACTTGGATATGCACATTAAATCTTTATATTCTAATATATATATATATGGGTGGAGATCGACTAAAGACTAACACATTAAACAATTATTTTATTTAATAATTTAATATAAATAATAAATTTTATTAAATAAATTCAAATAAATATATAATAAATTTTAAAAAAATATAAGAAAATATCGATATTTAAATTATATAGCTACGAATTTATATAAAATTTTGTGTACTTAATCTTTAATATATTATGTTGATAATAAACAATGAAATTAATTAAATTTATCATTTATATTGAGTTATTAAACAGAATAAATAATCAGAGTGTTATTATATCTCTCTATATATATATATATAGAAAAGTAAGATACATTTAATATTATATAATTATTCTTATTTAATCAATCGACACTTAATTAAAATTAGATATAGTTTAGTTGAAACACTTTTTTATCCAACACTTACAAATTTTGTGGAGATTTTGTTTTAATCTTAAAAAATGAGTTCTTAAATAAAATATATATATAATTTTAATAATTAAAAAATAAGTAAAATAAATT